>MNCI01000329.1:0-110117 GCA_015680685.1 Gnetum montanum | reverse complement strand
CAAAATCTCCAATTTATTTTAATTAATTATTTTATTTAGAATTTTAAATACTAAATGTCATTAAGCCCTAGTAATTTTTTGAACAAAGTGATGGTAAAAATATAATATAATATCCACCTTGGGGTGTAGACGTTGGTAGTAGTAGTAGCTAATTTATAAAAATAATTTATCTGCTCTTGCACCCATGGAAACAAAAATTTAAATCTAGCGATGGCTCAAAATATGAGGTCCAAATGTGAAGGCGTCAATCCTGGAAATTTCGATAAATGGTTCCAAATTATCCCGCCCTGCTAAAATCGTTATCAACTACCACTACGGAAGAAGGCTCTGCCACCACGTTTGGTAATGTTGCAGTGTGTTCCATAAAAATCTACAACTATTGTAACCTTCACTTCTTACAAATGCTCTTCAGTTTTTTATGACTATAACAGAAATTTTGCAAGATGTTTTATATCCTTGAGTAGAGCAAATTGATCATCACTTCACAATTCCAAGTGGACTTCTTCAAGTTCAGAGTAGGATGTATAGGACTCGATTATCGCTTTGTATATTTTCACTCCCTTAACATACTCAGCTTCATTTAGAAACTCATTGTAATCATGAATTAAAACTCGGGTATTTTCCATTGGTGAGAATCCAAGTGCTGGGATTCCAACCCCCCGTACATAGCATGCATCTATGGTACCTGGTAAAATTTCTGGTTTGTGAAGTTTTCCTCTAGCATTTAATACAAACCTTTCATGCAACATCCACCAAGGATTTGAATCATTAGCTACTGTCACAGGCAGCAGCCCAAGCCTGTTCAATGCAGGTACTTTCTGTACAAACTCAAATGTCAAATTGCGTGAAGCAAGTGCCCATTCTTCTAAAATCCATCTTTCCAATGATCTTGAACAAACCGTAGGTGGCACATGAATGTCAAAGCCTGCCTCTACCTCAGAATGGAGACATTGAAGGTGCCACCACCAAGGTCAAAGATGAGCACGTTGCGCTCTGCCTTGGACTAGCCCAAGGTCTTCTTGCCCAGCCCGTACGTGATTGTTGCTACTATCAGTTCGTTGATGATATGCATGACGTTGAGGCTAGTGATGGTGTCGATGTCTTTGGTGGCCTGGAGCTGTGAGTTGTTGAAGTATGCAGGCACCGTGATGATGGTGTGTTAGATGGTGGTGCTTAGGTACGCCTCCGTGATTTGCTTCATCTTGGTAAGCGTGTTGTGAATGCCAAAGTTCTGATAACTTTTCTTTTCATGAAAAATCAACCGTATCCTCTGATGTGGCTATAGATAAAATTTATTGAGGATCTTCCTGCCATCCCTCAAGGGTTTGAACTCTAGATAAACAGATTACCCCAGCATTTTTTGTTAGTGTGATGTTCTTCACAGCTTAGCCGCAACCCTAACGCCAACAGATTCTAGATGCCCAAATCATTCAAATGAACCAGAAGAATCCAAAACTCACATGTCCAAATTCCACAATAATCAAAAAAAAATTTAACTATGATGCTTCTCCCCACTTACTTGAATCTATGGCCAAGAAAACATGCCCTCTACTGTGCAACATGAAAAAAATATTTATTTATTTATTTTTGGCAATCCAGAACATCCGTATTCTCTTTGTTACACAGATCTGGAATCCCCGCCAATTGTAATGAGGTTATACTAACATACTCATCATCCCATAACTTTTAAGCTATACGTTCACTTTTAAATTCTCAAACATTTGCTATTCTAATTTGGAATATGATAATCCAACTATTCCATGAAATGGCCAAATGTGCCAAAAATAACATGACGAAACTAGTGTTCATGACAACAAGACTGAACACCTTATACATTTGACATCAAGCCTTATTTGGCAGCAGAGAGAGAAGAGAAGAGAGAAGAAGTCTACTGCTGCCAACGCCAAGATTGCACCTTTCATTGTCTATCCATAAGCGTGCCATCGATATCGTTCCTTGCAAAACTACTTCAGCACCTAATCCATTCCAAGTGTTCCCTCCAGATCTAATCCATTGTTGCATGATTTCCATCTACACACACAACACAGTCTTTATATTAGCAAGCATAAACGAATCACAACACAGTTGATACCTTACTTCAGTGAAAGGTCCATTGGCTGAGTTGTGGTATGACTAATACAGGTCTGGAGATAAAATAGTGGTGACTACCGAAGATGTAGGGGCTAGGAGAAAATTGAAAAAATTTAAAAAATTGGGTTAGGACACCCATGAATAAGAGCGAACCTCCAGTAGCGATAGAATGGAGAAAGAAAAAGAACAAGAAATATGGAGAAAAAGAGACAACTATAATGTTGATGAAATGGATGTCAAGATGGAAATGAACAAAATAGAGTGTTTTGCAAAAATGTTAAGGGAAAGAATTTAATTGGTGTGCCAAATAGGAATGCTAGTGGGTCCTCCCCAAAGCAGGATCATGCCCTTAATGCCTTGACAAACCCACATTCGAAGAGTCTGTAGGCTCTAGGAATGTCATTTGAAACAAGAGTTAAAGTATTAACCATAAGAATTTACCAAAAAGAAAACAATACGTCAACCAAAATATACACTAATGATACAACCGACAATGAGGTGAACAATGGAGGAAGAATGATGGAGAGAAGAGAATGGAATGGAATCTCAAGAACAAGGTGATGTATAGCCCCTTATGTAGTTAATGATTACTATGACTTAGTAGATCCCATTCCAAGTCCACCCTCAACAAACCACATCCAGTGACTTTGCATTAATGTATTCAGCCAATCCATCTACTTGAAGTAACAAGAATGCCTTCACCAAAGAGCCACAACCATTCCAACGAAACGAAGGAGGAGAGAATGGGAAGTGAGAAGGGCCTTAGTTAGAGGGAACATGTTTATTTTAGTTCCATAACTAGTTCTTGTAGCCCAAATGATTATTTTTTCTAAGGGGTTTTCTTTGAATTCTCACCTCTTTTTCTTTCTTCTTCTTCTTCTTTGGTTTTTGCGTGAGAACCACACCATGCAAAGACTTATTATTTTTATTTACTCAGCTTTCCAATAATTAGGTAATGTCGAAGAGGTAAGAAAAATCAAGAAGAAAACATCTAAGCACCCAAGAGAATGGCCAACACAAATGCATCAAATTCCCTTGAAGTCACACCCTTTTCAATCTTTGAGTCCTTCCTTAGTTTGAGAAATGCCTAGTCACTGATTTGTTATAGTTCTTATTATTGAGAAGGGACTATATAGTGCCAAGCCAAGAGAGACCATAGAAATTTGTGGATGTATGGATGAAGTGGACTCATTGCCTATCATATCAAAAGAACCATACCTTAGTATCAACATCATAATATTAAAGGTAAAATCCAAACATTAGCAATCAATAGGGAATAGTTCATACCATCTTTGGAGCACTTATTGGATGACAAACTTAACAAAATGGATAAGAAAAAACATACATACACACACACACATAATAGTTCATACCAATTATAAATGATGTTGTAAAACAAAAATAAGAAAAGTTAAAGAAATTTGTAAAAAAAAATGTGTAAAACAAAAATGTGTAAAAAAAACTAAAAGGAACTGAGGGCCTCAAATGATTAGCATAGGTGGCCATCTTTCCCATAACTGAATTGAAAAGGCGAGATCCAAAATAACGAGCGAGGTTGTCCATTATCAGAGGTGTAATTTGCACTAGATTTTCTTAGTTTATGGAAGGGTTTTGTTTTTTGCACATTGACCAATAACCTCTTATCAGGGCTTTCAGGCTTGAATATTGTCATGGCTCCTAAGGGGAAGGTTGTATGAATAATGTAAGATCCTTCCCACAATGTTTGGAATTTTTTGCATTGTGGTACATGCATGGGGTTCCAATAAAGGACCTTATCTCCTAGCTGATACTTAACCTTTTAAATTCTTAAGTCATGATGTTACTTGTTATGTGCCTTGTGCAACTCGTTTGATGACAAGGCAACCAATCGATTCTCATTTAGCACGTTTAAAGTTTTCAATCTTTGTTTTTGTGCTAGATCAAGGTCAAGGTGGAGGTCACATGCCATGGATAGTGTACGGAGCTTGGTCTAAATTGGAAGCTTTGGGAGTTTCTCGTACACTAACTCATAGGGAGAGTAGCCTATAGGGATTTTCCAAGTGGAGCGGTGTGCCTAGAGGGCATCATTCAGTTTAGTGCTCCAATCTCGCCTATACTTGCTAATTGTCCTTGTTAGTATTCTAGTGATCTCACGATTAGTGACCTCAGCTTGGCCATAAGCTTGGGGTGATAAGGTATAGTCAATTTATGTTCAACCCCTAAGCGTTGCATCAATTTTCAAAAGGTTGCACCCGTGAAATGTGTTTCGTTATCTGATATGAGTGCATGTGGCACACCAAACCTATTAATGACTTTTTTTGTACAAATCATGCAACTATAGATGATGTGCAATCTATTACAGTAGTTGCTTTGGTCCATTTTTTTAGATAGTCAATAGCAACAATGATATATGCTTTTCAATTGGACATTGGTGTAATGGGCCCCATAAAGTCTATTCCCTAGATGTTGAAGGGTTCCAAAGGTTGAATCCATTGTTGTGGATCCTCCATTCTAGAAGTCATTCCACCATCACATTGAGAGTGCTCACAAGATTGGACAAAATGATGGGCATCCCAAAATAGTGTTGGCTAGTAATATCCTGCAAGTAGGATCTTGATAACCATTCCTCTCCTTGCATACTGACCCCCACAAGGGCCCTCATGAGCATCCTGGAGAACTCTTAGTTGGTCCACATTAGGTACACACCATCGAACCAAGCTATCAGAACAAAATTTATAAAGTTATCCTCTGATCTCCATGAAGTACTTGGTTTTGTGAAGAAACTATTGCTTCTTCCTAAAGTCCAACCACTATGGTGTTTTTTGGAAAAGGAGATAAGCGAGAATGCTGCTATACCAATTTGTGCCCATGGGTTGGTTATTCACTACACTAGCAAAGAGGGTTTCAGTAGGAAAATGATCAGATATGGCATATTCATCCTCTTTGTTGTCCCAATGCAGCCGAGATAAGTGATGTGCGACTACATTCTCGGTGCCCTTTCGGTCTACTATTGTTAAGTCAAACTCCTAAAGGATTACCAACCAACGCAAATACGAGGGCTAACCATTGGCTTTTTCATGAGGAACCTAATTGCACTATGATCCATATGAATATACACTTTTGTAGCCTAATACATAGTGCTTAAATTTGTCCAGTGCAAAAACTACAACCATTAATTCCTTTTCTGTAGTTGTGTAGTTGAGTTGTGCACTGGTGATACTCTTACTTGCATAGGGGATGTAATAAGGGAATTTTTGTTCATCTAACTATGTCAGTATGGCTCTTAAGGCATAATTAGATGCATCAATCATGATATGGAATGGTCTGGACTAGTCAAGAACATGTAGAATGGGAGTTTCCACAAGCCTCTATTTTAGAGTTTGGAATGCTCGTTCACATTCCCTAGTCCATTCGAATGGTGCATCCTTATTCATTAATTCCACCAATGGTTTGGCAATTTTGGAGAAGTTCTTGATGAATCTCCTATAGTAGCTAGTGTGTCCAAGGAATGATCAAATGTCTTTGATATTTTCTGGTTATCGAGTAATTCCTTGGATGACTTTAACCTTTTCCAAGTCCACCTCTATTCCTGACTGTGAAATCTTATGCCCCAATACTACGCCCTCTTGAACCATCAAGTGGCTTTTCTGCTAGTTGAGCTTCAGGTTGATCTCAACGCATCATTTTAGCACTTTCTCTAATCAGTCCAAGGCTTGATCAAAGCTTGTTCCATAAGTGGAGAAGTTGCCCATAAATACTTCCACTCTATTCCCTATCTGATGTTGAAATATGCTTAAGAATAAATGTTGAAATGTGGAAGGGGAATTGCACAAGACAAATGACATTTTTTTATATGAAAATGTTCCCCAGGGACTGGTGAATGTTGTTTTGGCTTAATCTTCTAGTGTTATTCGTATTTGATTATATCCACTATACCCATCTAGAAAAATATGATAGCAATGCCCTGCTATAGTGTCTAAGACTTGGTCAATGAATGGCAATGGAAAATGATCCTTGAATGTTGCCATGTTCAGTAGCCTAAAATCTATATACACCCTTCATTTGCCTCCATTTTTAGAAATGATTACTAGAGGACTAACCCATTCACTATCAGCAATGGGATATATGAACCTAGCCTTGAGGAGTTGTTCTATCTCTTCGTTTACTACCTGTTTCAATTTCAGGTTCAATCGTCTCTGTGGTTGTTTTTGAGGCTTCATGTAGGGGTCCATGTAAATCCCATGCTGGCATATCCTAGGGTCTATTCCAGTTAGCTCGGGATATGACCAGGCAAAGGCTTTTGACCATTTATTTATTACTTTCAATAGGCTTTGTTTTTTCTTGGGGACAAGTTTTGCGTTGATAATTACCAGTTTTCCATTTTCAAGATTCATATACTCTAGACCAATGGGCAATGGTTTCAGATTGAGGGGCTCTTGTTTAAATTTCTTAGGAATTTCCAACTTTTCCCAGTTGATGTTTTTGAGGCTAAGGTTGGGGAGTTGGCAACGAACTTGCTCAAGTGTGTTTATGCTTATAATATAAGCACTAGTTATTCCCTCAGTTAATTCCATGCATGTTATTGAGTTGCTTTCTTCATCAGCCATCAGCCACAAGGTGTCCTCTTGTCGTGTGGATGCTACATACAGGCACCTTTGTATATTAACTTCTTCTGCACAGTGATCGCATGCAGTCAATGCTAAACTTCACATAACCCATGAATTTTGCACGAAATGGCACCTGGTGTCATTTTATGCAGTGCATGGAAATTTCTTCCTCTCGATCTTTCCAAAAAAAAATTTCTTGGATATTTCTAAGGAAAGATCACGGATTCCTAGGCATGCATCTATCATACTTAGCCATGCTCTTTCCATTATTACTAGGAAGTTCCCCTTACTGTTAGTTACTTGGATCACTAGGAAATCCTCTGGATATAACCACCCACACATAGTGGTAACGATGCCCTCCACCAGTCCCAAGGGGACAGTGATGGACTGGTCAGCTAGCTCAAGTTGAATGTTACTCTTTCTTAATGGAGGTAGGTTCCAAGCTTTGTACATCTCCTGCAATATTAGGTTGACCTGGAACCTGAGTCCAGAAGAGCTTTATAGGGTTCATTCCGAATGACTTGGAGATAAATTAGGAGACTTCCATGGTCAAATAATTTCTTGGGAAGGTGGCCCACCTTAATCTAGTCTATAACGATATGTGTTAACATAACCGTCTGCATTGAGATTGATTTTTGGATTGAAGAAGGTCCCAAAACTTTATTTGGTACAAAGGTGTTTAGATGTTGAACCACTTGTGAGGGTGAGGGCTTAGTTGGATTTTTGGTTCTAAAGAAAGGTCTTTTTAGCATAAGATTGTTAGGACCAACTGAGAATTGAGGATTGGAAGCCCTTGTGACATTGGGTTGTTGTGGTTGAGTGGGAAATACTCTTGGCATTGTTGGAGCTATTAGTGGTGGAGCTACCGATGTAAGAGGTCAAGATGGATTTGGAGGATGGTATGTATGTCATGTGTCTCCCAGAGGAGGAGTATTAAAATACTCCTGAACTTGGTAGTGATGTTGTGGAGTTGCGTGATCCATAGAGTCACTTGGAGAAACTGGCTACTACACATAGTAGCCATATGGGTCTGGTTGCAGGTAAGGGTGTTATTGTCTAGGTGGTGGCATCCCCCATGACTATGGGTGTTGCCACTACTGATGTTTCCTGATAGGTTGTGATGGAGTTCCACTTGGATAATATGTTAACGATTGGTGGAACTACCTCAAGTTACCTTGGGGATAAGGTAACCTTCGGGGTGCTTGCCATCTGTTAAGTATTGGGTTGAGTGCATACATCCCAGACTCTTGTAGATGTGAGATTATTGGGCAACATCCCTTAGGATGGTCATATTGGCATATCTCACATCCACCATTATTTTCTATATCTGAATCCACAACCTCATCAGTGATATTCATTTTTCCCTTACCCTTATCACGTGCATGGCCTAAATCTCTCCACTTTTTCTTATCATGGTCACTACTTCGTTCCTTAGACTCCTCTACAATTTTTAGGATAGTTTCAATTTTACTATCTAAGGAGCTCCATATTTCATCTACCTTAGCGATACTTCCATTGTTAATTTCTGAAGCAGCAAGGTTTTTCTATTCACCAACTCTTCAAGTGGTGACTCATCCTCCTCCTCATAGAATCTCACTCCCTTCTTTTAGAGGGAAGGATCATGATTGTACTCTTCCATGCTTTCTCTTTCTTGTAGCTCCCCTTCTTCTTTATCTATTTTCTTGAACAATCTATGAACTTTATGGGATCTACGGTTTAGATAATCTACCTTGGGAATATGTCCCAAGGGTTCTCCTAGATTTGTGTCTTAGCTGATCTACGAGGTGGCGTAGTTAATCCCGTTGTGCATAACCATGGCCTAGGAAACGATGTAGTAATGCATAATATTAGCCCATGGTAGCATCCTAGGGTTTTTGAGTACCCTACTTCCATCCTTGGATCTGCTTACGCAACTTGGACACTCTAGAGTACATTTGGTATTTATCGTTAAACAATTCTAGCATTGTACTCCACCTCCTAATGGTTTTTGGCTCTAAAGACCAGTACCAACTTTCTGCTTCTTTTATGAGTGTCCTAGGAAATAACTTTAACTTCTACCACTTTTTCTCAATATTTTTCAAGGCACATGCATCATGAAATGTTAGTAAGTGGTTCTGTGGATCAACATTATATCCCCCTTTGAATCATGGGATATTATTCATGTTTAGTCTCTTGATCCAGTTGTCTTTTTGGTGCCTTGTAGGTATTGTAACTGCCTCCGTAATGTCTAACATACTTTTGGTGACAAGTAGGGGTTCATCATGATCATCTCTCTCATGATTTCTATGATGCCTATGTGGTTCCCTACTTTTCCTTCTTTCATGCCTTGAATCTCTAAAATGCCCTCATCCTCGCTCTCGACTCTCTCATTGAGGTCTCTCATCTCACTTATCCTTATCCAAACCATTTTTCTCCTTGTGACTGCATCCTAATATGGAAGGAGAGGGTGAATGGTGCAATGAAGGGGAAGAAGAAGGAGAACCATCTTCATGATGATGTTTCTTACCTTCTCTTTGGTGGCTATGGCCCCAATCGTGATGATGATCCGAATGCCCATCCTTGTCATGTGTTTTTGTTCCCTCAGTGAACACTTGGTGTTCATGAAGATTAGAACCAGGATTGTGAATCATAGAGTGTAGGTTCTAATATCCCACCTCCTCACCATCGTTAGGAGGGGAAACATCATTTAATGGAGAACCTGTTATAACTAGTTCACGATCTCCAATTTTGCTTAGGATGTATGGGACCCCTTTGCTCTTCAACGATGTATGGTAGCTCTCCTATCTCAAGTTCCTTAAACATTGTGCCACTATGGGATGGTAATCCCTTGTGTCATAATCACATGCAACATATTCAATGTATATCTATGTCATGCCTATCTATGCAAGAGCACGAAGGAGCATGTTGGGGACTGCACGATCTGGGGGTAACACTATGTTATCTTGCAAATCCCACCAAAGCAATTGTTCATCCTAATGGAGGATAAAAGTAAAATTAGGTATATACTCATTGGAATGAGTATATACCACCTGATACTATTGAGGAACTGGTGGATCTGGGTTATGTGTCTTAGACCGCCGACTGTCTCTTTTGTGATCCCTAGGTGGTGAAGTGCTTTTATGAGAAGAAGAAGACATTGTTATCTTGTCAATGTGCTATTGACGGTTGTTTAAATTTTCTTTTGATTAACCCCAAGGGTTCGTTTAAGCTTTCCAATGATGTGGACAATTTCCTATGTTCTACTTAGCACACAAAAAACTTAGTCCCTGACAACGGTGCTAATGATGAGTGGCGAGGTACCCCTACACTCAACCATACAAATACAAGTGTTACATGCATGATCTGGTCAAACTCTGCAAACTAAGTTCCTACATGTCTTATGGAACACTTAAGGTTAATCGTTTTTTGTCTTCCCAGACTTACTTGTATTTTTCATAGTTGTTTGGTTAAGTAAGTCTAAGATATATGATTTTTATATCTTTCATGTTTTTATCACCTATGCCAAGAAGAGAAAGGGTGAAGAGACTAAGTAACTAATTTTAACTAACTAAGTTCTAGTTCCTAGCATCAGTATCCGTCCCACTTACCATTCACACCCTGAACCAATGCAACCTTCTGGAATTACCAAATGCTATTCATTGCTAGGATTACCAAGTGTAACGCACATGCTCGAAGTGGTCATACTAAATGCACTTAACTAGGAGTTAAGGATTGAGAGAGATTTAATTAACTAATAAAGCATTTAAACATTAACAATAATTAAAGTCCAATTTAGCTTAGTCCATGCACTACAAGGTTTATCCAAAAGTTCATCTTTATTTTCATACACAAACTTATGCTCAGGTACAATATTTGCTCAAATAAATATTCGTTCACTTTGGGACTCCTACTGTAGGCACATGGAAATTACTCTAACTTTGGAATGGAAAAACTACAAGAGTTTGGCTAAGGTCTAGATCTAGATGGAGAAACAAGGGAGAGCCATCTCTTATTTATAGATTTGGTAGTGTGCTGCGATATTGCATACATGATATCATAGGGGAAGACGCGATATTGTGTACGCGATATCACGAGGAATGCGATATCGCGGCCGCTGTGATATCGCATACTTGATATTGCAGCCCATGTGATATCGCATCTCATCAATAATAAAGTGTAAAATATTCAAGAAATATTTAAATGTACTAATGATGGTGTAAAAAAATAGAAAAACTAAGGAGCCACATATATGATTAGTATGGATGGCCATCTTCTCCATGACTAAATTGAAAGGAGGAGATCCAAAAAATTGAGCATGGTTGTCCATTCATTGAGGTATCAGTTGCATTGGCTTGCATTGGCTCAAGGAAAGGTTTCACTTGTTGGATGTTGACCAATTATTTTTGTTTAGGCTCTCAAGTTTCTAGATTAACATTGCCCTAGAGGAAAAGGTTTCATCAATTATATAAAGTCCCTTTCACAATTTTTGGAACTTTTTTTTTGAGGTATGTGTGTGGGGTTCCAATAGAAAACCTTATCCCTAGGTTGAAATTTTACATTTTATATTTTGAGGTCATGATGTTTCTTGTTATATGCCTTGTGCACGTCATTTGAAGAGATGGCCACTAATCAATTTTTATCTAGCACATTCATGTTGATCAATCTTTCTTTCTATGCTAGGCTTAGGTTAAGATCTAAGTCATAGGCTATTGAGAGTGTATAGAGCTTTGATTGAATAAGGAGCATTGGAAGTTTTTTGTACACTAACTTGTAGGGAGAGTAGCCAATAGGAAGTTTCCATGTTGAGTAGTAGCCTCAAAGGGCATCATTGATTTTTGTGCTCCAATCTCTCTTATATTTGTTGATAGTTCTTGTTAGAATATTTGTAATCTACTTATTACTTACCTTTACTTGATGATTGGCTTGGAGGTGATCAGGTGTTTTCAATTTATGGTCACCCTTAAGCCTTGCATGAATTTTTGAAAAGTGGCACCTATAAAATAAGTTTCATTATAAAAAATTAGTGCACATGGCATCCAAAAATTATTTACAACATTTTGTCATATAAATCTAGTAGTAGTGGATAATGTACAGTCAATGATGGTTGCTACATCTTCCTATTTAGTGTAGTAGTCAACTACTACAATGATGTATGCCTTTCAATTGGACATGGATGTGATGGAACCCATGAAGTAAATGCTTCATATGTCAAAGGGCACTAGTGGTTGAATCCACTACTGAGGATCCTCCATTTAAGTATTCATCCCACCATCTCATTGATAGTGCTCACAAGATTGGATAAACTAATGGGCATCCTTGAAGATTGTAGGCCAATAGTATCTTTCCATTAGGATTTTTATGGCCATGGATCTCCTAGCATAGTGGCCATTACAAGGGCCTTCATGAGCATCCTAGAGAACACAAAATTTCTTTGCATTAGGGACACACCAACAAACATGGCCATTGACACACAACTTATAAAGATGTCCATTGATTTCCATGAAGTACTTATCTCAAAAAAGAAACTATTGTTTCTTCCTAAAGTCTAGATCTTGTGACATCTCTTGAGTGAGAAGGTAAGTGAGAATGCCATCATACCATTTTATTTCAATGGGCTTTTGTTCATTTATTTCTCCTATAAAAATGAGTTTGTTTGAAAATTAATTAGAGAGTAGGCTCTTCTCCTTGTTATCTCATCCTTACCAAGAGAGATGCCTAGAGACCACATTCTTAGTCAATTTCCAATCTACCACTATGAGATTGAATTTCTATAAGATCACTAGCCACCATATGATATGGAAGCTCATTGTTAGCTTGTTCATTGGGAAGTGTATAGCAGTATTATTTGTGTGCACAAATGTATTATAGCTAAGAAAATAGTGCCTAAGTTTTTTGAGAGCGTACATCATTACCATTACTTCTTTCTTAGTTGTGGTGTAATTCAACTTTGCATCCACCATGCTTTGGCTCACATAGTAGACGTAATATGAATGTTTCTTATTATCCAACTATGTAAGCATGGATCCCAAGGCTTAATTAGATGCATCCATCATTATATAAAATGGTCTAAACTTGTTTGGTGCTTCTAGAACTGGAGTTTCTACAAGTTTGTCCTTTAGCTATTGGAATGCATGTTCACACTCCTTGGTCTAGATGAATGGAGCATATTTATTTATAAGCTTAACTAATGACTTTATGATCTTAGAGAAATTCTCTATGAATTATTGGTAGTAGCCAGTGTGTTCAAGGAATGATTTGACATCTTTGACTATCTCTAGTTGGCATGTGATTCCTTGGATGACCCTTATCTTTTTCGGATCTACCTCAATGCTTTCCTAAGTAATTATATGCCACAGTACTATGCCTTCCTAGAACATTAAATGGCTTTTTGCTAATTAATCCTAAGGTTGATTTCAACACATCTTTTCATTATTTGCTTAAGGTAGTCTAGGGCTTGCTGAAATGTAGCCCTAGAGGTAAAGAAGTCATCCATAAAGACCTCTATCCCACTACCAATTTGTTATTGAAAAATACTAAGGACTAGGCATTGGAATGTTGCAAGGGCATTGCATAGACCAAAGAACATCTTGTAATATACAAAAGTCCCCTAGGGACTCATGAATGTTTTTTTTGTTCTGATATTTTGGCACAATATGGATTTGGTTATATCCACTATAACCATCCAAGAAGTTATAATGGTAATGTCCAGATATGATGTCCAACACTTGATACATAAATGGAAATGAAAAATCCTCTTTAAATATTTCCATATTCAATAGCCTAAAGTCAATGTAGACCCATCACTTACCACCTTTCTTTGGCACAATTACAAGTGGAATAACCCACTCACTATCCACTATGGGATAGATGAACTCTACCTTGAGGAGTTTTTCTATTTCCTTTTTGACAATCTTCCTCAACTTGGGGTTTAGCTGTCTTTGTGCCTACCTTCTTAGCTTCATGGTTGAGTTGGTGTAGATATGATGTTGGCATATCCTTGGATTGATTATAGTTAGCTCAGGATATAACCAAGCAAAAATTGTTGGCCATTTTTTGACCACCTTCAACAACTTTTTTTTTGTTCAAAAGCAAGATTCACATTGATGATAATCAATTGGCCATTTTTAAAAAATGCATACTCCATGTTGGTTGGTATAGTTTTTAACTCTAGGTGATCTTGCTTAAAATTATTAGGGATTTCCAACTCTTCCTAGCAAGTATCATCATCTTTGTCATTAAAGAGATAGTGATGAACTTACTCAAGTTCATCCATGCTTTCGACATAGGCACATGTCAAGCTCTTAGTAGGTTCCATGCATAGGGTTATACTATTAGAGTTAGCTCTTAGTCACTAGGTTCCCTTCTATTTTTTGGCTACTGAATATAGGCAACTGTGGATATCAATTTCATGCATACACTTATTTCATGCTTTGCGAAATGTACTTTTAATGGACCAGATTTTTTGCACACAATTGCACCCATTTTCATTGTATGAAATGCATGGAACATGCTTCTTCTTATGCCATCCAAATTCATTTTTCTTGGAGATTTTCAAAAAGAGATCCTTGATGCCCATTCATGCATCAATAGTGCTCAACCATGCACATCCCATAATGATAGGGAAGTCACCTTTGTAGTTTTCAACCTTGATCACTAGAAAATTTGGAGGATAGGACCACCCAAAAACTATGGTTACAATTTTCTCCACTAAACCAAAAGGGACAATGATTGACTAGTCTACCAATTTTAAATGGATATTTCTCTTCTTGAGAGATGGTAGGTTTCAAGCCTTGTACATGTCATAGGATATGAGATTGGCACCAAAACCAAAATCAAGAAGATTCTTACATAGTTCATGCCTAGAAATTTCTAAGTAAATAAGAGGACTTCCTAGATTACATCTCTTCATGAAAAGGTTAACAGCCTTGATCTAATCAGAGATAGCATAATTTAGCATCATAGTGCGGATCTGAGGTGGCATTTGGTTTGAAGGGCTCTTGAATGTGTTTGATGTAGAGGATGAGGGTGCTAAAGATATAAAGTGACTAGACACATTAGGTTGTGAGGGTTTGGGAGGACTATTTGGTTGGAAAATTTATTATTTCCTATATTGATTACTTGAATCACTTAGCTAGAAGGCCGATTGTAAATTTACAAACCTTGTAGCATTTTGTTGTTATAGTTGTGGAGGAATTTCACCATACATGGATGATGAAGAAGGTAATTGGGTTGATGGAAGAGGGATGTACGTAGATAGATGCATATGGTGGTATAGATATGGGTGCTTCCCTAGAGTAGATGGTGAATGAGTTCAATAGTACTCTAGAAGATAATAGTGATGTTGGACTGAGGCGTGGCTTGTAGAGCTTTGTGGTAAAATGGGTTGCTGAGCATAGTACCTGTATGGATCTGGTTACCTATAAGTATATTGCTATCTTGGTAGTGGCATTCCCCATGACTATGGTTGTTGCCACTATTGGTATTGCTCATATGATTGTGGTGGAGCTCCACTTGGATAGTAAGCTTGTTGTTGCTAGTAGAACTGCCTTGGATTTCCCTACGGATAAGGAAACCTTTTGGGTGCTTGCCTTTGTGCTGATTGAGGATTCACTATGTACACCCTAGACTTTTGTAAGTGTGACATCATAGGGCAACATCCCTTTAGATGTTCATATTGGTAGATGTCACACCAACCATCATCATCAAAGCTTATCTCCAAAACTTCTTCTATTACAACAGGTTTACCCTTACCTCTCCGGTAGGCATGTTCAACTTCTTTCCATCTCTTGCTATTAAGATCACTATTTTTCTTTTTGGATTATTTAGCAATCTTCATAGTACTTTAAATTTTTTTTTCCAAAATATTGGAAATAGATTTTTGGATAGGCAAGGTTTTCATCACCTCATCAAGTAATGACTCTTCCTCATCAGAGAATTGGACCTCCCTTTTCCTTATGGAAGGATCCCTATTATATTCTTCTACACTTTCATTTTTTTACAACTCACCTTCTTCTTTTGCTACTTGCTATATCATCCTTTTTATATTATGAGCTCTTAGATCAAATAGTCTTCCTTGGACATAAATCCCAATAGTTATCCTGGTTTTTACTCTGAGCCCATCTATGATGTGGTGGAGTTGTTTTCTCTGAGAATAACCATGGCCAAGGCATCAATGTAGGAGAGAATAATATCTACCTATGATGGCATCCAAGAGTTCATGTGTTCATTGTTTCTAGGCTTGGATTTACCTTCTTAGATTAGGCACTCTAGAGTATGTTTGGTATTTTTCATTAAATAAATCTAGCATGGTACTCCATTTGTAGATAGATTCTAGCTTCAATGACTAATACTAGCATTCTACCTCTTTGATGAGTGCCCTAGGGAGTAGCTTCAATTTTTGGCAATCATTCTCTATTTTTTGTAAGGTGTAGGCATCATGAAAGGCTTGTAGATGGTTTTGTAGATCAAAGTTATATCACCCCCCAAATATTAAGATATTGATCATATCTAAGTGCTTGATTTGACTATCTTTCACATGTCTAATTGGGTTCTTAAATACCTTTGAAATGTTAAGCATCCTTCGATTTGCCAACAAAGACTCATCATCATCATCATTTCATTATCACTAATGATGTCCTCTATTACCCCTTTAATTACTGTGAGCCTAATGATCATATTATTATTCTTCTGCTCACCCCCATCATGATTGTTCCTTTTACAATATTTTTCAAAACTAGAAGAAGAGGAAGAAGAAGATGTAGATGAAGAGGATGAAGATAGAAGAGGATTACCACCACCATGGTATCTGCCCATTACCCTTCAATTGTGTTAGCCACATTTGTTAGGTTTCTTATCATCTTGATGATTATCTGAGCCCCTTCCTTAATTACCATCTTTTCCTAAACTTCATTTGTTGATAGTGTAATGTAGATTTAGGTTCACACCCCCATCATCAATAACAAGGGGTGGAGAATTTTCATGCTGAGAGCCTCTAGAGAAAGGACCCTCACTATCATCTTGGTTTATCATGAATAAAGGATTGGTGAACCATTTCCCCTTCACAAACTCATGTTGTTTCTTCTAGTATTGATCTCTTTGGTGTTGTGTTTTAGTGGGACAATAGTCCTGGTAGTTGTAATCATGCATAATGTACTCCTCTTAAAGATTTTGGATGCCTAACTTTGTAAGAGTTTGAAGCAGCATCACAGGCACAGATTAATCGGGAGGCATTACAATGTTGCCTTCCATGTCATGCCATCATAGTTTCTCATCTTGATGTGGGATGAAGTTAAATTAGACACATATTCATTTGGATGAGTATATACTATTTTGCATTGTTGAGGAACCAATAGTTTAACATCGTCACACCTAAGAGAAGAAGACATTTTGCAAACAAATAAAATATCAGTGTGCTGATATAATTATATTCTGTGTGAGAGTGATATTGACCTTAGGGTTTGTCCAATGATATTAATGATGTTCACTAATCCTAGCTACTACACATTTCAACAAAAAGATTCCTTGTAGTGCCAATGATGAGCAATGAAGGTACCCCTATGCTCAACCATATGAATCATGAAGCGTTCACACATGATTTGATTGAATTTGATGGACTTTATAGTTTCTAGTGCACTAGTTCTATAGGAAGTGAACCTTGCCCTAATGGTCATTCATTGTCTTCCCAATGACACTAGTGATGCATATGGTATAGCTAAGTGTAATCGAGGTATATTATTTTTTTTGTTTTGTATTTATGTTCCTTGGTGCTTAAATAGAGAGATGAAGTGATTTAATAACTAATTTAATTTAACTACTTAACTAGTTTGAACATAAGCATCTAGTCCCACTTTCCATACACATCTTGAACCCACATATTAACTACTAGGTTACCAAGTGCTATGCTATTGGGTGCACTAAGTAATAATACTATTGGATTAGCAAGCAAATACATTTTTACACTCAAAGTGGTTGTACTTATGTGTTTAATCTATTTAGATTAAATAATTAACTAATTGTTTAAAGTTTAATTCATCTTAATTAATTGTATATTTAATAAAAACAATGAATGCATAAATAAATCATTAATCTATTCTAAGTGTTGCAAGGTTTGATCAAAAGGCTTATCTCTATTTCCATACACATTGGTGTGGTTTTGGTACAATAGTGCTCAAAAGAGCTATACACTTTCTAATTCATGCTATGGGCACTCAAAGAAATTTTCTAGCTTTTAAATGGAAAAAACTACAAGAGCTCTGCTACTACTATGAGTTTTCTTCACATAAACACAACTGTGAGCTCATATTTATAGTTTTTATTATAGGACTACATTGATGGGGCCTCATAGATGTAGCGAATGCCACATTGATGCAGCCTCATCAATGAGGCAACACCACATGAATAGGACTAGCCAATGAGGTTGCTTTAATAAGGGTCCATCAACATGACACTTTGATCATCACTACCTCCCATGATGAGTTCATGGATTAAAGTTTGGTGATGACTTCAATAGTATCAACTTGAGCTATTAGATTAGGTGTAGTTAATTCTCCTACTACTTCAAAGGTGATAATCTTATAATCTTCACCAATTTTTTCTATTGTGTAAGCATGTTATTACATACTCACTCACTCACTTGTTTTTTAAGTTTTCTTTGGATTTGGTATACTTGTGTTTTTTATGCTTTAACCTTTTGACCCACAACTACATCCTTAATAATTGTAAGTAATGCATCGATTTTTTTGCATTTTCACTATGTCACATTCGATTTCCTTTGCAATATTCAAGAAGAGATCTAAGATACTTAGCTTAGCATTAATGGTGTTAAACCAATATCTTCCCATCATGATTGGAAAATCACCCTTACTATTCTTCACATTCTTTATGAGAAAATTTTCTAGATGATACTACCCACCAATATTTGCCATCACATCATCAACCTATCCCAATAGAATAGTGATGACTTGATCTATAAACTCCAATTTGATGTTTCATTTCTTAAAGTGATGGTAAGTTTTAGGCTTTGCATATTTTTCATGAGATCAAATTCATGCCTAAAATTTAGTCTAATAGGGCTTTGCATGATGGATTTTTGGCAACCTACAAACAAATTAAGGAACTCCTTACATCTATCCTCTTTTTGGGAAGAGGTCCTACCTTAATCAATTACTGACTACATGAGTGAGCATGATAGCTTTCATATGTTGTTCTAGAGTGATAATGGTTATTAGATATTGCATAGAATTAGAAGGCATTTTTTTGGGGAAGAAATTTATATCAAATGAACCTTACACTAGTTTTGATGGATTAGTAGAACTACTAGCTCCCTCTACAAGCATGGGAAGTATCTTGAGAAAAGGATATTTTTGAGGCTTGTACTCATAGCTACTATTACTATCTTTGATTTTTATGTCAATAGTGCAAGTGCCATTTTTTTGTTGAGGTTGTGATAATAATTCTCCCTACATTATTACTAGTGGCATAAGTGGAAGAGCAATATGAAAATTCTTAGAACAATAATAAGAGGTATTAAATCATGATTCCACACAAGGTATTTTAGGTTAATGATATTTAGAAAGGTAGTAGTACTAAGAAAAGACATGAGCAATATGACCATTTGAAAAAACAAGCTATGTTACATAGCATCCATAAAGGTCTAGCTAATGATAGAGGTACTGGTACATTGGTGGTGATATTTTCCATGATTGTGGGTTTTTCCACTATTGGTGATAATGGTTTTGAGTTAGAGGAGGAACACCATTTAGATGGTACTATTATTTTTAGGAAAATCTATAATTTCCTTGTCAATAAGTTAATCTCCTAGACATTTTCTTCTCCACAAACTAGAGATTCAAAGCATAAGTCCTAGACTCCTATAGATGTGACATGACTAGGAAACAATCCTTCAAATATTCATATGTATTACATTATCATTTACATTTTACTTTAAGTCTACAAACACTTCTTTTGGTATAACTTTTTCATTTTGCTAATAATAATCCTTGCTTATTTCCTTGCTCTTTTTTTCTTCTTGTCTTGATCTATTGTTCTTACTTGATCTATCTTTTCCTTCATAATTTTCAAAGTAGTCATAAATTTTTCATCCATTGAATTCAACATTTTTTCAAACCATGATGTTATTTAAGTGATGGAATTTTACACTAATATGATTTTGCATAAAACCACCTTCAAAATGTACCTCTTATCTCTAATCATTGATATAGACCAACTTCTTATGAAGGGTTAGATCTTGGTTATACTTCTTTGTATGCTCTCTTTTGTGTAGCTATTCTTCTTATTTTGCACTTAGTCAATTAGTTATTATATTTGATTGAATCTTAGTTCTAACATTTTTCCCTAGGCATAGATCCCAAAGGTCTTCTTGGTTTACTAAAAAATCTATCTATGATGTGATGAAGGTATTCTTTTTAATAAAATTCCTAGTCTAGATATTTGTGCACCAAATAATACTCTTTGCCTAATGCTACATTAAGGGGCTTATGATTTTCTTACTTCCACTCTTGAATTTATTTCCATAAACTAAACACTTTAGAGTATGTCTAGTACTTCTCGTTGAAGAGCTCAATCATCATGGACCACTAGTAGATTGAATTTAGTTTTAATGATTTATACTAAATTTTGAAGTTTTTGATTATTATCTTGAAAAATATTTTAATATTTTTTCACTTCCTTCCAATGTTTTATAAGATGAAGGCATCATGAAAGACTTGCAAATGATGCTACAGATTAGAATTATAGTCTCCTTCAAATTTCTGAATGTTATTCATATTAAGCCATTTGATGCAACCTTTTCTTTAATAGCTATTAGGTACTTTTAATAGCTAATAAGAATTCATTATCATAAGTTGTATTACATTAATAAACTCTATATTTATATACTTAATCATGATGATCTCTTTTATGCTTCCTTAAACACCTTGTCTCCATCTCAATCCCTACTAGAATGTCCATCACGGTTCTCCCTATCACAACCATATAGATTTTCCATATAATGATCACTAGGCTATTAACTCTAAACCCTTTATGGAGATCTATGTCACTATTTACATTCATGTTTATTAAAGGTGGAGAATGAAGATGAGGAGGAAGATAGTAAAGTAGGAAAACTATCTTGGCATCCTTGTCTCCTCCTACAATTCCTTCGTTTATCTCTTTTGGTTCTACTAGAGGTCCTAGGCCTTAAGGCCCTTCATGTTTTAGAACCCATTCCATATCCTCTGAGATTTTGTACCAAAGCTAAACATAACCTTTGATGTGTGGACTCTTTAGTGTGGAAGTTATAAGAACTAGAGGTACATTAGTGATGATTGAACTTCCTAGGCTAGTATTTTGTATCCTCCTTTTTGAACTATGATGTTAGGGGGACTATGTCTTTTCCCTTATAATGTTCATAATTGAACTCCATAATGGCATCTTTATTAGCTTGAGCCTTCATTAGCTAGTATTGTCTAGACATGTTTTTAGTAATATAATAACCTTCAAAGCTATGCCCAAGACTAGACCTTAGGAGAGCAACTTGAAACATTAATGTAGTTAATTGGTTAGATGTAACATTACATTTCCTTAAAATTCCATTTTCCTAAACTATTCACCTTGTAAAATATGAAGGTGTAATTAGAATAGTAAAGATTTAAATAAGTGTACAAGACCCTTATTTGTAAAGGTCCATTTCATTTTTCTTCAATATAGATCCTATCATTATCCTCACCAATGTTCTCATCACATGATGGGCTATCAATTATGTGTGATGATATCATGTTCCAATTTATAATATATGCATGTAATGTAAAATATTATATTTTCTTAAAATATAAATTATTAATACCTTTACATTGATTGTATATGATCTAACTAATCTAGATCACCAACATCATTCTTAGCAACAATACCAATGATGAACAATAAGACTTCCTAACATCCAACCATACAATCTATAAGCCTCATGAGAGATGATGTCAAAATATATGAAGGGAACTAGCATAGTGTGTAGAAAGATAAGTGTGGGATTAGAAGTTGTTATCTTCCCAACTATACCCGTAGTAGACCTTAGTGCATATCATTCAGTATAGTTGAGATGTATGATGATGATGTTATTTAGTTTGTAATAAAATTAATTAAAAATATAAAAAGTAAATCATTAATCTAATGAATAATAAAGTAAATCCTAAACTAGCCTACAACAATAAGTGTTTATTCTTAGCTTATTCTACATACCATGTATGAATCGTTAAGCTTAGAAGAAGGGGGGATGAATAAGTTCCCAAAATAAAAACTTAAACAACCAAAGAACATACACTAAATTTAATGTTGTTTCCCAACTTGAGCAGTCCACACTTAGAGGATAGATTGCAAGCACACCTCTACACTTTTTTGCTCTCAAAAATATGGTTGATGGATCCACATCCTATATAGTCTTCAAGCCCTACTTCAAATTGTTATACTACATCACTAATCACTCAACCTTGCAAGGTCTCATCAGGCTTGGAAATGTGGTTTCAAGGATTCCAAAACCTTTACAATCTTGATCTTTGTATCAAAGTGTTGTACCATAGCACCAAGAACTCAATCTCGAAGGATCCTAACAAGCTCAAGTACATCATCCCCATAAGGTATGAAATCCAAAATTTGATAGTTTTTAAATCTTAATTACATATTGTTAATTATTNTATTTTATTACTTTTTATGTACTAAAGACTCAAACCAGAGGCACAAGTCTTGTTGCGAGGTAGCCATATGGTGGAAATTGAAGAATCCAATTTCTTGATCTATATAGGTATTATGTTTTCTAGTTTCTAATTTTGTTTTTGTAGTAGTAACAACAATTCACATTGAGAATTTATGGAGGTAATGGAGCTGCAACTTGGATGTTGACACTAAACTTGGATGTTCCATGGGTAATGAGGTGTGGTTCCTAGCCATTTTGATGGCTGCACATTCTTGTAGTCATTACCTACATGTGGGTGGTGGGAGACACATTTATTTGCCACATGATTGGTGGATGTTATAGTGAACATTATCTACCCAGGTGGTGGTAGTGGACATTATAGTAAATGCTACCTACACAAGTGGTGGAGGTGGACATTATAGTAGATGTTACACATGGCTAGTAATTGTTATGACCATTACACATGGGTGGTGGCTCCTCATGTTCCATAATGACCCTTATAAATTTCATGGCCAGATGCGACAAATGGAAGGAAGAATAGAAAAAAGGATTGAAGAAACAAAGAGAGGATACTATTAAGAGAACCACATTAGATTAGAATTTTTGTTTGTGCAAAAAATTGTGAAGGAATATTGTTGATACTTTGTGGCAATTAACAACCAAAAATGTTTTAAGAATGTGAAGTTATTGCACTGCAGAGACAATAGAGCACGGACACAAATTATGTGACATATCCTTTGTAATCTTCCTTATTTTTGATAAATTTATTTAAATTCAATTTGGTTTAATTGATTTTTTTTTCATCTTTAAAATTAATGTTAGAACTTCAAGTGAATATTTTTGATTTTACTTATGGCTGATAGCCATAAGTGTGGTGTACTCAATTGAATCTAGATCTCATCATTGGTTTTATGTCTTGAATATTTTTTTGACTTTAAATCATTCCTCCACAGCATACAACTCACAAGTTAATCACAAATGAGGTGACAATTTCTAAAATGAAAGAAAAAAATTATAAAGATTAAAGCTATCTAGCATCAAGCTTTACTTGGCTCATCAATTTGGCACTATTGTCAGGGAGGTCGACAAAGTTTATCATCATCAAGAATTCTATATGTTTTAATTTTATTTTGCAATTTCATATTCTAGGTATATTTTATTTTATGCTATGTTTCTTTTATTTAGGTAATTTGAGAAATGATTTCTTTTACTTATTTTTCTTGAATAAAAAAATTCAAAAATAAGAAAAAAATCCCAGGAATTAGCTCCTCTTATCATACAACCAACTAAAACTATTTAAAAAGTTGCAATTAAAGCCATGATAGTAGGAGCTATTAAATCAGTTTGTAAATTCTTAGGAATGGTAGCCCATGAATGTGCCAATGAAGAATGTTCTTGTTAAATAAAACCAACAAAGCAACCAAAGAAACCAACATGAATTCAAATTTCTAGAAGGACTTTTAGCCTTTATAATCTTACAAATGCCACTCAAAAACAAGACTAAGAAAAACCAATACAGTCAAGATCTAATTTTTCTTTTGCTTTGAAAACACAAAATCCCAAAGAAAAAACACAACATAATTTTTCCATATCTATTAATCCTCTATTTAATATTCCAATTACAACCATGAGTTCAAATATAGAGGTAGGGTCTAAAATTCTAAGTACTATTCCAATATCAACTCATGTGACTATAATTGGAGGTATTACCCAACTAGTGAGTACTTTGAATTTACAAGATCCACCACTAGTTTTTATTTCTATACCAAATACTATAGTAACTCCAATAGTAACCTCTGCTTACATGATCATACACCTCCCAAGTTTTTCTTAGGTTCAATTCCTCTCTCCTTTGGTAGTTTGAGTTCCAATGTTCCAATTGCTCATCCCTACCTAGGACAAACCCTTGGGGAGTTATTGAATTAAAGAACATCCATTATACCTCAGGTACCATTAGTTTTTCCACTAGGAAAAGATATAGTGGTTAAAAATATTCATTTATTACCTATCTTTAAAGGAATAAAAGATGAGGATATGATTACCCACATAAGAGAATTTGAAATAACGTTAGCCATGTTAGCACCTTAGAGTGGGGATAGAACTAAGATTATTTCCTTTAAATCAACCTTAAAGGACAAAGTTGATTTTTAGCTATAAACTCTTAGAACACAAATTAGTTCAAGGGATGAATTTAAGAATGCTTTTCTACAAATATTTCTTTCTAATGATAGGCTGTATTCATTAAGGAAGTAATTAGTTAGTTTTATGCAACATGAGGATGAAGACTATGAGAGTACCTTTGATATATTTAAAGGATTATGCTTTAAAAATCCAAACCATGAATTCCTAGGCCATTAATTAATTCAAATCTTTGTAGAAGGCTTATTACCTTATTGTAGGCAAAATATTGACTTTGCATGTGAAGAAAATATTTTAAATGTGATCCTAGAAGATGGTTGGAAAATTATAGATTGGTTAGTAGATCAAAGTAAACATTGGCAAAAACCCAATATTATTCAAGGCATGACTCAAGAAATAGAATAGTTAAATAAAAAAGTGAATGAGTTGACATGATTAATTAAAAAACAAGCTCATGGAATTCAAGGAGAAATGTGCAACATTTGTCGTAGTCCCCAACATGAACAAACAACCTACCTAGCCTTGTTTTATTATTAAGAGGAAATGCAATAGTCAATTAAGGCTTTTCAATAATTTAAGAGCCAACCATCAATGAAATTTCCTAAACAACCATTGTACCAACAAAAATATCCTCAAAACAACTTTAGGCCATTTAAGAATCCAACTAATGAACACTTAGATAAACTTACCCAAAGCCTTACTTCCTTCATAGAAGAAAGTAGACAATTCATGAGTGAGACTAGAATGAAATTTTAGGACTTAATAAAAAATGAATTACCATTCTAACCTAAACCAAATCCTACATCTCAAAGAAAGGATAAAGAGAAATTACATTCCATCACTACAAGGAGTGAAAAAATAATTAAACCTAAACCCCAAAAGAAGGTGAGATTTTAGGAGGTAGGGACACAAGTAGAAATTTAACCACAAATAGTAAATGAGGAAGATAAACCAACTAGGGAAAAAGAACAACCATTACTCTCTAGGCAACCAATTTTACCTCCTTTCCTTAAATGATTACAAGAGGATTTTATAACTAAAGTCCATCTTGAAAAAATGTTTAGTGAATTGTATTTGCACATCCCTTTAGAACGAGTAGTAAAAGAGACACCTCTTTACACCAAATAATTAAGAGAATTATGCACTAGGAGAATTAAGGAAAAAATTCCTAAACAAATTTATTTGGTTGACAATATTTCTTAACTTATATAAAATCATGAGATTCCAAAATACTAAGATCCTAAGCCCCTACCATTCGAATCAAAATAAATGGCTAAGTAATTAAAAATGCCCTATTGGATTTAGGAGCCAACATTAATATCATGACTCTTGAAATGGCTAGGTCACTTGATATACAAGATATCAAAGGTATAAACATGACAATATCATTGGCTAATGGTTCAAATGTAAAACCATAGGAATAGTAGAGGACTTGATAATTAAGGTAGAAAAAGAAAAATACCCAATTGACTTTGTTGTTTTGGCAGTAAAAGATCTTGATCATTTTCTTATTATATTAGGTAGATCTTGGTTAGAAATAGTTGATGTAGTAATTAATTGTAGATCTAGACAACTTCAACTTTCCTTTGCCAATCTTACTTTTATACTAAATATAGATGATAAGGTAAAAGAAGATCATTTAAATGTAGACTTGAAGAATACAAGAATGCTCTACACTTTACCCACTTCAGAAATGGCACAAGATAGGGAAGCCTTAATGTTGAATGATTTTGAGAAAGTACCTTTAGATTCATCAACTAAAGAACAATAATATCTCCTTCACCAAATTTTGAATTTTGGTTTAGAAAATATTGGAGAAATAATTCAACCAATAAATAAAGGTTCCTTGGATATTTGAGAACTACCTAGTACACTTAAGTATGTGTTCCTAGATCATAATAAACTATTAATAATGAATTTCCAACTTACTAATGAGCAAGAAAGAACATTGTTAGAAGTTCTAAATAGAAAATCTAAGGCATTTGCATAGAGTTATGAGGACCTTCACCATGGAATCTCACTCGACGTCTACCAACATCATATCTATCTAGAGGACAATGTAAAACTAGTAAGAATTCCTTCAAGACAAATTAATCCAACCTTAAAAAAAATTATTAATGATGAAATTTCAAAACTTTGGAAAGAAGAAATAATTTATCCAATAGCTAATAGTGAATGGATAAGCCCCATTACTATAGTACCAAAAAAGAGTGGAAAGAGAGTCTGTGTAGATTATAGAAGGTTAAACAAAAATACAAAGAAAGACCATTTTCCATTACCATACATAGATTAAATTATGGAAAAATTAGAAGGACATGAATATTATTGCTTTTTAGATGGATTTAGTGGTTACAATCAAGTAGTCATTGCCCCTGAAGACCAACATGAAACAACCTTTACATGTTCTTATATAACTTTTGCTTATAAATGTATGCCTTTTAGCCTTGTAATGCACCAACTACTTTTCAAAGAGACATGATCTCATTATTTTATAATATGTTAGAAGATTATGTTGAATTTTTTATGGATGGTTTTTTAGTCTATGTGAACGTGACATCTAAAAACGTTGGTGGCTGGAACACCGAGAGGTTATCAAGCATATAGCATAACCCCAAATTCGTGCGACGGTTGTGCTGGAGAAAATGTAAATGGGGTGCCCTGAACAGTCTAGTTGATTAATCAGGTACTTACGTGGTGTACAATAACCATATGAAAATAGTGATTTTAAGATGTAACATGTTGTGTTTGAAATGGAAGAAAATGTGGGGTGCACAACAATAGAAATGCATCAAAGTATGTAACCAGGACAATAAGCATGAAAAAGTACACAAAGATGAAACATATATGTTATAGAAAAAATAGAATGAGATTTTAGGTGAGGGAGTGCACCACCCCAAAATTAGGGGATCTGATCTTTGTTTGGATGATGAATGTGTACAATTGGTATATAGTACTAGACAGGCACAACTAGCAATGAAACGATATTTTCGTAGCTCCTAGACTATTGCTAATGGGATGCTAACATGAACCAATGAGCTAATTCTTGCTGGGCTAAGAGCTGCTATGCTGGGTTGAAGAGAGATTTGAAAAGTGCTATTGCTGGGATTTGCTGTTTATCAACCTTCTGTTTGCAAATCTCTTTGTCAAAGCTTACTTCTAGAAGCCAACCCTCAAAATGTTGTTTCTTGGGTTATTTATAGAGCCAAGAGTAGGAGAGAGATGTGGCTTGGATATCTTGTGTCTTGGATTCAATAGGGCAGAAATGTGGATGTGCTACACTGACATGTGGTACTATGCTGATGTGCTATGCTGAATGAAATGAGGTTGGAAGTGAAACTTGCTAAGTTGTGACCATATCATTCAGACTACATGTACCCAAGGGACTACATATTTTTACAAAAAATGCTTATGAAAAATGTAAAGTGAAGCTTACAATTTGGGACTACATATTCCCCTCTCTTATGATTAGGGCCAAGCATAGAGACAATTTCAGGACTTAAACAAGGGATGCAACAAGCAAGGTAAACTGCTGATCTCGATTGTCAAGGAGATGTTGGGCAAAAATAACTATTAACGATGAGACCTAGAGCTTTTGGATATGTCCTATAGCTTATTTTCAAGTGCTATGATACTTACACTATTTAGTGTAGCGGAGTAGCGTGAATACCCACTCGCTACGTTGTGCTATGATGCATAGCATAGCAGTCACCTTCAAAAAAAATCTTGCTCAAAAATCAAAAATACCCCTTCAAGGCCTAGTGAGGTAAGCTATTTCAGCAATTAGCCATTACACTTTTCATGTTAAAGGAGCCTAAGACTTCCTGGTTTCATCCCTAGGGCACCTTTTATCTTTTAGGTTCTTGTTATGTTGTGGTATGCTATGTAGCGTAGTACAGCATAATAGTCAGTCAAGGATGAATTTGAATCACAATCTACAATGTTTTATCTAGAGACTTTGATTGGGACTTGATGGCAAAGTGGGATAGGCAGTCTTGGAGGTCAAAGCATGGCCAAGTGCAATTATTTTGCTAGAAAAACTTGATGGAGAATCTTTTTGCATTATCACCCTACTATACTATGCTACGCTGTATAGTGTAGCATAGCGTAGCACCTAGTTTTGCCTAAATTTTGACTTACTTTGCAAGTGTTCTATCATGGGATCTTGGTGATATTCTGAGGTGGTAGATGAAACACCACTAATTTTGGCCTAACACTTTTAAATAAGAACAACTCAAGCCTTTTCAAGCTTGAGAACGACTAAGGCATGGAACTCGTGCCAAGCTTGCTCAAGCCAGCTTGCTCACACTGTCAAGCTACCGTGCCCTCAACGTGAGTAACTACAAAAGCTTCAAAATCAAGTGAAAAAATGGTCCAAATCTACGGGTTCAAGACATACTCAAGGGCCACTAATGTCCACTCCAAGTTTCAACATTCAGGAATTCAAATTTTAAGACAAATTATTCACATTTTCACACTCATGCTATCACTCATGCTGAGGTCACATTGGTAGCGTGAGCAACTTTGAAAGCCCCAAAACTAAGTCAAAATGACTTGATTTCAAGGGTGTAAGTAATCCTCAAGGTTCACTATCAACAACTATGGGTCCTATCCTCCAAAATTCTAGATTTCAGGCCCAAAATTACAAGTTTTTGGTAGGACATGCTATGGTCATGCTGCACTCATGCTAGCAGTGTGAGTCCAGCATGAGCTGCCAAAAGTGGCTTAAAAAAGGGCACATTTAGGCTCAAATTTTAACTTGCAAGTCACTCTCAAAGTCAACCATAGTCAAGAAATCATTGCACTTAAAAAATAGACTTCAAAAATCAAAATTTGGTGTGAAATATGTCATTTTTAGCTCATTCATGCTGAGGTCACACTGGCAACATGAGTGCAACATGAGCACTGATCATGCTCGATTGAAAGCATGCCAAACTCACGCTGATGACACATAAAGATAAAGTAAACTCACACTTGAAGACCTGGTCAAGCAAAGGCACCTCAAATAGCCACAAAGCTGCTCAGATCAACATCCTGTATCAGTCAATCCAAAGATCGAGAAGATTCAAGCGAGCCAGAGTCAAATTCTCTCATTGTACATTATCTTTTTCATTGTAAATATTCATCATTTTTGGCCCTTCCAAGCTCTTATTCTCTAAATTGTATGTGCTTCCATGAGCGTAAGCTAGCTTAGGCAAGTCAACACATCCTATAAGATACAATGCACTTGGTCAAAAACGTAGCTTGCCTACACACATCCAACTCATACACAGCTATCCATTGGACACATGTCACACGATCCATTTTCTTCTCATCTCTCAGCTGTTGATTCCATCCATGAATTCTATGCCCAAACATGGCCAAACCCTATAAATACCCTGTCAATTCAAATAAATGGGGTTGGCAATTTTGAAGCTTGACGACTTAGAAAACACAGACCAACAATCCTTGAAGGCTCAGATGCACTTGACTCCTAGCATCCATACATTTCTGAAATACATCACCCTGAGGCTTGGTGCTTAACCTACCATCTTCACGTGTAGCTATGCTTTGACTGGTGCACACCCTTTCTAAGCAATACAATACAATTCATTTTTCCAGCCATTATATTTTTTGCACTATTCTAAATTTAGTTTACATTTTGTTTAGAGTACCAATTCTATATACGTTTTTGTTTGCATTTTGTGCGTAATATTTACATTTTGTATATTGAGCATAATGTTCAAAAATTAGTTATGATAACCCCAACGCAAGCCATAGTTTACGCTCGAGGAAGTCCTTGGTTGATTTGTGTGCAGACCATCCAAGGCACTTTGCTTTCATTTTCTTTTCTAGCATGCCCTCAAGCGAAGGTAGGGTCAGCTGTGTCTGCCTTATGATCTTTTTGTGTTTATTTTCCCTTCTAGCCTTACACTGATGATTTAGGTCAGTACAGTAAATTGGTGCTAAAAGAAGGGCAAACTTGTTTATTGTCTGTCAAAATGTTGATCATGCTACTTGTTCAAACACTACATAGATGAAGTGCTGAAACTAAAGCCTAGCTTGTCAAGCTAGCTTACATATGCTAGCTTGACATACCCATCCTGTTCCTAGATATCTTACACTACAGCTACTTATGCTGCAATGCTATTAGTCATGCTACAGTTAGCTCATGTTGTAGCTACTCACACTATTAGTTCATGTTGCTAGTTGCTCATGCTCAACTTGTCCAACCCAGTTTACTTACACTCACTATGGAATCCTCCCAGATTAACCTAGTGACAGTGCCAATCTTTGACTTTGGGGCTAAAACCTCAAACCCTGTGACTACTACAAAACCCATAACTATTATTGAACAGATAAACCCCCAAGTTCCTACACACCAGTCACTCAGGCTATAGGGAAAAGACCCTACTTATGCAACTCTTACACCTAAAAAATATAACTTCATTTGTGTCAAGATCCAAGCCAACTTGCCTATTGATCGTGAAGAGAGGGAAGTGAAGTGAGACTATGAACTTATTTATAAAGGAGGTCATGAATTTATCCCCTCAACATTTGATATAATCCCTCTTTCCAAACACCATCATCGACTTATATCTCAGCTCCTCATGGCTAGGAGCCAAGCCTTATAGCCACCTCTGATAGAGCCTTAGGGTGGAGATGACGAAGATGACTTTGCGGCCCAATATGAGCATGGAGATTCATATCATACTATTAGTCCCCATGCCCATACAAACTTATTATTCCAACCTTTCTTGAAAGAAAATATACTTCCACCTTTATCCATGAATGCTCAACCACTAGACTCCCTACAAGAATTACCCACTTCCATCCCCATCTTCTCCAAGCTCAGCATTCAATCTAACATGTCCACTTCCATCATACCTCAGCAAGCACAATCTCAACAACCCCCTCCTCAAGCTAATGCAGGATTAATTGTCCAAACTCAGGTAATTGGGATGCCATCCTTCATACCAACATCTACAACCATCCATTACGTACCACAAGTGCAAATCCAAAAAGCACCATTGATTACATCAGCCCAACATGTTCAAGGTGTCATCTTACAACCTATGGCTGGGCAATGGGTTCAACTAGCAATTTAGCAACAGTAACAACAATCCACTCATCACAATGTAGCACACCCTGTGGTCCCATCTCTGAATATCACTCCACCATAATAGCCAACAATCCAACAATCTCCCTTTCCACAAACAATACAAAAATCGAATTATCATTAGTCACAACCTACTTAACCCACTAGTTTGCCTACCACCCAAGAGTGGGTGGACACAAAGAAAATGATGCATTCGCTAATAGAGGAGATAAGGTGCCTTTAAACTATGAACACTAAGAAAATTAAGGTACTAAACTTCTATCAAGATGATCGAATCAGCCCCTCGATTCCACTGCTAACCTTGCCAAAGGGAGTCTCATTAGCCCAACTAACTAAGTACAATGGAGAGGGAGATCCAAATGCCCACTTAGTAACATTTTGAATGAAATGTCTATTACTTCAAGCATGGCCCTATGTAATTCTGCATGTGTTTGCTATGTCCTTAATGGAAAAATCATTAGACTAGTACCGATCTTTATCTCGTAGTTCCATATCTTCTCTAGAAGATTTGTTACACCATTTTGTTACCCATTTTAAATATAATTTAAAGCCTGAAACTATGCTAGATAGCTTGATTTAGATTAAACAAGCACCGTTAGAACTAGTGCAAAAATTTATCCAAAGGTGGAGTGTAGCTCTCAATGAACTTCACAATCCCATCCCTGAAACATATCTACTTACGATCCTTAAAGCAGCCATGAATGAATTTATCAAATTGAAGATTTATTATTTAAATGCCCATACTTTGAGCCAAGAATTTGTGCAAATTATGAACATAGAAGAGGCAGCATAAATAAGCAATGACCCAACTTATTCAACCTTTAGGAACCAACATACAAACAAAGAAAAAGATAAATCCAAAATGACAATAGTAGCTATGGCAACAACAGCCCGACCTAACTATCCAAGACAAAAAGAAAAATAACATGTTGCTCCAACTGGCCATGAAAGAAACACATTAGTGCCTACACTTGAATCCTCATCAAATAGAAACACCAACATGAGTCACGTTCATAGATTTGAATGAAAAGACCCCACCCAATATACATCCTTTCCAATGAAGCCTTCACAATTTCTTGATCAACTTCTTAAAGCTAGATTAATCAAACATAAACAAATGTCTTCGGTGGCATCTCAAAAACATGATCGATTCTGTGAGTTTGCCAAGAACCCAACTTTAGTGATGGCTAATGAACCCCCCATTACAAGAGGCTTTAGGTTCAATAGGTTTTGTGAATATCACCAATGGTGTGGTCATGGAACTGATTACTGTTTCACCTTGAAACAAAATATATAGTGCATGATTGATAGGGGGAGATCCCAAAACCAACCCATGGGGGTCTACAAGGATCCTCTCAATACCAATGATGAACCATATGTGATTAATACTATCCATGTGTACAATAGACAAGACGTCCCATGAAAACTGTTTGTGATTCGCAAGCCCTCTAAAAATACACCTACCTCAACCTCTCTTCAAAATCCTTTCGTCACACACATGTTCCCCATGCCAAAAAAACCATTCGTCATCTGCGTACCTCCTTCTGTTGCAATAGCAACCACACCGTCCAATAATTGACCCACTCCCTTTGTGATCTGGGTGCCAAAACACCCTGACACACAACCCACTACTGTTCCCTCATGACCCCTACAAGAATGTCTTACCGATAGGCTAACAAGAGAGCACCTAGAAAGAGAACATCATGAGCACAAATTAGGACCATCAAAGCCTATATGGATAAATTTTTTTCCCATGGTTTCTTCCACTAATGAGCCTAGCACGAGTCATCAAAAAAAAGATAATGTCACAAGTCATGTCTCAAATCCAGCATCCTCAATTACCAATGGAAAAATTCCTCCACAAGAAATTTGATCATCGTTAGTGAGGATCTTCCCACAGATGAGCCATCCATTTATGCGGTACTATCCTTGCAACCGCAAGAGTCAAAGATCACATCCCTAGAGTTTCATACTAATAACATTAAATGAGATGAGAAGATGAGAGAAGTTACTACAGCCCCTATGTTCATAACAATACAAGTCAATCATTTCAAGATACGGAGGGTGCATGTCGATGATGGTGCGATGACAAACGTAATACCTTTTCCTATCACTGAAAAACTAGGACTTACAAAAAAATTATAGCCATGACAACTTCTTTCTTAAAATCCTTCAATGGTTCCCATGTTGTGATAAAAGGTATGGTTACCTTAGATTTCGTAGTAGGGGATCAATTCCCCACATCAGCTAAATTCGTAGTAGTTGACAAAAGGGACATCCTTGGCTAGCTCAACTAAGAGCTGTATCTTCACCAATCCATCAAGAGATCCACCTACCTTATGAGGGTGATGAAATCATCATACATTGGGATATGACAACATCACTAACTTCCTCACACTCAGGAATAGATCAAGGGTTAGAAATTAATTTTTCTGAGCCTAATCAAGGAACCATGAGCATACTTCAAGACATGAATCCAACGCTAACTCATGATCCTACTAAAACTGAGGAAGCACTGGACAATGCAAACATAGGAGCCATTTCCACTGATGTCTCTTGGTTAGAATTACCTTTCGATATCTCTAGTGAAGGGGAAGGTGAGTATAAGATCGTACCTGCATGCCCCACCCCTCACATCAAGCTACAAAGGGTTAAGAAGCAACTTAACAACTAGAGTGAATTACCAATTGTCCCAAATGACGTTAAACTACTAATTGTCTGGTACAACATTAAACTACCAGTGAACGTCTGTAATGACATTAAACTAGCGACATTTAGAAACTACCAGTTCATCTTGGAGTTTCGCAAAAATCGTTATCACCTTCAGCCCACTATGGCCTAAAACTAGTAATCCCTCATTCTCCTCTTTCAACACAGATACAAGTCCACCATGACTTTAAACTAATGTGCAGAGCCTGAAAGGGCCTTAAACTATAGCTTAGTAAGTTGCAAATTTACAAAATTTTTTCATGCCTTGTCAAATTTTTAGTTACATATTACAAATTGCAATTTTAATCCATGCATTATCACTACATATCTTTTTACAAATATTTTTCTTACATTTTGTCATACATTCTGGAAATCTCATTTCACAATAAACTACATGCATATGTTCACAATACATCTGAGAAAACAAGATAAAAAGAGAAAACAAAAATAAAGAAATAATAATAATGAACATCAATATGGTAATAGAATGCCATCATTTTATACCACAATAAAATCCATGTCATTACATCAATCTTCATACATTCCCATTAGGCATTTGAAAATCCAAAACATCTAATAGCTAAAACTAAGCTAATAGTTAAACTCATGCATCAATACTAGGAAGGGGGCTGATCCCCAAGACCCTCTTCATCATCCACTCTCGCTCCACTAGGGCTAGCTCCATCATCAATATGTCCCTATAACAAAGCAAAAAACAAAAAATAGGTAAGAGTAATAAAGAAAATTATGAGTACAAAACCAAGAAAAATAGTAATACTAAAAGTTGCCATAATAAAACACTCACAAGAGAAGAGGGTCCTAAGTTGGCTTCAAAACACCATAGAATCTCCTCCTCAAGCAAATTTTCCCACTCCTCCTCTAGGCCAAAATGAATACCAATCAAGGTTTTGCCTTTGTCCACCGAGGTTCAGGTAGGGAACTCAAGAGAGAACATGCCTGTTAAAGCCTCCCCAGAGGTGGTGGTAATGGTTCTCTCAAGAGATCCCTCCACCTCAGTGCACTTGAAAAATTTATCATAAGCAAGCCGAAAGCCTAATCCATCGATGAACATCTCCATCAGACGATGTTCAACTGACTTCTCCTTTAACCATTTCTTGTACTAATGCTTGTGCTCCTTTTGGTCTTGGCCCCATTTCCATACTTTAGCAGCAAAGGATTTCCAATTGTGACATTTCCTATTCAAAAAATCCATCTACGCTCTTTATTCTACTAAATCTCATGTCACCTGCACTTTGCTATTCAAAACCATCTAGTAACACGCATAGGTGATTTCAAATGTGCACCAAGTGCTATCACTGAACAGCCTTGTAGCAGTAAAATCATAATAGGATTGGAGGTCCCTCTTCTCCTCTATGTCCTTTGCTAGTGCTTCCTTCAATGAATGCACCTCATCCCATAAATACTCAATCGAGTGCCTACAAGCCCAAAGTGACCTAGCATTTTGTACGATGCAACTAGAAACTGCATCGTACACATTTCTAGGGACTTGCTCAATATTCCCTAGTAATTCGAGCAAGGCATCAATATGGGTAGCCTCAGAAGGATCCCACTGGAGCTTGGTGCCTGCAGGTGTAAGCACCACACACATGAATCACCTATAATAAAAAAAATGAATGCAAAGAAACACAATAAACCTAGATGCTTAGCATAATACATAATATACACATATCTAGTTCTGGATGAGCTTCTTATAGGCAAGCAACCACATCATTAACGATGCCCTTAACAAAGTCCATTTTTCTAGGTATCTCAAGCCATGGCCTTGGCTAGTCAGTTGATGTGGGACAAGCAGGGAAGGTCACCTCAATCAGAACCTATGCTTTTGAAACCACTTCCTGAGATGTATGTGCCTCATAAATCTCACCATCTACCTCTGATGCTAGAAATAATCAAGATAATCAAGAACAACACATGAAAATTAAATGATACAAAATATGGATTGAGCTAAAAGGAACATACCAAAAAGTCCTCTACTTTTTAGCTTGGGTGGATCACCAAGCTACAAAAATCCATCAAAGAAACCATTCAAGACACCTCTTTCATTACTTGAATGCCTAAGTGCATCCAAAGCCTTCACAAGCTTCATCCCTATGATGCTTTTCACATCTTCTTCTTGTGAAGTAGGAGGTTATTCAATCACTTATTTCCTTTCTTTTGCCTCTTCATTTGGCCTAGTGACAACCACTTCTAGTTTAAACATTGAAGCCAAGACCTCTCCCTCCCTCTCAGGACTTTCCTCTAAATAACACTAGAATCCTAGAGTTAGTATGACATAGCTTATATGTATGTTCAATAAGATATAAAAACCAAAACAACAAACAAAAAGTAAATAGATAACAATAAAATAAAATACTTACCTTCTACTGACAGTACAAAATGGATCTTCTTTGCTCTTGGTGGTCTCACATCTGGAGTAGGCTCCTTTGGGCATTCATTCCTCTTCACCTTCACCTTAGACTTCCTAATGGTCTCACAAATTAGTCATTTAACCCCTTTAATAGACGTGTGCAGCCTAGAAGGTTCCAATCCCAAGATATCATAGGAATAATTGGAATGGCTAGCCACACCTCCAGTAGTAACTAATACTGATTCCTCAATGTCTTCTGGCGGGTCTTGAGATCTAGTGGTGCTAAAAAAATGGAAAATCCAAGGGTGAGATAGTTGTGAACGATCCCTCAAAATATAACTATTATCACCATAAACTACTAGGAACTTAGCAAACCTATGTAGGTACCTTGTGAAGAAAGAAAATGTTAAGTGAGATATGGCATGGATGTTTGAACGTAACCTAATTATCTCTCCACAAAAACCAGATCCAAGAAACTGTGCCCAGTTATAGTGCATGCCTATCTCTAAAACTCCATGTATGACATGCATGGACTCAATCCCAAGGTTTCTTCCTTGAGAAAGAGATTTGGGGAATGCCCGTGCCTAGAAGAGAGGATACAAGAAACTCATCTCCATTGATAGGGTATCATCTCACATGGCAAAGCCCTTAGGACCCTAAGACACACCTAACCACTCCTCAAGCTCTATTATGACCTAGCCTTCTTTAGTTGCTTTATCTATATCACCCTAGCACCATCCATGGGCACGCCAAAAAGATCAAAAAGGAACTCAGTGGTTAGATGGAAAGATATCTTGACTCCTTGAACCTGCGTGGTAAAATGGGAAGCATCATCACTAAAAGAATCAACAATGGTGATTATCTTAGTAGCTGGAATACTAGAAGTCAAAGTTATGAACAAGTCCATCAGACCTGCCTAGGTAAGGTGGCTGATGATCAAATCCAGTACCGTGGCATGAAGAATGGGGCCTGTCATGAATGTCTCTAACACTGTGCATGCTAAGTCAAGCCCACCATCATCATTGCACATCCCATTCTCATCAAAACGAGGCCTACATAGAAAAATAATACTAGTGTATAGAAAATGATATAAAATTTAAAAAATCAAAATTTAAGCAAGGAACAAGAGAGAATACCTGTCCACTTTATATATTGTTGCAGGTGGGTTCTGAAATAGAGTGTGCACATAGAAGGCTAAGAAAAGTGTGTTGCTACTATTGTAATGAACACAATTTGGTAGCTCCCACACACAAGTCAATGGATGAGTAGATCTAGGACCCTTAGTAGGGTCTCCCTCAACCTTAAAAAGTCCCTCATATATGTCAGTAACAAAGGCAAGCATACCTTGTGTAGACCCAGGCAACATTGTCTCAATAATATCACAAGCCAACTGTTCACTTAGGTGAGACCACATAACCACGCTAAAATTTTGCAAGATGAATGATAGAAAGGAACCAACACTAGGATGGAACCATATCACATGGGGCTTGATGTGCATGTCATAGGGAGGTATGTCCAGTCCAAAGGGGCCAAACCAAGTAAGTACACCAACAAGCTCAACCACGAGAAGAGAAGGTTGAGGTCCCCTGCATATAGCCAAAACATTAGGTAAGTGAAGAATCTAAATGCTAACAATAGGGAAAAATCACATAAACCAAAAACACACATAAAAAAATACATAGCTCCACCCCATGAGACAAGGGCACCAATATTTATTTAGTGTACTTAACACTCGCTGAGGTACATTGAAATCTAGTTTATTACATTTGAAATCCATTTCACAGTAAATCCACACACAAGTACAAAACATGAATACTCACTAAAATAAGGTTAAATCATCAACCTCCAGAAAATAATAAATAGTATAAACATAAAACCAACATATAATAAATCTCTTAGCAAACAATTTACGTTTTCATGTCTTAGTAAAAGGGGATCCTGGACATTCACATTGAGGCTAACCCCTACCACATGCCCTACTCTAACCAAATCACGTTGGGGCCTGTTCAGCAACTCACATTGGGGCTGCTGGACACTCACGCTAGAACCTATTTAGAAACTCACATTGGGGCTACTGGACATTCACGCTGGGGCTTGTTCCAACAACTCATGCTACTTGGCTCCTACAGAACTCACGTTGGAGTTCCGCACAATCCAACTCATACTAGGAACCTGCAACTCACACTGCAAAGAGAAATTTGTGCTCACATTACCCAGGGCACAAGAAAATAAAAATTTGATGTTGCCTAGGAACCCTAGCAGTCATGCTGCCAACAAAAAAATGGAAAAAAAAAGAATAGGCCTTCCCTACAACATAGTTCATGTTGCTAGGAAGAACAGACTTTCCCCTGCAACACTAGCCTTCTTGACCCACACTCACGTTGGCCTTCTTGGCCCGAACTCATGTTGGCCCTTTCGTGGCCTAAAACTCACACTATCCCTTTCATGGCCCAAACTCACGCTGGCCCTTTCATGGCCTAAAACTCACATTGGCCCTTTTGTGGCCTAAACTCATGTTGGCCCTTTCGAAGCCTGAACTCACGTTGCCAGGAAGCCTAAGGAGGCTGAAAAATCACATGGCCTATCCTGTAGAATGCCCTCATAAATTATTCTAGGCATCTCAGATGCTATCCAAATATAGATTTCCTTTGCAACATAGCTCACGCTACCAAAAAGAAAAGATAGATTTCCCCTACAATGCAAAACACGCTGCACAGGAAAAGGCTCACACTGTCTAGATTATACCTGGCACTCACGATGTGCTCAACCCAAAATGCAAAAAGAAATCTTACTCACACTCATGCCCTACATTTTCCTAGGCACTCATGCCTTGCACACACACCCTAGATTATGCTGACGTTGACGCCATGAAATCAAGAATGACAAGCTATGACACCTAGAAAAAAACCTGGATCCCAAAATAACCCAAAATCGAGGCCATAGAAATTATACCCTAGGTAACGCTGTCTACAAATGTTGGAGAAAAACAAGAGGAAGCAAATCTACCTGCACAGAGCTCCATCCCATGCTAGAATTCTGGCTTGGGGAAGACATTGGAGTAGCTCTTTACTCTCCTCCACAAATGCCATATTTTCTTGCCTCTTCCATTTGACTCATATTTGTTTCCCTTCATCCTTCATGGCTGCCCTATAGCTCTTGCTACAACTCACACTGACACTAACGTTGTAGCTCACACTGCACTCTCTAGCTCACTCTGCAGCCCAAGCTTCTAGGAACTCATGCTAGCACAAAACCCTCTTTCTTCACTTCAAAATCCCCTTTTAGNATATATAAACATTTAAAAATCCATGAAGTTTTAAAGCCTCATAAATTGAATGTTTGCATATAATTTAAAAATCAAAAAATGCTGCATACACTCATTCAAAATGACAAGTTAACATGAATATTACTAGCCTGGTACGGCCTAAAACTGCCATGAAAACCACTACATTTCACAATTTCGTAAGGAAATAAATTAATTACATGATTCCTGTTTACATTTAATAGCTCCTTTGTCAAGAAAGTGTCACTTACTTCACTCCTGGTTTAAATTGGTAGAAGCGAGCACATGGCAACCAAGAATATCCTTTCAACGTTGTCTCTCAAGGGACGATATGGGGAGGTAAAAAGAGTAATCGATCCAAAATCCTTGGATCTAGACCCATCCACTTATACTAATTTAACAGCTTCCACTCAGGAAACATCAGACTGGCCTAAAAATGTGACTAAGATGTTAGATCTAGAGGTTGATAATATAACTAAAGATCCCCTTGTTGAAGTCCCCATTACCACATCTAAAGGTGAAGCCAAAACATTGAAATTAAGTGCCCTACTAGACTCATAACTTATCAACGACATCATTCAAGTACTAAAAGACAACATAAAAACATTTGCATGGTCATACACCGACATGCTAGGATTGGACCCCCGAATCATCCAACACAACATCATCCTTGATGAAAAAGTCAAACCGGTGAAGTAGAAGGCACAAAAGATTAGACATGAGATGTCTTTGGTAGTCTGTGCTGAAATCACAAAGCTCTACCAAGCAGGTTTCATCCAGGCTGTTGACTATTCCGAATGGGTATCAAATAGTGTAGTAGTCACTAAGAAGATTGGTAGTATATGCATATGCATTAACTTCCGTGATCTCAACATAGCCATTATAAAAGATGATTTCCCACTACCTAGCATCAATCAACTTATTAATACAACTTCTGGGCATGCACTATTATCCTTTATGATGGATTTTCAGGATACAACCAAATAAGAATCAACCTAGAACATCAACTCAGAACAACTTTTATGATGCCTTGGGGTACATTCTACTATACGATGATGCCATTTGGCCTTAGAAATTTAGGAGCTACATGTCAATGAGCAATGACATATATATTTAGTGATTACATGCTCAATTGTCTCAATGATTACATTGATGATATTGCGGTTAAATCTAAAACAACCAAACAACATGCAAAAGATCTAGACCTAGTGCTTAAACATTGTCTCAAATATGACCTTAAACTCAATCCAAAGAAATGTGTCTTTGGTGTCAAAATAGGAAAAATTCTTGGTTTTGTAGTCTCTAAAATAGGGATACAAGTAGACCCTAATAAGGTTAAGGCAATAACTAATATGCAACAACCAAAGAACCTTACCAAACTACATGTTCTCCAAGGTAGATTGCAGTTCATAAGGTGCTTTATTGAAAGGTTGATGGATAAGTTGAAACCCATGCAACACTTACTACAAAAGAATGTGCATTTCCAATGGACTCAACAATGCCAGGAAGCATTCAAGAACATAAAACAAGAGCAAACTCAACTACCAACCATTTATCCCTCTCAAGGTGACAAACCCTTCTACATCTATCTTGCAACTTCCGACTCTTCCATTGCATCGATGCTTTCTCAAAAACGTAAAAATGGAGTTGAGATCCCTATATATTACCTAAGACATGCTTTAATTGCCTATGAACAATGATACAATGATGTAGAGAATNGCCATGCTTTAATTGCCTATGAACAATGATACAATGATGTAGAGAATTCATGCCTTGCCCTTATTTTCTCCTTGAAGAAATGGAGGAATTATCTCTTTTGTAATCAGGTTTACGTCATTTGCAAAAATAATGTACTCCACACCATCACTAACAACATCTACGAGTCAAGTAGGATAGCTAGGTGGAAAGCAATGATCATAGAGTTCAACTTACACTATGTCACTCAATCTTCCATAAAAGGTCAAGCAATAGTCACACAATTAACAGTCTCGTCAATGCATGATCAAGCAACAATTAACCCTGAATTCCTAGATGAGAATGTTAATAGTATAGACATCGTACCTAACAACTATGAGGCAATCCTCTATTTTGATGGAGCTTCAACTTCCCGAGGAGGAAGCACTACGACCATTTTAACATACCCCTTTAGAGATATCCAACCATTTTCCTATCGATTAACCTTTCCTTGTACCAACAACATGGCAAAATACGAAGGTCTTCTTAGAGGTTTTCAAGCAGCATTGACTTTGGGAATCACACATCTCGTAGTTCATGATGATTCACGGTTAGTCATTAATCAAGTCACAGAAGTTTACGCATGTAAGGCTCTCCATTTTCAACTATATTATGATTTGACCAAACATCTGCTGAGGCAACTAGTAAAAGTGGATATACAACATGTCCCTAGGAGCGAAAACACCATCACCGATGCACTTGCTACACTATCCTTAAATATGACACTCAAAATGTTCCATGCATTGCCTAGCTCTATAACAAATTATGCTGAATCTATAACTGATGCTCTCAATGAAATGCCTATAACCTCTGTTAGCATAGCACATGCAATAGAATGGTAGGATGACATAAAAGAATACCTTCTAAGAGGTGAACCTCCACAACACTTGACAAATGCTCAAAAGGACGCCATGCGAAAACACTCTTGGTAATATGCGTTAATAGAAGACACCTTGTATTGCAAATCCTATGACGACATTCTATTGATGTGCGTTAGTAGCATCGATGGTCAAACAATTGTAGAAAAAGTCCACAAAGGACTTTGTGGAGGACACATAGCACCCAAAGCAATGGCATCAAAGATTAGGCACTTGGGCTACTACTTGCCAGACATGGAGTACAATTGCTCCTCCAAGGTCAGGACATGCAACATTTTCCAAAGGCATGATAACCTAATACATGTGCCACCTAATGAATTTCACACAACACAAATCACATGGCCATTCCAAAGATGGGGATTAGATTAATTGAACCAATAATTCCATCATCCTCTACAGGACATAGCTTCATTATCACTACAACTGAATACTTCACAAAATAGGTAGAAGGTATTCCCCTTAGGAAGACAACTTCTAAACATGTTTGCAATTTCATAATAGAAAACATCATGATCCGTTTTGGTATTCTGATGACCATGGTTACTGACAATGGGCCACAATTAAGCAGTGCAGATACTAAAATCTTCTATGAGAGCCTGGGTATTAAACATGCATTCTCATCACCTTATTACCCACAGAGAAATGGTCAAGAAGAGGCTACAAACAAAACTATCATCATGGTGCTCAAAAATATGTAAATCAAAGTAAGAGACAATAGCACGAACAATTAGTCTACACATTATGGACATATAGAATGGCACATTGAATTTCTATAGGTAAAACTCCATATAGTCTTGTGTATAGATCTGAAGTTGTTTTACCTTTGGAGTTACAAGTTCCCTCGTTGCGAATAGCTCTCTTAGGCCTCCTCGATGAAAGCCAAAGTAATGAGATGCACATTGCTAACCTTGACTCGGTGGAGGAGGAACATGTGTGAACACTTAATCAGATCAAGTGGTATCAGAAACAATGACGGCAATGACACAAACATGATCTACATAAATGCCCAATTAAAGAAGAAGACCTAGTCCTTAAGGTTGTTCATGAACATCCAAATAAATTCTCAACTAACTGGGAAGGTCCTTAGTCACCAAGGCATACAATAATAAAGCATTCAGATTTGCTGACATGGATGGGAATGATTTTGCTAATCCCACAAATCATTTGTACCTAAAATGGTACTATGTCTAATCAAACTAAGGTACGTAATGATCCTGGCATCATGACTTAAAAATGATACCATAGAACAGTTTTGGCATCACGACTTAAAACTGATACCATAGAATGATCCAAGGGCTATGACTTGAAACTGGCACCATGGAGTGTCCTAGAGTCATGACATTAAACCGACACCATAGAGCTCTATCCAGTATGACACTAAAATGCCACATTTGTCCTCCATGACATAAAACTAACACCTAGAGTCCACTAAGACTATAAACTAGTTTGCCTCTTCATAGTCTGCTACAACTATAAACTAGCAACACATTGTCCACTATGATGCTAAACTGGTGTCATCCAAGGGGTTACAACATGAAACTAACAAACAATAGTCTGCTAAGACTATAAATTGGCAACATCATTGATGACTAGACAATACTTGAAATGAAATATTGCTACAATTACTTGTACCTATTCCACAAAGACTTGCTGCCCATTTTTTCATGGACCCTGATGAAGCTAATGCTTTTCATGATTCCATTTTCTTTGAAATTGCACGTGGTGGCTCCATCTCCTTATTTTTTTTCAAGTTTAAAGTGCTTAGCTAACTGAATCATTTGTGGTTTTCCTATCTCCTTGGATTTGTATTTGTAGGATGACATGCCTGAGCCATTCATGCATAGTTGCACTTCATCATGATGACAAGGTATCACATTCTTCCTAACACACGCAACTAAGTTAATCAATCTATTCATAAGTACATTACCAACTCTTAATACATTCCCTATTCCCCATCATGTTCCCCTTATCCTATTCAATTACACCCCCTAGATACATTCTACTCACCCCAAAGCTCTTGATACACTATTGCACACTGTGATTCTCTAAGTAGTTGCAATGCAAAACACAGTACACAGCACATGATACAAATGCAAGTGCATGAACATGACCATAACACTCAAAGCAAGCTCTTCCAAAAACAAAAAAAGAAAAGAAAAGAAGAAATAAGAAAGGAAAAAAAAAAGAAAAAAAGATCAAAGAGCAAAAATGCACGGAAAAGGTCTTCATAACCCCGTTAACATCATAGACCATAGGTTATTGGCTATTCTCATACAAGCTACAAGCGAGAAGGCAATTGTCTTGAAAAAAAAAGTTACCCTCATGTATTAAATGATCATGTTGCACATCATCGCATGGCTTTGGCTATTTACAATGGGCTCCTGTAAACACTCTACAAGAATCCTATTTCTCAATAGAACACACTTCCTATGTCTTGATTCTAAGTCTGTTGAAAATCAGCTACTAACAAGAACTAAAGAAATGGCTTGTTCATGTGACAGCATTCCTCTTCCACAATTTCAACAGTAATCATAACCCTTGATTAACTTATGATTCCTTGATCACAACTAATTCCCCCTACATCTTGAACTGCATTTCCCCCAATCCCATGTAATTTTGAATACAATGCAATGACGCCCAGCCAGGGGCTGATGGATAATGCTTCATACTTGGTTGTTCATGGTTTTTGTACTTCTTTGTTGACACCTCTCAGGTGGATTCCTCCAGATGTCAACAAAGAGGGGTCAATGAAACACCACTAATTTTGGCCTAACACTTTGAAATAAGAACGACTCAAGCCCTTTCAACCTTGAGAATGAAAAAGGCATGGAACTCGTGCCAAGCTTGCTCAAGCCAGCTTGCTCACACTATTAAGCTAGATTTCCCTCAACGTGAGTAACTCCAATAGCTTCAAAATCAAGTAAAAAAATGGTCTGAATTTGAGGGTGAAATCCATCTTCAAGGGCCACTAATTTCCATTCTAAGTTTCAGCATTCGGGAATTCAAATTTTGAGAGAAATTGTTCACATTTCCACACTCATCCTATCACTCATGCTGAGGTCACGTTGGCAGCATGAGCGCAATGTGAGCAACTTTGAAAGCCCCAAAACTTAGTCATAATGACTTTATTTCAAGGGTGCAAGTCATCCTCAATGTTCACTATTGAAAACTATGGATGCTAGCCTCCAAAATTCCAAATTTTGGGCCCAAAATTACAAGTTTTTGGTAGGACATGCTATGGTCATGCTGCACTCACGCTAGTAGTGTGAGTCCAGTGTGAGTTGCCAAAAGTACCTTAAAATAGGGCATATTCAAGCTCAAATTTCAACTTTCATGTCACTCTCAAGGTCAACCACAGTGAAGAAATAATTGCACTTAAAGAACATGCTTCAAAAATTAAAATTTAGTGTGAAATATGTCATTTTCAGCTCATTCACCCTGAGGTCATGCTGGCAGCATGAGTGCAACATGAGTGCAACATGAGTACTGATCATGCTTGTTCGAAAGCATTCCAAACTCACACTGATGACACGTCAAGACAAAGTCAACTCATGCTGGAAGACTTGGTCAAGCAAAGGCACCTCAAACAGCCGCAAAGCCACTCAGATCAACATCCTGCAGTAGTCAATCTAGAGATAGAGAAGATTCAAGCAAGCCAGAGTCAAATTCTCTTATTGTACATTATCTTTTTAATTATAAACGTTCATCATTTTTGGCCCTGACAAGCTCTTATGCTCTAAATTGTATGTGCTTTCATAAGTGTAAGCTAGCTCGAGCAAGCCAACACATGTTGTAAGATACAATGCACCTAGTCAAAAACGTAGCTTGCCTACACACATCCAACTCACAAACAGCTGTCCATCAAACATGTGTCACATGATCCATTTTCCTCTCATCTCTCAGCCATTGATTCCATCCATGAGTTTTTTTCTCGAACCTAGCCAAACCCTATAAATACCCTGTCAATTCACATAAATGGGGTCGGCAATTTTGAAGGTTGACAGCTTAGAAAACATAGACTAGTAATCCTTGGATGCTCGGATGCACTTGACTCCTAGCATCCACGCATTTTTGAAATACATCACCCCGGGGCTTCACGCTTAACCTTCCATCTACAATGCAGCTACGCGTTGACCGGTGCACACCTTGTCTAAGCAATACAATACAATTCATTTTGCTGGCCATTATATTTTTTGCACTATTCTAAATTGAGTTTACATTTTGTTTACAGTACCAGTTCTATCTAAGTTTCTGTTTACATTTCATGTGTACTATTTACATTTTGTATCTTGAGTGTATTGTTCAAACATTAGTTATGATAACCCCAACACAAGTCATAGTTTACACTCAGGGAAGTCCTTGGTTGATTTTCATGTAGACCATCCAAGGCACTCTACTTTCATTTTCTTCTCCAAATTTTCCTCAAGCAAAGGCAGGGTCAGTTGTGTCTGCTTGACGATATTTTGGTGTTTGTTTTTCCTTCCAGCCTCACACTGACAATTTAGGTCAGTATAGTAGTAGAACAATAATTTTTCATGGTTGAAGTATGGGAAATTATGTTTTCCATGTCAAGATAATTTGAGAAATGATTTTGTCATGCTAGGGCCCTACTATGCTATGCTACACTATGTAGTGTAGCACAATGTACCACTCAGACTAAGGTGGATTTTGATGAAATTTTCTCTATTTTTCTATGTCATACTGATCACACTTAAAGAATGAACTAGGGCAAGCATCTTTAAAAACCAAATATCTGCCAACTACATCTTCTACATTTGATCTAACAATTGCAACAATTTTAACACCACATGGCCTACCACATTGTGCAGTGTAGTGTAGCATCATAGGCCTCATAGTTATAAAATTTGCCAAACTATTTAGTCCATCCTAAACACCTTTGAAAGCTCCTAGCTTGGCACTTGGATGGACCGTCAGCTGGGACATTTGTCAGGCTAGGTAGGCTAAAGAGCACAACAAGCTTGATGGTCTAGAAGATGGAAAATTTTCCAAACCGTTTCGTCCATCCTATGTGCCTCTTTTGTTCAAACTGGCCTCACAACTGGGTGCTACATTCACTGTGCTATATAGGGTGGAAGGTAGAATTGGAAGTGGTGGTGTTAGGACTTCTAGGGTGTCATGTTATCTACATGATTTAGCATGACATCACGCTTGCAGAGATCCTTGCCCAAATTTTAGGACTATGCTAAATCATGAGATTCCCAAAGTTAATGGTGTTTCAATGGCCCCTCTTTTTTGACATTTGGAGGATCGACCTAAGTGACATCTATAAAGAAAATGAAATACCATGTTGAACATGACACCCATACTATTCATCAGTGTGCACTTACACAATGCTTTCATATACTTGGGAGTGCTAGGAAAGCTAAGTATGATATAGAAAGGGGATGGGTTTGAGGAAATCAAGCTAGGGAAAGGAAAGGTGTAGAATGTGTTATCATGAGAGCCATTGCCATAGTGTGATCCCTCATCAAAATGCATATGAGGGATTTAGCACACATGAGTAGCTTCTCCCTTTGGATTTCGACCTCTCATTGGAGTGCTTAGCAGTGGTTGATCTAAAGCTAACATAATTGAAAAGCAATTGTGCCATTTGTCTTGGGCACTTGACTATATTTTCATTTTTCATTTTTTGGGAGAAATTGCACACCCATGTTCATTCGAAGGCAACTGTGTCATCACTGTAGAATAATTTTTTCTTCCTTGGAATGAGTTTGTGTTACATCCATGTGAGGCTTTAACCAGTCTACGGAGGCTTCTCATAGGATGAGCTACATTACGTTTTTCATGGGCTTGGCGATTAAGCATGGGAAAGGGTTTCACATGCATTGGAAAAGCTTTGGAGAAAGATGTTGGAAATTGTAAGTATAAGGAAGGGATGTTAGGTTGGTTGAAGGGATAGTAGGGTATGCACTCTCAAGTAGCTAGGCTGATCAGAGTGGGTACTTTGGAACAATGTAGCACCTTGTCCCGATGGTGAAATACATTCTTGAATAATGTCATCTTGGCATTTACCTTGCAAACACAAAAAAGAGAAAACTAGAAAAATAACTAGCATGTAATATGAGGGTGAATTCCTATCTACTCGAGACATTGTTGAGGTGGCAAGTGCTATGTATGATGTGTGTAATGTCTGAAGTAGGAAGGCTAGTACCAGCTTAGAGGGTGGTAGGCTGAAAAACTTCAACGACCATGCTAGAAATAAGCACTAAAAAGGCTAGGAGCAATGGTAATGTGGGTGCTTAGGAATCCCAAAAAAAGGAAAGAGTCATGAAATTCAACTACAAAGTGAGAAGCCTAATAGTTGAACACCTTTTTAGACTTTAATGATGATGAGGGTTAGAGGGTGCTAGCACTGTGGCTGCACAACAGCTCTTTTGGGACTCTAGTAGGGAGTGCTGATGATGGGAGCTATGATCAAACTAATTGGCGATGGTAGTAATAGCTTTGAAAGGTTAGCAAGATGCCATATGGCATCTCTGGAGGATCAACAGGATGCTAGGGACGACGACACTACATGTATCCTAGAGGGTTTTTTCTTGATGACGTGAACTTCATTCTAGAACTGTAATGTCCCACCCCATCTTGCCTAGGAAGCTCAAAGATATGCACATTCACTTGTTCACAAGGTTACATGTGTGAGCTAGGAGATGTTGCACTACGAACCCAATTTTAGATCCTAGTAGATTGTCAAATGTGCTATTTTAAAGTCCTAGCAGATAGTGGTCCTAGTTTAAGGTCCGAGCAGATTGAGCTATGTGAGTTTAAGGTCCCAGCAGATCATTGTGCTAGTTTAATGTCATAGTGGCTAGAGGATGGCCAGTTTAAGATCATAGAAAACCATGTTGTGAGTGCTAGTTTTATGTCATGGCCCAAGGACAATTTGTAGGTGCCAGTTTTATGTCATGGCCCAAAGACATGTTGTGCCAGTTTAACATCATAGAGGATATTTTGTGCTAGTTTTATGCCATAGAGGATGATTTGTGCTAGTTTATAGTCATAGCAGACTATTTTCTTACCTTGCTTTATGTTCAGTGCAATATTGCATGTTAGGCATAGTAGGGCTTTAGGTACAAATTATTGATAAGATTTCGGAACTCATTGTCATCTAAGTTAGCTAGTTTGAATACCCCATTCTCATATGCTTTTGTGATCAAAAAGGGCCCTTCCCAGTTGGTCAAGAATTTGTTCACAAGCTTGCAAACAACCTCAAGGACTAGATTCCCCTTCTTGATCGGACGTTGGTGCAAATTGCAGTGATGTTTCTACCATTGCTTTTCTTGGTACCACTCGATGTGGTTAAGTGTTTGGGTGCGCTCCTCCTCTACACAGTTAAGGTCAATGATCCTTGACTCATTCTTTTGAGCCTTGTCCATGATGTTTGAAAGGATCATTTGAAATGATGAGAACTATAATTCAATAGGTAACATTGCTTCAAATCTATGTATAAGACTATATGGGGTCTTACCTATAGCTATCTTGCATGTTGTGCGATAAGCCCAAAGCACATAGATAATTTTCTCGTGTCATCGTCATTTTCTACTATTGAGAATCCTTTTCAAAAGGTTGATAATAACCTTATTAGTGGCTTCTTCTTGGCTTTTTGCTTGATGGTAATACAGTGATGAGAAAGAATGTTTAATATCAAGATTTTCACAAAAGACTTTGGTTTCTATGCTGTTGAATTGGGGTCCATTGTCTATAACAATAGTCATGGGAAGGCCAAATCGTGTCACTATGTTGTCCAAAATAAACTTGCAAACCTATTGGGATGTGGTCTTTCTAAGAGGAATGGCTTCTACCCACTTCATAAAGTACTTGATTGCTGTAGTGATGAAACTATGCCATGCAAAAGACTTGAGTGTGGTGGACCCTACAATGTCTAGTCCACAACGTTGAAAGGGCCATGTGCTTTTTGTGACATGCAATTCAATGGGTGATACATGTAAGAGGTTGCCATGATGTTGACACACATCACATGTTCTAACCTTAAAGACACAATTGTTCTCCATAGAAAGCCAGTAGTAGCCCTATCATCTAATTTTTGCTACCATAGCTCTAGGAGCTATGTTCCCTCCACACAATCCTTTATGGACTTCATCAATGATTTTTTATGCTTCATCCCCATTAACGCAAACTAGAAATATCCCATCATAAGAGCATTTGCATAGAGTATTGTCTCCTATGAGAACATATTACCATGTTTTCTTTCATATTACATCCCTTTGGGTAGATGTCACGCCATGTGGGGGTTCACCATGTTGGAGATATGTTTTACTGTCATCATAATATTCTCAAGTGTGAGCTACACTTATAGACACGATGTGTGTTGTGTGAATGATGGGATTGGTGCATTTCACTATTGTGGCAAGCAAGGTACTAAACATGTGTGCCAACATGCTTAAAGCTAATGTGGCTAGCGCATCGACTATAGTATTTTCATTATAAGGCATATGTTGAATGTCTAAGATTGTAAACTACTTTAGTAAGCATATGGCCAAATCATAGTAAGGCTACAAATGTTATGCCTTGCAAGCATAAACTTTTGTAATCTAGTTAATGATTAATTGTGAGTCACCTCGAATTACTAAGTTTTGGATCCCTGACTCTCAAGCTACTAGAACGTCCCTAAGGAGACCCTCATATTCTACTACATTGTTTATGCAAAGAAATGTGAAGTGATATGCAAATGGTCAAATTTCCCTAAAGGGGAATGTGAGAACAGCAGCAGCACTACCACCTCTTATAGTTGAAGCACCATCAAAATGTAGAATAGCTTCGAAATCTAGTGGTATATGGTTTATGCTACTGACATGATCATCTAGGAATTCAGGTTCTATTATTGCTTGGTCATCGGTGGATGAAGTCATGAGTTGCGTAGCTATTACTTGACCCTTTATAGATGACTGTGCTATATAGCATAGATCAAATTCTGTAGTTATGGCTTTCCATCAAGCTATCCTGCTACTTTTGTATATATCAGTTATAATAGCCCAAAGTATGTTACTTTTACATATGATGTTTACTTGGCTATGAAACAAGTAATGCCTCCACTTTTTAAGTGCAAATACTAAAGAAAGATAATTTTTCTCCACCTCATTATACTTTGCTTCATGAGCTATCAATGCATGACTTAGGTAGTAAACAGGGATTTCGGAACCATTGTCCCTCTTTTGGCATAGCAATGTAGCAATAGACATGTCTGAAGTGGCTAGATAAATGTAGAAAAGCTTATCTCTCTGTGGAGGGTAAATGGTGGGAAGATGAACAAGCTCCTTCTTTAAGTTATTAAAAGATTCCTGGCATTGTTTTGTCCATTTAAAGTTTACTTCCTTTTTAAGAAAGTGTTGCATTGGATGCAATTTATCCATTAACCTTATGATAAATCTTCTTATGAACTATATCATGCCTTGCAACCTGTGCAACTCCTTAAGTTTTGTAGATGGTGCCAAGTTAACAATGGCCTTAACTTTATCAAAATCCACTCGTATCCCTGTTTTTGACACCACAAAGCCTAGCATAAGTCCATTTTTAACTCCAAAAAACTTTTTTTGGGGTTACAGCAAAAGTCATTCCAATGGCAATGTTGAAGAACCATGTTGAGATCTTTGGGATGATTAGGAGCTTTCTTAGATTTGATGACTATATCATCCACATAATCATTTAACCTCTCCAAAAGATAGTTTCTAAAAATGTAAGTCATTGCTTGTTGATACATTGCTCCAGCATTTTTTAGCCCAAAGGGCATCATCATGTAATAGAAGGTTCCCCAAGGGGTTATGAAAGTAGTTCGTAGCTGATGTTATGGATTTATGTGGATTTGATTGTAGCCTAAGAACCCATCCATAAAGAATAGTAAGGCATGATCGAATGTAGTATCAATAAGTTAGTTGATACTAGGAAATGGGAAATCATCCTTAATTGTTTCATTATTCATGTCCCAGAAGTCTATAAAAATTCATATACTCCTAATTTTCTGGGGACAACTATGATGTTTGAAACCCAATATGAATAATCAAAAACCCAGATGAAACCAACTTGATAAAGTTTGGTGATTTCATCATGTATAGCTAAGGCAATCTCTAGTTTAATTTTGCGAGCTTTTTGTTTAACCACTTTGACATGTGAATCTAGGATGATATTTTTTTGTATGACTCATGGGTCTAAGCCTGACATATCTTCATACGACCATGCAAATACTTTGACATTATTGTTGAGAACTTTAGAGATGTTTTGGTGCACCTATGGCTCTAGTAGGAAGCTAAATTTTAACATTCTTGCCTTGCCTCTAGGTGTGGTCATAGGGATTTTGATAAGGAGGTCCTTAGTTGCATCACCAGCTTCTAAATCTAATGCTTGGATTAGATGCTAGGGCCAGTCTAGGGATGTTTCTAAGGCTACTATGTTGGTATCATAAGGGGATGGTTCCAAGTCTCCCAACTCTATGTTCAAGCACCTCATGAGTTTGCCATGAGGTCCTATCAAGATTAAGGGCAAATGGAGATCAACATGCATAGCCATTTTTGAAGCACTCCTGCAAAATAAGCAAAACAAATAGAAATTAAGTGATACTTGCTTAATAGAGCAACATGTGATGAAATATATGCAAGGTGATTATGCAATGTCACATAATTGCCATTTTAAGGACTTAGTAGACCATAACCATGCAAAATTATATTTCAAGATTGCTAGTTTAAGGTCATAGCAGGCCACAATTGTGTAAGATTATAAGTCAACAAGGTCAAAATTTCTAGTTTAAGGTCATAGAGGACCACGACTATGATTAAAAATTAAGGGGAATTCTAAAATTGCAAGTTTAAGGTCATAGCAGATCGCAACCATGCAACATTATATGTCAAAAATTGCTAGTTTAAGGTCATAGTGGACCATGATTGAGCAACATTGTAAGTTAAAATTTCCAGTTTAAGGTTGTAGTAGACTATAACCATGCAACATTATAAAAATAAGGTGAAAATTTTGGTGTATTTACATGCTACGCTGTAGCTATGTGCTACGTAGTAGTGGACATGGGATGTCCCATGCTATGCTATAGGAAACAAGTTCATTCCATGTTACGTGCAAGATGTGGGATGTCCCATGTTATGCATGGGACATGGAAGGTCCTGAAAAGTAACAAGTGTTGTAACCCTATAAGCTATAAATAGGGGATTACCCATGGTAATCCTGTCATTTTCACTATTAGAGCTAACTAACTAGAGTGTAGCATAGTTCAGATAGAAATGTAGTGTAGCAGTTGTAGCATAGTGTTTGACAGAGACAAGTTTGATGTCAAGGTAATGGCATGCAGGAGTGAGCGCAGACATTAAGGGATCACTAACATAGATGAAGGGGAGCATGCCTTATGATGTCTCCTTAGAGCACGCATTGAGGAATGACAGGAGGCACCATCTACCTAGTAGGTTGCTATGCTACCCTTTCTTACATTGTGCAATCTATTAAATGGGGCTATTACGGTAATCACCACACCTTGGTGGTTGCAATCATTACCATTGCTATGTTGTGAATTTTGTTTTTATGGCCTCAACTGCCACCATTGCTGCTACGTTGTGGTTATTACATGCCACTACCATGGCTACCATTGTTATGGGTGAGACCACATGTATCATTTTGAGACCACATGGCATACCACATGTTCTGGGTAGTGTAGCATGCATCTTGGGTAGCATAGCATGTGTTCTAGGTAGTGTAACACCCATTGAGGGAGTTCTAGTTAACTTTTGTTACATTCCATGCAACAGGATAGGGCTAGGGGCTATTACACTACACTGTTATGTTGCTACGCTATGCATTATGCAACCATCATGCTACGCAAGGGTGTAGTTATTATGCTGCACATGACACAGTCATTACATTGCACAAGGTACACCCTCTACGCTACTCTACATGTAATGTAGCTACTATGTTGTGCAGGGTGTACCTGCTATGCTATGCCCCACGCCACCTTGCTATGCTACACGTAATGCAGCTACTATGCTATACAGTTCAAGTCATGAAAGTGGAACTGATACTTGACATAACCGGTCTGAGGACATAACATTTCATACTTAGGAAAAATTTGCATACTAGGAGCTACTACGCTATACAATAACTTTCACTTGAATACTATGAACTAATGCTTTGTGCTACACCATGCAGGATCATGTTAAAACCCATCTTGATTATGATTAAGCTGGTAGGGGTTTTGTGCTACCTAAGTACCCCTGTGACCAATGTTCCCCCTCCTCACACGCAAGGGACTAGGTGATCTAGTTTTGAGAAGGCGTGTAGGAATTCCTAGAATTCCTCCTTTTCCATTTCAGTGTGATGGTATGGTCACACTTGTCAACTGAGACAACCAATGTTTTGGTTGAAACATTATTGCTTGGGGAAAACTGAGGCATCTTAAAATTTATGGTTGATGGGTCTGTTGAAGGTGAAGGCGTAGGGGGCTCAAATCAACATCCAAAAGGATTGAGACATTTTTCTTTGATTTAGGCCATTCTTGAATTTAAATGTTACCATAAACACAAAACCTTGTTTCTCACACACCACATGGGCACTTTCTTCTAGAATCCACCTAGGACCATCTACTGTGCTAGTGGGTGAGTCCTATGAAGATAGTTAGACCTATTGTATTGTTTTTCTTGCATAGTTGAAATGCTTATTATGATCTATTATGTTGCCAAGTTCATAATCGATGAGGACGTTCTTCACAATAAAGAGGCGACATTCGCATTGGCCCAAATAGCCTTACAGGAGTTCTCTTCTGCTAAGAACATGCAGGCCAGTGTCATAGAATAGCTTGGGACCCATTTCAAAACCTACTCAACCAAATATACTATGTTTTATCTAAAGTGTGGAGAACTTGGATGGTTGGATGGAAAATGGGTATCCCACCATGTACCTACCATGGAAGAGGTTCTAGTGAAGAGCACATCATTTCCCACACTATTTGCACTAGGTGAGTTAGGTTCTGTATGTATTTTCATATGCCTTTGATTGATCAATTAATTGGTTTTGTTTTTATCTTTTGATTAATGCAGTGGTGGCCAACTCTACAAAGGTTATGGTAATCACATTAGGACATGATGAAACTAACCTCTTATTTCAATATAGTGAAGTGGACAAGACATAATGCTGATTATGCGATGGATCCCTAGCCACCCTTGTTCAGAATGTCTAGGAGGCTAGGCTCATGGACCTATTTTTAGCAATAAATCCAAGTATTCCAACTACAAAGATGTGAAACATCCCAAAAAAATGTGGGATCATCCTTGCTTCATGAGGCCTTGCAATTCGTGCAGCACCATGGTAGTTCTTCAGGAGGAGAACATTCTGAGTTCAGTCCGGCTAGTTCAGAAAATTTTCTACTTTAGGTGAAAACAAGCTCTACGGGTCATCCTACCTATCCACCCAAGTAGTGTGCCAAGCCGACAACCTTCTTAGAAATTACGCATAGAGTTGGAAATAGCATTCTAGATGCACGAAATAGTTTGACAAGTTTTTTAAGTCATGAAGTCTGCTACGCTATGCTACGCCTCGCTATGTAGCGTAGCAAGCTTCAGAAGATAATTATAGAATGGACCGCTACACTACGCTACGCCACGTGACGTAGCGTAGCATGGCAACAACTTCACAGCCAGTCCCCATGCCCAATTTTAAGTCCTTCAGCAATGTCCCTTTCCATCAAGAAGTGATGGACCATGTCTGCTACTATGCTACGCTAAGCTACAAGGCATAGCAAGGCATAGCAATCCTACAGAAAAGATAGAAGGTAGCTCAAAGGGTGGAATCAGCAAGTTTGCAAGTCTCAGGAAAGAAAAGTTTGCAAATTGGAAAAGCTTTCGTTACTAAGGCCAATTGCTATGCTACACTACGCTATATATCGTAGCATAGCATAGCAAACATGCAACACATATGTAGTGAAATGCATGAAAACGTGCTATGCCATGCCAAGCATGCTTCTCTACAAAGCACAACGAGGCATGCGGGTGGTTGTGAAAAATCAATGCACTTCACCTAATTGGACCGTTGGCACATGTCTCCAGACACTGATAGTGCAATTACGGTGTGGTAGGCTCATAGTTATGTCATAGTAGGTTCGAATTACAACAATCTTCTGGTCCAACCGTCATAGATGATACGTGTGGTGCCAGCAAGTCAACGTGGGCCCAGGACAGATGGCATCCAAACTGCCCCTTTCACATGCCCTCTAGCCCTATAAACACCCTAATGAGAAGCACTCAAAGGGGTTGGACTATCTTTGGTTGTTGGAAATTCTCTGGAAAATGGCATTCAAAGGGTTCAAATTCTTCCAACAAGCAGCATTCAAAGAGTTCAAAGATTTTCCGGAGTCTTCAACTTTTTCTCTCTCTGGCACTTAAGCTCTCTTCTCGGCACGTTGTGACATCAAACATTGTAAGCTTCCTATTTGACACTACAAACAATTAGCAATTTTGGTTGGCATTTTGTTCCACTTCCTTTCTACCACCTTGGTAGAATCTCTACATGGTCAGCACCCATGGCCACACCCAAGCACACAACCCGTTTTACTCCACACGTCTTAGTTACTCTTGGGATCTCTGCAATCCACCACACCATGTAACTGATTGTATCCACCTTGGTAGAGCAAGCTTGTAGCTTCGAAGTGGTGTATTTTTATAACTATACTTTATCTTCTTTCCTGCTTATTGTTGCATTTTTTGCACTACTTTTCCTGCTTTATTTACTCTCAAGCATTACTTCGTGCTTTCATTTCTGTTTCCAAACTATACGTTGCAAAAGGCTATATAGACACCGATTAAGTCCCTATTTGATCAACTAGACTGTTCAGGGCACCCCGTATCCACACACACCTAGCATGGCCCTCCCGCAGGTATGAGGTCAAAATTGTCATGCCCACCAGGCCCTCAGTGTTTTCTAGCTATCGATGTTTTTGGTCTTCATAGTTTTCTGGCACTAGAAGGAGGGCCTTTTGGTGCCTTTTCCACATGTCATGGTAGTTCTATGAGCCTTCTACATCCTAATATGCATAAGCATAGATGCGACATCATTTTGTGGTTGTTTGCACTTTGTGTGGTGCAGATCAGTCACCTTGACGATTCCTTGGGAGCCCTACAGAACACAAGGCCTCCGATTGCTAGCTAACTAGCTCATTCCTATAGTTTTCTTGCATGTATTTTGTACCCCATCTCGTGTGCTACAGGATGGTCTCTTCAACAGTCCCTCTGGAATCCTACAAGACACAAAGCATTTGATTGCCAGTTAGCTTGCCCGCCTTACTGTTGTCGTGCATGTGTTCTGTACCCCATCTCGCGTGGTACAGGACAGTCACTTCGACGGTCCCTCGGGGATCCTACGAGATGCAAAGCCTTCCTGACCATTAGTTAGCTTGCCCACCTTCTGGTTTTCTTACATGTGTTCCATACCCCATCTTGCATGGTATAGGATGGTCACTTCGATGGTCCCTTCAGGATCCTATGAGATGCAAAGCCTTCTTGGTTGCTAACTAGCTTTCCATTCTTATGGTAGTCTTGCACGTGTTCTGCACCCTATCACATACTAACGTAAATGCAACACCCATTTCTAGTTGTTTATGACTTGTGTGGTGCAGGTCGTTCGCCTCGACGGTTCCTTCGGAATCTAGCAAGATGTAAAGCCTTCCTCTTCTTCTTTCTTTTTTGTTGTCTTCCAATTTCCTTGTTTGCTAGCACTCTTTTGCATAACTTTTGCACTTTTTTGCATAACTACTTGTTTAATGATGGATTTTTCAACTACTACTACCAACTTATTTAATGTTGAAGCTCCCATCATGGTTCAAGGCACTACTAGTGCTGAAAAACCATTGAATCCGATTCTAGGAACACATCGATCTCTCAGAGTCCAAAATCGAGGGCTTGAGGGATTGGCCCAGCAACATGAGCATTACAGTTTCCTTTGTGCAAAGGTGCAAGCAAATCTGCCCTTGGATTTACACAAACTCGAAGAGAAATGTAGCTTCGAGTTCGCTTACTGCAATGGGAAGGAATTTATCCCTATTCCCGGCATTTCGTTACCTTTACCACAAGTGTACCAAAGGCTTCTAGACCAACTAATCCAGTTGCCTAGGCTTAGGGAGCAACATGACATAGCATCCAACCAAGATGATGCTTTCCAGGATAGGCAAGAGAAACTCAATTCCCAATCAAATGAGGGAGATCCAACCGGCCCCGTTCCTGTCCCTCCTACCTGGTCCTTCTAGGCCAAGCCATCATCTGTTACCACTCCCTTTGTAATTATTCCCATGCTCCCACAACCCATGATTACAGCTGCTATGGGTAGTCATGCTAATTCTATGATGTTTCAACACCCTCTTTCGCCTGCAACTACTATCCCTTTGCTAACTACTCAACAGTCTATTCCTGTAGCATATCGTACGTCAATCGTGGCTACCCTACCACATGTTCATACCATGCCTCTTTCACAAGCATACATGACTTTTGTTTCTATTCCTACATTCACATTCGTTCCACCCACTATGGTGGGCCCCATCCCATCCACATGGTGGGCCCCATTTGTTCCTTCACCCATTCCGCAAGCATCGCAAATGTCTCACTACATGCCCTCTCAAATGCACCAAGCCTCGTAGTTAGGATAGCCTAACATGGGATTATGGTCTACGTTATCGATGACACAAGCAGTCTACCGGGTAGTCCAACCTACGGTTGCCACCTTAACAACACCACCTATCGAGTGGTGGACAATGTAGGCAGTACTGCCTGTAGGGGTAATCCCAATGGTACCGCCAATGGGTCAGGCCACTACCCCCACCATACCACAAGTGGGAACTACCCCTGCAGTGCCTCGATCATCCACAACGTTGTCGGGTCTGGACCAAGCATTTCAGCTCATCCAGACCCTCATTGAGGAAATAAAATGCCTCAAGGCTGCTGGGTTTGACATGGTACAAGTTGTGGACTTCTACAAGGATGAACCTATCAACCCTGTAGTCCCTACTTTGACTTTACCCCCAAGGATGTCTCTCCCACATTTCACAAACTACAATGGGGAGGGAGATCCCAATGCACATCTTGTCACCTTCAAATCTGAGTCTTTGCTATTGTAACAATGGCTACACATAATCATTCATGTCTTCACCATGTTCCTAGTGGGAAAAGCCTTGGATTGGTATCGTGCATTGCCACGCTCATCCATATCAACTTTGGAAGAGCTGTTGACCTAGTTCATGATGTACTTCAAGTACAACTTGAAGCTAGAAACCATGCTGGACTAGTTGATGAGCATAAAGCAAGATGCTCTAGAGCTGGTCCAAAAGTTCATTCAATTTTGAAGTGCAACCCTTAATGAATTCTATGAGCCCATCGTGGAAGCCCACCTACTGGCCGTCTTTAAAGGCACAATGAATAACTTCATCAAGTCTAAACTGTACTACCTCACTCCTTGCTCTTTTAGTCAGGCCTTCGCTCAGACTAAGAGCATACAGGACACGGATGAAACGAGCAAAAACCTAGCCTACGTCTCTTACAAAAGCACCTTTGCAAAGAACGACAAGGATAAAGCCCCAACAACCATAATGGCTATTGTGGCAACTGAGGCCAAGCCCAAACCTAGTAACAGTGGTATAAAGAACAACAAGAAATTGGCCATACCCACGACTAACCCCAAACAGGACCACATGCTGCAATCGGTTGCACATATGCCCAAGACATCTGCACACCCTAAACCCAACATTGAGCACAAAGACCGCTCAAAGTACACCCCACTACCTCTAAAGCCTTCAAAGCTTCTGAAGTAACTGCTAGTAGCGGGATACATCCAGCATAAGCAAATGTTAGAAGAGGAAAACATGAGACATCAACACTACTATGAGCTCCTTAAAAATCTCTCTTTGGCCTTGCCCAATGAGCCTCTGATTCCTAGGTTTTTCAGGCTAGACAGGTTTTGTGACTACCACCAACAGTGTGGTCACAACATGGATTATTGTCTATCATTGCAGGACGACATCCAAAGATTAGTTGACCTGGCGAAACTGGTGCTGGACAAAAGCAACCCAGTGCACCCTGAAAACCAATCTATGTATTTCTACATAGACCCCCTTAATGTCAACAATTTTTGTTAGGTAATCAATGCCATTGGAATTGACAATGATCCTAGGCCACCTTGGCAACCATTCGTGGTTTGCGTGCCTCAGCGTCGTGCACCAGCACTACTAGCAGCTGGTCCAAGCTCGCAATAGTCATTCATCCTAAAAGTCCCACCATAGGCATCCACCTTTGTGTCACCTATTGATGGAGCCACATGGTCCCATCAATTAACACCTCTAGCTCCATTCGTCATCAGGAGGCCAACACCTTCAATGGCCCCTATCTTGCCTAACAAAGCTAAACAACCTCCTCATCCCACAAGGTGAGAAGTCCACTTGGTGGGTGAGACGTCGAAGGGAAGTACTGTCAAGGGTATCCCCAAGCCCACATCTTCACCCCTTGCATCTGCACCTTCGCCACCAAAGACGAAGGTCGACATGACTATGCAACATGCATCACCCTGCCAACAAGGATCTGAACCCAGATCTGAAGTCACCTCTTCTCGGGAGATTTGTCTCCTAGGACGAATCAAAAAGGAGGAAGGTGTCAAACAAGGGGATGACTAAGAATTTCTAGATGCCCTCACCCAGGTCAATCAAGCTCTAAAGTAGAAAAATGCTACACTAAACTTGTATGACCTAATCATGACATCTGTGCCCCACCGTGAGGCTCTAATCTGCATGTTAATAGTGGTTCCGATCTACGAGAACATGCCAGTAAAGGAGAAAGTGATCCATTCGGTCATGCTTCCCTCTGTACCCATGGATTCCATGACACCTCAATTGAATTTCCATGACGATGCCATTAGGGAAGATCTCGAAGGAGGTCAGGTGACCACGGTGCCTCTCTTCATCACAATTCAGGTCGGCCAACACCAGATTTGAAGGGTACACGTTGATGATGGGGCCGCCACAAATGTCATTCCCTTCCCTATTGTAGAAAAGTTGGGATTGGTCGACCAGGTCAAACCCATGGTGATGTCATGTCTAAGGTCCTTCAACGGGGTACACATCTTGGTGAAAGGCACAGTTCACATAAACTTCCTAGCAGGGGACATGTTCCCCCATAGATGCAACTTTCATCATGGTTGAGGAAATGCTTGGGGTTAACCTAATCTTGGAAAGGTCATGGTTAGCACAACTTAGGGTTTTCTTCTCATATATACACCAGGAAATCCACTTACCATATGCAGGCAGGGAGGTGGTGATCCATGGTGATGAGGTAGTGATGCAAGTAATCAGTAACGTAGACATGGAGCAAGGCTTGGAGGTCACGACCCCCAAAAGGGAGGCACCTGCTCATGCATGCATTAACCATCCAATGGAAGGATTGGCTCAGTGAGCTGACTCCTAGATCAAAAAATCATGGGTTGAGTTGCCCTTTCAAATAGAGGATGATGATGTGAACGAGGGCCTTGGTGAAATACCTTGGCCTCACATCTCGATCAACCCATGACAAGTCAAGAGGTAGCTACGCATAGTGTAGCATCCTAAAGCTTCCTGCCCAGTTGCCATCCCTTGTGCTTCACCACTTCTTTTCTTTGTTAACATGCCATCCTTATGGCATGCTACGGTATAGCCCGAAATGGCATAAAACTAGCATCATTGCTTTCTGCTTTGTTATGGCCCAAAATGGCCTAAAACTAACATCATCGCTTTTTTTCTTTGTTAAAGTACTATCTCTTTTGGAAATGGCCCAAAATGGCCTGAAACTAGCATTTTTTCTTTTGACTTTGCTAATATATAATCCTTTTGCCATTTGACGCAATGGCCCGAAATGGCCTAAAACTAGCAATGATTCGAAAAGACCTTAAACTAGTAATCCTAGCATAGTTGCACCTCTAACAGTATGAAAAAATCCTAAACTAGAATTTTTGACCTGTTACATTTTTTGGTCTATAATGATGTTAAACTAACAACATTGCATGCTTACATTAGTGGTTTTCGCATCTTCTTCCACATGGGCGATGTCACCATTTCTATTGGTTTTGTGACTTCATGTCTGCAGTTCATATTTTCACATTAACGGTCAGCACTTCTCATACTCAAAGTTTCTCGTTTCACATACTATTATTTTGCATGTTAAGATTTTGCATGTCACAATTTGGTAGTCCAAAATGACACTAAACTAGCAGTTTGGCATTTGCATATTGAAAGTCACACAACATCATACTTTATGTTAGTATTTTTACACCTTTAGCAGTTTTATGCTCCTATGCCTTGGCAGTCCACCATGACCTTAAATAGAAAAACTTGCAATCTTTACATCGACACACTTCACAAGTTGCATCTCATCACTACTTTACAAATTTTCGTTACACACAATCTCTACTGACAAATGCCTCTTAACTGGGCTTTCATCTTATGATGATAGGTCGAGCAAGAGATGGGAATCCATCATGACCTTTCCACACCTTTAACATTAGCAGGGCCACAGAGCAAGCTCACAGAATAGTTGAACCTGAACATGATTGACTAGGGGTCGACCACAATTATCACTATAGCAGCCTTCGAAGCATCCCTGGATTAGCCCATGAATCTAGTCCAAGCTCTAGACATAGAGGCCGGGGATGTAACTGAGGACCCTCTCGTCGAGACACTTGTGACCATGTTAACGGGGGAGGAGAAGACATTGAAACTCAGCTCCCTCCTAGACACAAAAATGCATAAAAATGTAGCCAAGATTCTGCAAGAAAACATCAATGTCTTCGCATGTTTGTATAGAGACATGCCAGGTCTGGATCCACGGCTGATTTAGCATAACATCGTCCTAGACCAACACATGAAGGAAGTCAAGCAGAAGGCTCGCAAAGCTAAGCCAGAAATAGCACTAGTCATGAGGGATGAAATCAATAAGCTATATCAAGCAAGTTTCATCCACACAGTTGACTATTTAGAGTGGGTGTCCAACATCATCATAGTTTCAATGAAAAAGGGAGGAATACAGATCTGTATAGACTTCTGGGACTTGAACAAGGCAACAATCAAGGATGACTTCCCACTACCAAGCATTGATCAAATGATCAACACCATGGCTAGCCATGATCTGCTATCCTTCATGGATGGTTTCTCTAGGTACAACCAAATCTGCATTAATCCAGAGCACTAGTTTTCCACAACCTTCATGACCCTATGGGGAACCTTCTACTACACCATGATGCCCTTCGGGCTCAAGAATGCTGGAGCAACTTACTAGCGAGCCATGACTTAGATTTTTAGTGATTACATCATAGAAACATTAAACAACTACATGGATGATATAACAATCAAGTCCAAGGAGGCATCTGATCACCCACGTGATCTAGGGGTAGTCCTCAAATGCTGCCAAATGCACGACTTATTCCTCAATCCTAAGAAGTGCATCTTCGGGGTGAAAATGGATGCATGTTAGGGTTCATAGTATCAGAGGCTGGACTACGGGTGGACCCTGACAAAGTTAAGGCCATCATCAACCTAGCGCCTCCCAAAAACCTTAAGGAGTTACGTGGTTTGAAAGGTAGAGTGCAATTCATTCGAAGGTTTATCGCAAGGTTGATTGACAAGTTACACCCCATGCAACATCTTCTGAAGAAGGGGGTTAACTTTGAATGGACAACTCAATGTCAACAAGCCTTTGATGACTTCAAGAAGGAACTCTTACACCTCCTGACTATGCATCTACTAGAAAGGGATAAACCCTTCTTCATCTACCTCATCACTTCTGACACATCTATTGCAACACTGCTCTGTCAGAAACAAGACGACGGTTCTGAGATACCAGTGTATTATCTGAGTCATGTGCTAATAGCGCACGAGGAAAAATACAATGAAGTGAAGAGGAATTTCCTAGCGTTAGTATTCGCAATAAAGAAGTGGCGGCATTACCTATTCTATAGTACAACCAACACCATTTGCAAAAGCAATATACTCTGGGCTATCACCAACAACTTATACAAAAGTAGTAGGATAGCCCAATGGAAGACAATAACCACAGAGTTTGATCTACGCTATGTAAGTCAATCATCGACAAAGGGTCAATCCATAGTGACCCAACTCATGACATCACTAGTCGATGAACAAGCAACCATAGACCCTGAATTCCCGGACGAGTACGCTGGCAATGTCAACATCGTCCCATTTCATTTCAAAGCCACCTTACATTTTGATGGCACCTCAACCACTCAAGGAGGTAGCATCATTACCATAATCACATTCTCCTCTGGGAAATACATCCATCCGCTTATTGATTTATGTTCCCTTGCACCAACAACGTGGTAGAATACAAGGGGCTACTCAGAGGCCTCTTAACTTCCTGAGCACTATGCATACAACACCTAGCGATCCGCAGAGATTCACAACTAGTCATGAATCAAATCACCAAGGTTTATGCCTACAAAGCTATGCACCTGCAACCCTACTACGACCTATCAAAAATCTTACTTAAGAAATTTGTAACGATGGATGTGCAACACGTGCCATGCAATGAGAACACCATAGTAGATGCCTTAGCTACCCTTGCGTTAAACATTCCATCACATTCCTTGGCAAACCTGCCAACTGCTATTATAGAATGCATAGAGCCTATCACTTGGGTGAAACACATGGCATCTGTCAGTGCTGCAGATACCCAAGAATGGTATGCCAATTTTAAAACCTATCTACAGCACAGAAAACCCCCAGGTGGATTGACATTTGCCCAGAGAAATGCAATCCGTAAGCATTCCCAACAATACATGCTCATGGGAAATGATGCCCTGTGCCAATGCTCCTACGATGGGATATTTCTAGCATGCGTGGGCGGCGAGCAAGCATAGAAGGTAGTTAATGAGGTACATCATGAGGGGTTGTGTGGTGGACACATAGCACCCAAGACTATGGCTACCAAAATTAGATGACTAGGGTACTACTGGCCCCACATGGAACATGACTACCTATCAAAAGTTAAGACATGTGAAACATGCTAGAGATATGTAAATCTCATGCATGTCTCGCCCACAGACCTACACCCAACACAAATCATGTGGCCCTTCCAACGATGGGGATTAGACCTCATAGGACCTATCACACCTAACTCCTCAGTGGGGCATAGCTTCATTATTACCACCATTGAGTATTTTACCAAGTGGGTGGAAGCCATTCCCCTAAGGAAGACAATGTCTTAACAAATCTACCATTTCATCCTTGACAACATCGTAACAAGGTTTGAGCTTCCAATGACTATTGTGATCAACAATGGACCACAGTTCAGCAGCACGAAAACCCAAACCTTCTATAGCAATCTAGCCATTAAACAATCATTTACTTCCCCTTACTATCTACAGGCGAATGGGTAGGTGGAGGCTACAAATAAGTCTATCATCAACTTGCTGAAGTGAATGCTTAACAACAGCAAGAGACAATGGCACGAGAAAATCCTCTATGTCATCTGGGCCTACAGAACAACGTGCAGAACTACAATGTGTAAGACCCCTTATAGTCTTGTTTATGGATCTGAAGCTCTATTGCCTCTTGACTTACAGGTACCCTCACTCCAGATGATCCTCGTGAATGTCATGAGTGAAGCCTAGAACAATGATTTGCAAACCATCAACCTTGACTCAATGGAGGAGGAGCACACACAAACGTTGAGACACATTGAGCACTACCAGAGCAAGTAGTAGCAAAAGCACTGTGTAGACCCACATTGACAGCCAGTGCAAAAGGGAGACCTCATCCTCAAGGCCATCCGTGAGCATGTGAGCAAATTCTCAGCCAACTGGGAAGGTCCTTATGTGGTCACTAAAGCCTTTGGGAATGGAGCCTTCAAGCTGGCAGATATGAGTGGCAACAAGTTCACCACCCTAGTGAATCACTCGTATCTCAAGATGTACTACATCTGAAATGCAATGGCAACTACAAGCACCGTTCGCTATGACAATAAACTAGTAATCGCACCAAGTAGCGTTTGCAATGATGATAAACTAGCGACATCGAGCAACATCCGCTACGACATTAAACTGGCAATAGCCATTTGCTACAATGTTAAACTAGCATGTACGGTCCGCTGGGACCTTAAACTAGCACAACGGTCCACTGGGACCTTAAACCAACACATGATCTACTAGGTGCTTAAACTAGGTTTGCGTCGCATCCCCAGCATGCACCAGTAACATATTGAATGATTGGGTGTGATGATAACATGTGGGTGGGACATTGTAGTTCTAGAACACAATTCACAACACATTGAGAATGTAGTTTGGAACATATGTGGCGCCGCCACCCTTGGCATCATGTTGGCCCTCCAAAGATGTCGTATGGTGTCACACTCACCCTTCAAACCTACCGTCGCCATGGCCCATCATCCTAACGATGGTTCCTAGGCTAGTTCCCACATCTGGAGTTCTAGCAGTATTGTGGCCCAGCCACGATGTTGTTACTCCAACTCCCTACCAATGCTTGGTCTTGCACAACGTTAGCTATGTGGCAACTGATCCCATAGCTAAAATAGGAATGCAAGCCCCTAGCAGGGATTCCAGAGCATCTACACCCGCAGCACCTCTTGGTGCCTTAGAGACTAGCTCCCCTGCGCTAATGCTATCAAGGTCACTATTGGCCTTCTTGCTTTGGACATCGTACACTAGTAATGATGTCTAACAGCTTCAACAATGCCCATAGCTAACAAGACCTTTGCCCCTAAGGGCACATCTCGCAACAGCAGCAAATTCTACAGTGTCGCAAAGCGAGTGCCTCAACTAGCTTAGCTACTTCAGAGTGCAAATTCCATGACATGTGTGCAACGCAACTCGCCACATGGAAAGCAATTGTAGGTAGGTCAAAATCCTTCACGGATGTAACACAACTCATCCTATGAAGGAAATACCTATCCTACAAGAGGTTGAAGAACAACACCAGCCAAAGATGAAAATGAAAATGAGCCCCTCAGAGCACTCCAACGAGGGACTCTACTAAACATCATCTTTGCTCTCTATCTTAACCTCTGCAAAACCAATGCAACACTCTCAAGTGTAGTCGAGCGATGTCTAAACACCCACCAAGTGATAACCTTAGCATTTCGCTTGCTGCAGTGTTTTCTATTCTTTTTTGACTTGTATCAAGCCTGTACTCTAGACGTCGACTAAGAAGGACCAATGAAACACCCCAAAAAAATGTAGGATCATCCTTGCTTCACCAGGCCTTGCAATTCACGCAGCACCATGGTAGTTCTTCAGGAGGAGAACATTTTTAGTTCAATCCAGCCAGTTTGGCAAATTTTCTACGTTAGATGAAAACAGGCTCTACAGGTCATCCTGCCTGTCCACCTAAGTAGCGTGCCGAGTTGACAACCTGCTTAGAAATGACGTGTGGAGTTGGCAACAGCATTTTGGATGTAAAAAATAGTTTAGCAAGTTTTCTAAGTCATGAAGTCTACTACTCTATGCTACACCTCACTATGTAGCATAGCAAGCTCCAGAAAACAATTGCAGAATGGAGCGCTACGCTACACTATGCCATGTGACATAGCATAGCCTGGAAAAAGCTTCACAGCCAATTCCCATGCCTAATTTTAAGTCCTTTAGCAATGTTCCTTTGAATCAGGAAGTGATAGACCATGTCTACTGCTATGCTATGCTAAGCTACAAGGCGCAATAAGGTGTAGCAATCCTATGAAAAAGACAAAAGGTAGCTCAAAGGGTGGAATCAGCAAGTTTGCAAGTCTCACGAAAGAAAAGTTTGCAAATTGGCAAAGCTTTCATGGCTAAGGCCAGTTGCTATGCTACAGTATGCTATGTAGCATAGCATAGCATAGAAAGCATGCAACACATATGTAGTGAAATGTACAATAAGGTGCTACGCCATACCAAGCATGCTCCGCTACAAAGCACAGCGCAGCATGTGAGTGGTTGTACAAAATCAATGCACTTCATCTAATTGGACTGTTGACATACATCTCTAGATGCTGATGGCAAAATTATGGCATGGAAAGCTCACAATTATGGAATAGCAAGTTCGCATTACAATGGTCTTGCCGGTCCAATGGTCATACATGATACATGTGGTGCCAGCAAGTCAACATGGGCCTAGGGCACATGGCATCCAAACCACCCCTTTCGCGTGCCCTCTAGCCCTATAAAAACCCTGATGAATAGTGCTCAAAGGGGTTGGACTAACTTTGGCTGTTGGAAATTCTCCAAAAAATAACATTCAAAGGGTTCAAATTCTTTCAACAAGCATCATTTGAAGAGTTCAAAGATTTAAAGGAGTCTTTGCCTTTTCCTCTCTCTAGCACTCAAGCTCTCTTCTTGACATGTTGTGACATCAAGCATTATAAGCTTCCTGTTTGACACTACAAATAGTTAGCAATTTCTATTGGCATTTTGTTCCATTCCCTTTCTACCACCTTGGTAGAATCTCTGCATGGTCAACGCCCACGGCCACACCCAAGCGCACAACCCATTTTGCTCCACATGTCTTGGCTACTCTCAAGATCTCTGCACTCCACCACACCATGCAACTGACTATATCCACCTTGATAGAGCAAGCTTGTAGCTTCGGAGTGGTGCATTTTTCTAACTATTGGTATATAGCAACCGACTCAACTTTCATAAAGTACAACCTACATTTATTGGTATGTATGGTTTAATTGTCTTGTTAGCTACCCCTCCACCCTTCCCTTTTTATGTTAGACTAGAATGCTCACTTTAGATGTGTTTAATAGATGAAGAAGAAGAAGCTTTGATCCCAGAGGTAGGGGCCCTTGCTATAGAAGAAGAAGAGGCTCGGACTGCAGAGGAGGAGGTCCCCTGCATAGAGGAAGAGGCTCCTTCTACAAATGAACCTTTCGTAGAGTGTGCCCCAGCACCTAAGGGGCACATGATGTTGAAGACACTGTTACACTATTAACTTAACTTGAGGAAGAATGACTATAGTTTGGGGCTGGTGAGTTTGATGCTTTGTTTGACAATGTACTGATGGACAATCCCCTTACTCTCACCCCTGAGGGTTTGCTAGGTAGGAGCTTGACACTGTCATTTATATTACTTCCTCCTTTCTTCTCCCTATTATTTACAATGTTAACATCCTTTGTTGCACAGCAAACAATGCTACTAAGGTTCTTGAATCTTCCTCCTCATTTCACCTACGACCATGGGCAAAAACCCCAGATAAATTTACCCTTATGGAAGGGTTAGTTCATGATATAATTGACCGCTTAAGGTAAATTGATCCCGAAATAGGCATGTTTAGACTACAATACTTACTATTTGCATTATTCTATTTTTTCCATTATCTTGTGATTGACACTTTCTCATGTTTGATATCTTAGCTTCTTGAATTAAGTGCGATCCCAGACAAACAGTTGAAATTAATGCTATGCCTAAACTCCCCCTAGAGGTAATCAAGGTATCTTGTGACATATATGAGGAGGCTAGTAAATATGTGCTATACTCAGCATGATCCTTGTGTGAGTGTAGACACATTAACGAAGAGCTCTAGAAGCAAGTCTAGAAGCTTAAAAAGGAGAAAGCTAGTCAAGCAATTGAGTTAGAAGATTTGTAGTCATAAAATGAAATCTTGATGGCTTGCAACACCTTTAAAAATAGTTGGTGTATGACCATAATCAATTATGCAAGATATTGGTTGGCCATACGAGGAAAAAATAGTGCTACCCCTAAAATAATTGAACAATGCTTGCAAATGGATCTACTAGCCCAAGAAAACCAAGACTAGAAAGATTACAGTGCCAAGGTGTATGAATGGGGGTAGGCACAAAAAAATCATAAGCACATGTACAAGGTAGAACATGCTACCTACCATTAGAAATATCGAGATGCTTCTATTGAATTGCATACTCATGAGCTATTTCTTAATGTGATTGGTGCTACCAAGGCCTATGAAAAATTTATAAAACATGTGGTGGTGAGTGAATCTCCCAAGAGAGAGATGACCTTGCCTTTTGGGGAGACCACTACTACCACATTCTCTCTAGGACCACCCACATGGATAGCTATGGAGAAGAGGAAAATTGTAGTAGGCGTTGATCTAGGGGAAGAAGATTGGGACAACTTAAGTAAGGATGAAATACTTCGATGCTTAGTAGCTGGAATGGATAGAATACCTCCAGAGATGGACGCAAGCCCATCTCATGTTAGCCAAGCTTTACTATATTGTAGCTTATTTTATGATATGTGATCATAATTTGACTCATTATTTTATTCTTGCTTTATGCAGGACCTAAATGAGGATGTTGGACCTAGTGGGGTGGGGGATAAAGATACTAGCAGAGACTCATAGCCCATTGGCAAATTTTTTCTTTGAAATGAAATGCTTGTTGTTATGTATTCTAAGTATGGACTTATATATAATGAAAAGTAAAACACTTGTTTTATTCCTTTTGGTTAATGTGTTTGTTGGTGTACTGGAGCCCCTTGTGGGCCCCCATGCTCTAGTCTAAGGCCATTTTGGGCCATTGCTAGTTTTAGGTCATTTTGGGTCATATGTGAAGTAATATGCGAAAGTGGGGTTGCTAATTTTAGGCCTTAGCAAGCCATTTTGGTATTTTAATTCCATTTTTGGCTATGTGTAAGGTGCTTTTCGAAAGTGGTGTTGCTAGTTTTAGGCCTTAGTGGGCTGTGGTAATAGTTTAAGGCCATTCTGGGCTATAATCACTTTAACTAATGCCAGTAGTAGAGACAAACTTTAACCATGCAATTGTTTCCTAATCTGAAGTGGGTTAAGCAAGGCATATGATCAGGAGGCCTTGTGGTGGTATTCCTCTATGCTATCATCTATTGTTTGGAAGGGAAATTCGGCCCACATGGTTTCTTTATTTAAGTTGACAGTTTTGGATGGCTCATTTGTCAAAAATGGAATTTCAACATGAATGGATGATTTGTTTTCAGATATTTCTATCTCTGATCCTTTCTCCACCTCTATATTATTTATGGCTTGAGGAGCTACTTCATTAACAAAGATCACCACCTCTCCACTCATGTAGGGTAAGTAGATCTCTTGGTGTATGGGTGAGGAGACAACTCTTAGTTGGGCTAACCATGATCTTCCCAAGATCAGGTTAAACTCGGGCATCTCTTCTACCAAAATAAATACTACACTAGTGGAAAAATGGTCCCCTACTATGAAGTTGATGGTAATAGTCCCCTTGACCATGACACATGCCCCATTGAATGATTTTAAATATGAGGTTGCTATGGGCTTGATTTGATCCATCATGCCCAACTTGTCCACTATGGGGAATGGTATCACATTGGTGGCAGCCCCGTCATCAACGTGTACTCTACAAATCTTATACTGACATATCCGAATTATGATAAACATTGAGGTGGTAGTCACTTGACCATTTTTAGGATCATCTTTGATGGATTTGTCATGAAATGTTAAATGGACTGGCCACAATTCTTTAGCCACAAAGGGAAGCATAATGGTGTGGATAGCTTTCTCTTTAGTTGAAATGTTTTCACTAATAGAAATAGATGCTAACATGCAAAAAAAAAGCCTCACAATGCACCGTAGAGGTCATTATTAAGTCATACAATCTTAATGTTGTGTTCTTTTGTTTCAAAGCCTATTTAACCTATGAAAGTGCATTTAGGAAGTCTTTCCCACTGTCTAATTGTTTGCTAACTTTTTCTTCTTCTCTGTGCCCTAGAAGACAAATCTCCCAAGGGGGAGTGACTTTGGGTTGGATAATAAGCTTTTTTGAATTATAGGATGATAGTTTTAATAAGCTTTTTTGCAGTGGGATGCGATGTAATTTTAAGTAAAAAAGGTGCATCAGATGTCTATGGAGAGACCCTAACAACAAAAGGGGTTTTTGACCTAGTTGTTGTTGAAGCTTTAGCATTGCAAGGGGTTTCATGAACCATGAATGATTCATGTTGTGATTTTGTGTCATCATCAATGCCAATGACATCAATAGTGTAACCTAGATTGGTAGCATTCAAAGGATCTATGTAAACATTCATTGATTGGTTTTCACGTTGGACAAGACTGCTCTCATCCAAGACCAACTTACCTTGATGGATCATTCGTTGGATATCATCTTTCAATGCTAAGAAATAATCTATATCATGCAACATAATTGATGATAATCACAAAAATGCTCTAGCCTGAAGTTCCTGGGTACTGGTGGTTCATTAGGCATAGCCAAGGAGGGGTCTAGAAGGACTTCACAGTACCTTTCGTGATGCTTAAGGGCCTGCTCTAACATCCATGTATGTTGGATATGCCTAGCTCCTAGCAATTGACTTAGAAGCTCCAAAGGCTTAATTGGTAACAGGGTATATTTTGAGTGATCTTTGTACTCAAAATTTGGCCTTGGTAGAGTTTGCACTATGGGTGTTAATGTTGGGGGCTAACTAGTGCTACTGGGGCCGAGTGTTGTGTTAGTGGAGGCTTAGGTGTTGTGGCTATCTGTTTGCTATTGTTGGACTTGATCTCATTAGCCACAGTGGCCACCATGGTTGTTGTGGCCTTCCCTTTCTCCTTATCTTCCTTTGTATGTGTGTTTTTATAGGCTAAGTAGGCTAGATCTCTAGTAGCCTTCATCGCATCTTGAATGCTTTTAGTTTGAGCAAATGCTTGGCTAAGGGAATGCAGAGCCAAATAATATAGTTTGGATTTGATAAAATCGTCTACTACTCCTTTGAAAATAGCTAGCAAATGGGCCTTGGTAATTAGTTCATCTATTTCATTTAGGGTAGCACTACAACATTGTATGAATTTTTGTATGGATTCTAATGGTTCTTGTTTAATTTTCATGAGTTGATATAAACTGACTTCCAACTTCAAGTTATACTTAAAACAAGTCATGAACTAGCTTAGCAATTCTTCTAATGTTGAGATATAAGTGCAAGGAAGTGCGCGGTACCAGTCTAAGGCCTTGCCTATCAAGGACATGGAAAAAACATGAATCATGGTATGGGTCCATAGTTATAGTAACAAGGATTCAGATTTGAAAGTGACTAGGTGGGCATTTAGATCACCTTTCCCATTTTATTTTGTAAACTGGGGAAGTTGTACCCCAAGGGGCAACATATGCATGGGAAAAATTAGACTAATTAGGTCATCTTGGTAGAAGTCCATGACTTGAATGGTTTTAGAACTAGCAGCTTTGAGCCATTTAATTTTTACGATGAGTGTCTAGATGAGTTGAAAGGCTTGGTATAGACTCAAGGGTGTTATAGGAGGTTGTGAAGCTACTGGAACAACCATTACTACTGGCACTATTGGTGAGGCTACGAGTCCCATTGAGGATGTTGGCGAAACAGCTCTTGCTAGTGGTGTTGTTTGAGTAGCCCACAACCTAGTGGGCAATGCCACTGGAGTGGCTAGCATCAATGGCACTATGGGGATGGTTATCTACCCAATGTTTGGGATGTCCCATAGCCCCATGTTTGGTTGCATTACATGTGAAACTTGGTATGTTTGGGGTTGTGTGTATTGTGGCATGTGAGACATTTGAGCCACAGGAAAAGAGGTCGTTGTTGTCCAGCATGTAGTTGAAGTTGGGCTTGCTACTAATGGTGGAATGGGTATAGAGGAGGGGATAGAAATAGAACTTACATGGGATTGTGATGTGGGCATGATGTGCACGTATGGTAGTGTGGGCATCATAGACGTTGGATGCAGGGCTTGGACAGACTCGGAAGGATGGTTAATGGGAAATGGGGTTGAAGGGCTTGCATGTTGATATGTTGGCAACATTTGATGACTACCCATCAGCAAAGAGGGTCTAGGTTGCAGCAATGTCATGGAAGTAGCAAAAGAGGCAAAAAATTGTGATTGGTGTGAACAAACAACAGAGGTGGAAGAGACAGTCATAGCATAGATTGGGCCACCACCTTCAAAATGGGAGTCTAACTCATCTTGGTCATCATGAAAAGGTTCATCATAGTGAGACATTGTGTGCTATTCTCTTGACCTAGTTAATTGGACAAGGTGGTTTAAAATCCATTGACATGTGTCGATGAGTGGGATAGTGGTATCAAACATAGGAATGAACTCCATTTTGTTCTAATGAATGATCTTAAAGTTACATTTTTCCTCAAATTCATGATAGTCCAATGGTAGATTTGCTTGGATTTTACACATAAAAAGTTATATCGCTCTTCATCTTAAGTCAGACGTTCGGGAAATTGATGCTACAATCTAAGAGACTACCACGATACTTGCATTAGGCTAGGTGGTCTCTCAAGATCCATCATGTGTGGAACAAACTGAGACACCTCCAAACTCACGGTAGGAACCGAAGTGGTAGCAGGATTCATTTTTCTGATATGAAAAAGCTGAAAATAAAAGGAAAATATACATGTAAGAAATAGTTAAAAATAGTACATTTTATGTTAAATGGTTAAGGTCTAAAGCTATAGAGAAAATAGACTGAACTTGGGGGCATTTAAAAATACTAAAAATCTAGGTTTCTTCGTTGTTACTCTTGCTACACTAAGAGAAACTACTATGCTGATAGGGCCACTGCACTACATAGAACATAGGCAGTGTAACATAGTATATAGGTAGTGTAACATAGTAGAAAGTTTTGGAACCACTACACTGACAAGGTTGCTACGCTACATAGGACAGAGGTAATGTAACATAGTAGATAGGTAGTGTAACACAATAGATAGTTTGAGAATCGCTACACTGATAAGGTCGCTATGCTACATATGACATAGGTAGCATAATGCAGTAGACAGGCAGTGTAACACAGTAGACAATTTAGGGCTTTCATCCTATAGGGTTCCAAAGGAACCATCATGGTGACCAATATGCACCACCTATTGCATAGACAACCATAGGGGTGTCACGTCTACACTAACAGGCTACTGGTGAAGAGGTATGGACAACATGTAGGATTACCCATGACACACTAAAGAGACACAAAGGTTTAGGCCCTCTTTCTAGTACCAAAAACTATGACATCTAAAAACGTTGATGGCTGGAACACAAAGAGGGTATTAGGAATATAGCCTAACCCTAGATCCATGCAAGGGTCATGCTGGAGAAAATGGAAATGGGGTGCCCTGAATGGTCTAGTTAATCAGTCAAGGACTTACGTGGTGTACAATAACTATATGCAAACAGTAATTTTAAGATGTAACATGGTGAGGTTGAAATGGAAGAAAACATGGGTTGCACAACAATAGAAACACATCAAAGTATGTAACCAGGATAATAATCATGAACAAGTACACAAAGATGCAACATAGATGTTATAGCAAAAATAGAATGAGAGTTTAGGTGAGGGAATGCACCACCCCAAAATCAAGGGATCTAAACTAGTATGTAGTACTGGATAGGCACAACTAGCAATGGAACAATATGGTTATAGCTCTTGGACTACTACGAATGGGATGCTAATAGGAACTAATGAGCCAATGCTTGCTGGGCTAAGAGCTGCTATGTTAGGTTGAAGAGAGATCTAGGAAGTGCTACTACTGGGATTTGTTGTTTATCAACCTTCTATTTACCAATCTCTTCGTCAAAGCTTACTACCAAAAGCCAACCCCCAGAATGTTGTTTGCTCGGGTATTTGTAGAGCCAAGAGTGGGAGAGAGATGTGGCTTGGATATCATGTCTCCTAAGCCCCACAGGGCAAAAACATGGATGTGCTACGCTGACATGTGATGTTGAGTTGATGTGCTACGCTGAATGGAATGAGGCTAGAAGTGAAACCTGCTGAGCTATGACCATATCATTTAGATTGCATGTTCCCAAGGGACTACCATATTTTTATAAAAAATTCATATGACAAATGTAAAGTGAAGCTTACACTTTGGCACTACATCTTCCCCTCTCTTATGAGTAAGGTCAAGCATAGAGAAAATTTTGGGACTCAACAAGGGATGCAACAAGGAAAACTATTGATGTTAGCTATCAAGGAGATGTTGGGGAAGAAATGATCATCGATGATGAGTCCTGGAGCTTCTAGAGATGTCCTACAACTTATTTTCAAGTGTTACGCTACTTACATTGTTCAGCATAGTGAAGTAGCATAAATACCCGCTTGCTGCACTATGCTACGCTACATAGCATAGCATACCGTAATAGCCACCTTTAAGACAAATCTTGCTGAAAAATTGAAAAGACCCATTCAAGGCCTAGCAAGGTAATCTATTTTAGCAATCAACCATTACACTTTTCATGTTAAAAGAGCCTGATACTTGGTTTCATCCCTAGGGCACCTTTTATCTTTTAGGTCCTTCCTACGTTGTGCTACGCTATGCAGTGTAGCACAGTGTAGCAGTTAGTTTAGAATGAATTTGAATCAAAATTTGCAATGTTTTGTTAGGAGACTTTGATTGGGATTTGGGGGCGAAGTGGGACATGTAGTCTTGGAGGTTGAAGAATGACCAAGTGCAATTCTTTTGTTAGAACAACTTGATAGACGATCTTCTTGCATTATCACCCAGCTACGTTGTGCTATGCTATGTAGCATAGCATAGCATAGCACCTAGTTTTACTTAAATTTTGACTTACTTTGCAAGTTTTTTGTCATGGGATCTTAGTGATATTATAAGGTGGCAGTAGAATAAGCATTTTTCATGGTTGAAGCATGGGCATTTGTGTTTTCCCTGTCAAGACAATTTCAGAAAATATTTTTTCATGCTAGGCCCCTACTACATTGTGCTACACTATGTAGCATAGCACAGTGTAGCACTTAGACCGAGGTGATTTTTGATGAAATTTTCTAATCACACTTCAAGGATGAAGTAGGGCAGGCATCTTTGAAAACCAAATATCTGCCAACTATATATTTTGCATCTGATCTAATACTTGCAACAGTTTTAACACCACATGGCCTGCTACGCTATGCAGCGTAGTGTAGCATAGCAAGCCTCACAGTTAGAAAAGTTTCCAAACTATTTAGTCCATCCTAAACATCTTTGACAACTCCTAGCTTAGCACTTGGGTGGACCGTTCTACAGTTGGAGTTTCTGCAGCTCTTACTGCGCAACTACAGCGTCATTGTGTGGTCTGATTTGTCCGGTGATATCGCCGGTGCCATTCTGGAGCACCTGCTGGTGGGTTCTGCATAAGGGATTCTGGCCTTCCTGACAGATGAAGCCATTGATATTGGTTATCCTGAGGACTAAGAACCCAGCGCCTAAGGTTTAAGGTGCTTAAATTGGATCTGGGAAATGGCCCATTTCAGCTGTTATCATGCATATAACATGTTGTTCATGGTTCGCCATGTCTCGACCTACCTCCAGAACCCACAAGGCACAGTGTACTACCCAGGCGGGTAAACAAATTTTGTTAACTGTATTGTTCTTATATGTCAATTATCTGTGTTTTACAAAGTATAAGATAAGGTAAGCCTATGTGGTATGGTACAGGTTTTTTTATTTGTGAAAATAGGTTACTTGGAGATGGAGATACGTTATCATGGACCGAAACGGCAATAATGGCGTTTACCTCAACTAGCAACGTGCGCGCTGGTGTTGTAGGGCAGATCAGCTTCGACATGCGTGAGTACCCCACCCGCTATGCTGAGGCTTTTGAGAATTGCCAAAGGCTCGGGTGGCTACATGATGACTGGACCTTAGATACGCCCCTTACCATTGAGGACATGCAGAGGAACCTTCCATCATTTCCCTTGCCATTTGGACCTAGTAAGGCTGTTGTATAGTTGATTATTGTGTAGTGTAGTTGTGAATTTGTAAATATTGTGTGATAGTGTTTTGTTTGACCTGTGGTGTACATTGTTTAGTCAGGGAATCCCGAGAGATTACCCTTACAATTTCCGGCCGCGAGGTGAATACCGTCCTCTTCCGCTACGGCGACATCAAGGACGCACAGCGCTGGCTCAACCACTCGGTGGCCCCAGTTGCAGTGACCAGCAAGATCCGAGCAGTGGGGCTAATGCATCTATTTTTAGCTGCGACTCCTGATGTCCCCTCCAGTGAAATGCTAACCCTGGTCAACTCCTTCAACGAAAAAGCAGATCATTTTTGCACGCGCATGCATCACGTACATGTAAGTTTTGACATTGATGCTCAGCTCTTCGAAGACCTATTTGGCATCCCCTCTGATGACCTTCCCATAAATGAGAAGGTGAAGAGGAGCCTCAACTTCCAGAGGTGGCTGGAGGAGTGGGTAAGAGTCCCGAAGGAGGCTAAAGGGTTTCCTTGCGAAAGATTCAAAATGGGCGTCGCCAAGACAATTTATCCCCTTTTTCGGGCCCGGACCTTCCCCAAAATGCTCTCACAAGGGAAGTTCTTTTCTATAGAACAGACCCGTATTATGCAGGAGGTTCTGGAAGAGGGGACCCAGTTCAATTGGGCAAGCTATTTCACTAAGGGACTGCGCAATGAGATGATCAAGCTTCGCAAGAAGCTTGAGTCTCATTTCAATGTGCATTACGCCTTCTTCATAGCTTGCCTTGGGTGTTTTGCGGAGTTTCTGGTCGTCCAAAGGAATGAGTTCTGGGTGCAGCAAGACCAAAACCAGCTATCCAAACCTTGGATTACCCATATCCTTGGCACTACCCGTGGGCAAGATCCACCAGAAGGGATCGGGGAGTCACTGTCTATAACGACCAAAGGATTGGCGACGTCCCATCTGCGAGGCCCTGACAGTGTAGGTGGGATAATGCCTACTTACACTGGCGATGCCTCATGGGGGAAACGACTAGCGGCGGAAATTGTGGAACCTACAGCTCGGAGCAAAAGGCTTTGTATAACTAAGGCCTCTGCAGAGCCTGGGAGTGGTCAAACCGTGAAAGTCAGGGTTCAGCGGAGTAAACCTCCGCCTGGTAAGTGTGAAGAAGATGTATTGAAAACTTTATTATGCAATGTTTATTTAGAATGTTTGGAATGATATACTAAGAGTGTTGTAATGTGACTAGTGCAAATTACAAAGCAACTGACCCCTGAAATAGGGGCAATGATAGTAAGTCATGGGGAACGGGCCTCAGTTTTGGAAGAAGAGGCCCCAGCTGCCAGTGTGAGTTATGCACAGACCCTAGTGCGTGAGGAGGCCCCAACTGCTGGAACCAACGACGCACAAGCCCAAGTGCATGAAGAGGAAAAGGAGGTGGAAGATGTTGGCGAAGTCGCCACTGTCACCGGTAGAGGTAATGAGTATGTTAGAAATTTTGCAGGATTCTATTAATAAATAAAGTTTCTAACTTGATTACGCTACAGGAGAAGAGTAGGTATCCACGTCTGTCGCCGTGAGCAGAGCGTGGAGAGACTTTCCTGACAAGTTTACCTTCATGGAAGGCATTGTTAGTGACATGATCGAGCGCCTAGAGTGCGTCGAACCTAGAGCTGGTAGGTTATGATTGTTGTAAGTTCGTGATATTGTACAGTGGTAATATGCCACCAACATTGATGATTTTTTTTGTTAGGAGCTCGCCTTCGATGGGATCCCACGGAGCCCATTGATTTTGACACAATGGAGCCGCCATCCGATGAGGCAGCCATGCCACGTCACATTTATGAGGAAATGCATAAATGTGTGTTATGCTTAACACGCTCCTTATGGGAAAGTAGGGGCGTAAATGAAAATTTATGGAAAAGGCTACAGAGGTCAGAGCGGAGGGTGGAGTCTCTGGTCAAAGAGGTCAGAGGTCCAAGGTCGCGGTGTGAATTCCTACAGGCACGGGAGATGGGGGATGAAGACTGGCGTACTGCTGTTATCGACTACTCTCGGTATTGGACCGTCATTAAGCACAGCGTACAAACCAGTCGAGCGTTGGTAGAGCAGTGGATGCAGATAGAGCTCCTAGCTCAGAAGAGCCAGGATTGGAGGGATTATTGTGCATGTGTCCAAGAGTGGGGGCAGAAGGAGAAGGACCACAAACATGTGTATAAGCAAGACAACATTTCTTACCTTAAGCTTTATCGCAATTCTACCATCAAGGCTCAATCCCTAGAAGTTTTCTTGGACGTCATCGGAGCATCAGAAGCTTTCAAGAAATTCGAAGAGCAGGTGACTGTAAGTGCATCCCCGGAAAGGGAGATGACTCTCCCTGGGGGCCAGACTACCATCCCTACATTCTTCCCTGACCCAACTCGCTGGACTAGCGTGGAGAAAGGGAAGGTGAAGGCTGGAGCTTCCTTGGGAGATGATGTGTGGTCAGATCTAACGGAGGAAGAGATTATGAAGCGCCTGTGGGCTGGCCTGGAGAAGCTTCCCTTCGCTGCGGAAGTGGGGCCATCGCGAGTAAGCTTATACATGACTAAATCTAAAATTTTTTGACCATGTTGCCTACTCTAAATTTGATGTCATTTGTATTTAGGTGCTAGAAGAGGATGGGGAAGACGAGGAAGCTGAGGAACTAGTACAAGAGGAAGAACGCAGTGATGAAGAGCGTCCTCCTGTGGAACCGGTACGAGAACAAGGACCTCATGAAGAGGAAATTATTCGTGAAAGAATACTTCCCAGAAATGACAGTCCACTAGAGGACGATCCATTAGGGCTAGATCTGGACTTAAGAGATGCTGGTGAGAGTAGCAGTAGAGGAGATGCATAATTGTGGTTTACGCATAATTTTATTGATTTGGAGTCAAATGTTGTTTTATGAATGACTGAAAGAATGGGCTATAAGACTTGGTGGTTGTTTCAAATGTCAATTAATTTGTTTTTTTGTTGTTATCTGTAAAGTGTAAGCATAATTTGTTAAGGATTTTTCCTAAGTTATAATGATAGAATATAGTGGCTAGTTTAAGGCCATCGCGGGCCATCATATGATTCTGCGTGAACTAGGGAATAGTTTAAGGCCATTGCGGGCCGCGGCTAGTTTAAGGCCATTGCGGGCCATCTGCGTTATGTAGAGAAAGCATGAATGATGATAGTACACAATTCTGTGTAACTTGTTTAAGGCCGTTGCGGGCCACGGCTAGTTTAAGGCCGTTGCGGGCCACAGCTAGTTTAAGGCCGTTGCGGGCCATATACATAATACAGCAAGCGTAAATGATACTGGTACACAATTTTGCGTAATTATGCTAAATTGATCAAAAAATGTGAATATCATGCGTACGAGAAATATAACAGCGTGAAAAAATGACAAGCGTAAAAACTAAAAACAAATGTAACGTAAAAATCCATGAAATAAAAATGCTAAGTATGGGCCATGATAACTTGCTCAGACATGATGACGCACGCAAAAGCCATTGTTTAACCATTAATACGCAATTGTCTCTTAATCGCCTTTACGTTTGCATAAGGGTGGGGGGACTTATGATTTGACTCCTCTACACTGCCATCCGGAAATGGCAGGTTGGCCCAGGCGAGACTGTCGTCATTGATATCAGTTTGCTGAGGGATTTGGAGATGGGTCTGATCATCAGTCGTTTCTATCTCCGAACCCTGCTCTTCTTCAATGTTATTGACGGTCCTGGGGGTGATTTCATCTCCACATATCACGACCTCCCCTCCGGCATAGGGCAAGTGTATTTCTTGGTGTATCGGTGATGAAACTGTCCTCAACTGGGCTAACCATGACCTCCCTAAGATCAAGTTGAACCCCGGCATCTCCTCGATGACTAAGAATGTGGCCTCTATTGGGAATTGATCCCCTACCACAAACTCGATATGCACCATCCCCTTGACTTGAACCCATGCCCTGTTGAACGATTTTACGCAAGTCGTAGCTGTGGGAGTGATATGGTCGACCAGACCCAACCTATTCACGATGGAATAGGGGATGACATTTGTAGCTACGCCATCATCCACGTGTACCCTCCGAATCTGGTATTGACTGACCCGAATGGTGATGAACATAGGTTCAGTTGTGACCTGACCCTTCTCAGGATCATCTTTGATAGACTCATCGTGAAAGGTCAGGGAAGTAGGTGTAGGTTGCTCAGCTTAGGAAGGAAACATGACAGCATGTATCACTTCCTCCTCCACTGGCAAGCTTTCATCCACTGATATGGATGTCAGCATGCGAACCATAGCCTCACGGTGTTCTCGAGACATCATAAGCAGGTCATAAAGGCTCAGGGTTGTGTTTTTTTGTTTGAGAGCCTGTTTGACTTGCGTAATTGCGTCGAGGACGTCTTTCTCTCGGCTAGGTGGTTTGTCTCCCTTTTCCTCTTCCATCTGGCCCAAAAGACGGATCTCTCGAGGTAGGACAGTGTCGGTCAAAGGGTTGTTCTTTTTCTTGCCAAGAGAAGATGGCTGCGTTTCTGTGCCTTTATCCTGCTTCTGAGGCAGAGATGAAGGCGTAGCGACCAAGGGCCTAGGCTTAGGGAAGCCGAGTGTAGAATGGTCTTTCATTGCGTTAATAGGTATGTCCTCTCCCTTTCGCTTGGGGGGTGATGGTCGGCTATTCTGGTTAGAGGTCTACCCCTGCGTGAGAGGAGCAGCCTGTGGTTTTAGCGCCCTAATAATGAAGGGCACCCTGGGCATGGGCGCGGATGAAGCTGCGGCTTGTCTGTTGCTGCGTGACTGAGTGTCTATCTGAGAAGGTGCCCATATAATGAAGGGCGTCCTGGAGGCACTACTGGCTATCGATGAAGGGTTTCCCTCTTTTGGTAAGCTGGTAGGCACACACAAAACAAAAGGCTGTTTTGGAGGTCCCCTCCTCTAACCGTCCATACTCACCACATTGATTGTATAAGGAGTGTCGTTTGCGTTCAACGGGTCCTTATATACGTGCAATGTTTGGTTTTCTGGGTGCGTCGGGTTACTGTCGTCTAACTTGAGTAAACCATCATCCAGCATATGTTGAATGTCATCTTTCAACACCCAGCAGTAATCTATATCGTGACCACACAGCTGGTGATAGTCACAAAAACGGTCTAGCCTGAAAGATCTCGGAACTGGTGGTTTGTTAGGTAAGGCTAAAGAAGGGTTCTTCAGTAGTTCACAATGACGTCTGTGACGCTTCAGAGATTCCTCGAACACCTTCTTAGGTTGAATGTGCCCTGCCCCTAATAGTTGTTTCAATAGTTCTGAATGCTTTACAGGTAGGGCCATGTACTTTGAGCGATCTTTACGCTCAAAGTTTGGTTTTGGCTGGGGGCCTTTTCAGGAGCTACGGTGTCTTGGCTGGTTCTTGCACTGGCCGTAGCCTCAGGAGGCAACGTAGGTGCCTTCTTGTTCTTGTTCTTCGAGCCCTCAGTCAGCATAGCTACTATCGTTGTTGTGGCCTTACCTTTGTCTTTGCCCTTGTTGTGAGCATTCCTGTAGGCGACATACGTCAGGTCTTTGCTAGCCTCCGCAGCATCTTGGATGCTTCTAACTTGAGCGAAGGCCTGATGTAAAGAGTTGGGGGAAAGATAGTACAGCTTTAACTTAATAAATTCATTGACTGCTCCCTTGAATATAGCAAGTAGATGTGAATCCGCGATTGACTCACAGATTTCATTCAAGGTAGCATTTCAATGTTGTATGAACCTCTGGACTAGTTCGAGTGGGTCTTGTTTCACCCCCATGAGCTGATCCAACGTGACTTCCGACTTCAAGTTATACTTAAAGAGGGTCACAAATTGTGTCAGTAGCTCTTCCAAGGTTGAGATGGAAGAGCATGGAAGGGCCCGGTACCAATCCAAAGCTTTCCCTGTTAACGACATAGCAAAGACTCAGATAATCGTGTGTGGCCATTGTTGTAACAACAAGGACTCGGATCTAAAGGTGACCAAGTGAGCATTGGGATCTCCCTCTCCATTATACTTGGTGAAATGGGGTAAGGACATCCCTGGAGGCAACGACAACATGGGGACCGCTGGACTGATGGGATCATCCTAGTAAAAGTCCATGATCTAAACGGTATTTGAACCGGTGGCTTTGAGGCATCTAACCTCCTTGGTAAGAGTCTGGATAAGTTGGAAAGCCTAGTCTAGACCTGTTGCTAGGGGTGCTTGTGTAGGAGGAGCAGGGGGCTGACCTAGGAAGGCAGTGCCAGGTAGTGGGAATGGTGGGATGGTTGGGCCGGTAGACTGTGGGGCGGGAATCCCTAAAGGCAGGGTGCCTGTGAAGACCACCATCTGCTGGTTCGGGAAGAAAGATTTGCCGTCACCGGCTGTGCGGGGTAAGGGTAGTGGTACTGCAGGTTCACCTGCGGAATGTATGTTGCTGGTGCCACCAAGGGTTGCACACCGTACACTGTCGATTGGTTGTGTTGTGCCGTAGGGTAGGTCCACTGACTCGCGGCGGCAAACTATTGAGCAGATATTTGCGGTTGCACGATGGTGGTGATCTGCTAGGTTGGAGGGGGTGGCAAAGATAGGGTTTGCATCGGGCAAGTTATGGATATGGTTTGGGGTTGGATCTATAGGATGAAATAGGGCATGGTGGTTGCTGGAACCACGGCTGGAATGCTGAGTACCCGTGATGATGCGACCGCCCCCATGTTATTGTGGGGCACTTGCACTTGCAGCCCAGATGGCTACGCAGTGGCTTGTGGAATGATGGGGACATGCATCTATGTGGTTATGGCTAAGTCAAGAGGAGCGGCCTCTCCATTGAAAGCAAACAGGGGATTTACATATGTGTGGGGGCTCAGAGTATGGAACGAGTGTTCATATTGGGCTGCCAATTCATCCTCTTCCTCCTCTCCATTCTGGGGCTCCAACATAGCCCATGAAGCCTGGCTCTTGGCCATGACCAACTGTGTTATGATTTCATGTTGCTGGTCTATTAAAGGAATAAAGTCGTAGGCTGTTGGAGTGAAATCGTGACCCCCTCGATGGATCATCTCATAATTTCTTTTTGCTTTGATCTCAGCCCAGCTAAGGGCAAGCTTTGCCTGGATCTTAATGCAAATGAAATTGTATCAGGGGTCATGACCGTGAAAATAGGGTCTTTGCCCTGCAGTCTCAATGACCTAGGTGATGGTCCTTGAGGTCCTGTCGCACCAGGAGCTGGCCTGGTGACAGGGATGGGGTTCATGGATGTGGCACCCAAGTCAGCGGCGACCATGGCGGTTGTGGTCGTGTATACGGAATCCATTGATAAAGTGGATTAACAGCGATGAACGATTGGATATAAAAGGTGTCTGACAAAAAGATCGCAAATAGGCTTTCTACCCTACAGGATTCCAGAGGAATCGTTCTTGCGACCGATCTACACCACATGATTTACCGTAAACTTCCCTAGAGGTATTACTTTTACAGTTTTGGGTATAAATTGCTAACAGGGCTACCCGAAAAATATGGATAAGAGCCTAGGCCCTCCTTCTAGTGCCAGAAAACTGTAATGATGGAAAATGTCGGCAGCTAGAAAATACCAAACAAAATCCCGCGTACACAGTTTTAACCACAGATCTGTGCGAGGGCTATGCTGGAAAAATGAATCCATGGCACCCTGAACGGTCTTGTCGATTAGACAAGGACTTACTAATCAGTAAACCGATGAAGATTATGAATATCTCGTGGAACGATCTAATTCGACGAGTCGCAAAATGAGAGAAAGCGATGTAAATGAATGGTAATGATGGTGACAACGTTAACACAATAACAGGAATCAGACACGAGAGAAACGCGTGATTACAAGATCTATGGTTTGACCCGGGAAGATAAGTATTTTGTATATTCAAGTTACACTGGGGAGGCCCCGATTATTTTGTATAAAGCAAGTACAAAGTAACAAGAAACAAGCAAACTGTCTGAGCGGAAGTGCAGAATAGAATCCGATCTACCTTGTAGGTCGGAGAAGGGATGCAAGGAAGGTCAAGTGCTGATGTCTATTGCTCAACTGCTTCTGATCAATAGAAACTCACAAACCACACTAGATGATCTCTGGATCTTTGATCAGCTCCTTTTGCCTTAGGTAGTTTTTGCTCAGAACTGCCGACGATCACCAATGGGGAAAGTTGTCTTTTTTCCAAAGGGGTAATTGTTCTTATTACCAACGATCAAGTCAAGTATATCCTATTTCTGTCTCTTTGTTGTTGCTCTGTTGCTCTTTTTCTGTCTAGTTTCCCTCCCTTTTTCTTCGCCAACTGGGACATTTATAGGTTTGACAATATGTGGAGAAGGCACAACTGTGATGACACGTGTTTCAGACCTTTCGGAAGATCGTTGACCTAATCAACTTTGTGTTGAACTCCGTGACTACACACAATATGTGCATTTGCATATTGTGCGTATGAGTGACAAGTGTGGGTCAGGCATGTCTCCGTTGATTTTGGGCTATATTACGCTCGTACGCATTGCGTCACGTGCGAGAGCGTAACATAACATGGAAACAATGGATTCAAGCTGTTTTACGCTCGCTTACGTAGCCGCGCGTAATGAAGCGTAAACAATGTTTAGCTTGGCAATGCATTACATTGTGATACGCTACGTTGCGTAATGAGCATATGATGAGCAATCCACACGTCAAGAGAAAAGGGTTGATCTGTGCACTTCCTTAGGCTTTGCCTTTAACTGTTTTGAAGCTCATTACGCTGCCGTGCGTTACAGAGCGTAAACTTGGCTTTGAACAAAAGACTTAGCAAAATATATGAGAAATTGCATATTACGCTGCTCAAGCCCTTCTGCGTGCTGCAGTAAATGGCCTTCTGACGCCGGACTATGTCAAACGGAATCACGCTAAGCGTCATTACGCTACGTCGCGTGATATAGCGTAAATAGAGAAAACATAGTAAGATTAGGAATCTGCATAGGAAGTCGAAGACTTGATGCTACACGCCTCTTGGTCTTGCTCTGTCTTATTCTCCCTTCTGGAATTCTGGCATGCGCTCTCACCTGAATTGCAAATCTTTGCCTGAGGCCGACTCACAATTTTCATGGTGTTTCAATGTTGTTGTAGCATTTCTTAGAGAAAATATTTTAACACATTTCAAAACTCGACAAGCGATTGCTAGTGATCAAGGAACCCATTTTTTCAATAAAATCATTCAAAAATTTCTTAAGTCTTGTGGTATCCAATATAAATAAATACTTTCTATCATCCTTAAACAAATGTCCAAGTAAATAATTCCAATAGAATTATCTTGAATACATGAATAAAAATGTATATATTAAAGAAAAGAATTAGTCTAAGAAATTGCAAGATGCACTTTGGGATTATTGGATTACCTATAAATCAAGTCTAGGATATTCACCTTATCAAATGGTTTTTGGTAAGTTATGTCTATTATTTATTGAACTTAAATATCAATCTTTATGATTAGCACAACAACTCAACTTTGATGAAGATATGAACCAGGTTGCTCAAATCAACTAACGGCTACATGCTCTTAGCAAACAAAATTTGTAAAGATACAAATGAAGATATTACATGATAAGAATATCTTTAAAAAAACATTTTCCATAGGTGATAAATTTCTTTTCTACAATATGAGATTACATAAATTTATAGGAAAGTTAACAACTAGGTGGGAAGGCCCTTATTGAGTTATCCAACCACATGATAATAGAAGTGTTCTCATATCACCTATTCATGATTCCTCAACTACATTCATAGTCAATGGACAAAGATGTAATTTATATCATCAACATTACATTGAGGAACCTAGAGAAGATGAACTTGTAGAGCTAAGTGACCCAACTTATTCCATAATTGATGAATTACATAACAATAATACATTAGAAGTCTTAGATCTTAAAAATAACCTTCAAAAAGACTCTTATGTCATAGAATAAACTATAAATTAGTATTTACAGTCTACAACTTTTACCTTGAAAAATGTAGAGGGCAATAGGAAATTCTATTGTTAGTTGGGACTATAAAGAATTTGGTAGCATCATATCTGGAATGTAAGGGAGAAGGACAAATCCTTCTACCTTGAGATAATTAAGTTTAAACCCAAAATCCAAATAAGGGTGAGCCTTAGAATAATAAGTGTCATACACATAATAAACTTTATTATTTTTCAACAATATTCTTTAAGTAGAAGTTTCATAAATCAAGGTGGCTATATAGCTTAGTTTAGCATAATGCTTATTGGTGTTTTATTTCTATGAAATACTTGATTAGATGATTCACTAAGGTGGAAAGGGTGTGTTATATTGGACCTAGCTTCTCCAATAGCAAACGGCATCTATTGATATCAAGCCATTTGAGCAATTCTTACAAAATGAAATTGGCTCCCATAAGAACCTTATGGTTGAAGCTGGTTAAATATTTAATTTCTTACAAAAAGAAAAGAAAGAAAAAGAAAAAAAATCAAGAAATAAAAATGAAAATAAAAGAATGATCCCATAAGAACCTTTAATCATGAGTTGAGCCCCACTATCACAAGAACCTTACAAATGGGGTGATGCTTCAAGCTCACAATTTTAAGCATCCTATAAGAACCCCCTTCTATAAGTAAAGTGTTTAAAGAATAGGAAAAAATTATCAATAAAATCAAGGTGCCACTACCTTAGAACTAGGGTATAACACTAGCAGTAAAGGAATGACTCATCCATAGTTGGTATCTTAATGGGCACATTCACTTTTAATCATTTCTCTTACTTTGTTATTTAGTTATTTTTCTTATGCTTCTTTGTACTTCTTAGATTATTGTTCTCTTTTTTTGTTTTTACCTAGTTTTTACCTTTTTCTATTCCTATTTTTCATTTTTGTTATGTTATCTTCCTATTTTCTCTTGCATGATCATCTCTCTGACTAATGGTACTTTTGTACATGGGTTTTCTTTGTGTTTTCCATCATGTCTTCCATAGACATCAATGGTCAATATCCATACTATGGTACCCAATGATGGATACTAGCAAATTTTACTTTTGGTATATCCTTTGATCATATCTCTTTTTAATAATTTATATTTGCTAATTAACCTAGGTATGTTACATACCTTAGCTTACTTAGGAGGAGGGAATAACCACCAATTAATAAAGGATATGATGGTAGGCTATAACCACCTTGGAAGCTAAGCCAAGATCAAATTAGGGAATGAGTTAGATGTAAGTAATGCATCTAGGATCCTTGAATCATAAGAAAGGTTTAAACCTTGAGTTTATAAGACATTCTTACACCTAACTAAGCAAACCTTTTGAGGTGAGGTTAAGTCTAATTAATCCTAAGGTGAGGTTAAGTACAATTAATCCTAGGTAGGACCTTCCTAACTAAGTTATATGTGAACTCATATCCAAGAATAAAAATTTAACATCAAAAGAGAAATAGGTATAATTAGTAAATAAATATTTGGAAATTTAGGCAATAGAAAAATTTATTTATTTTTAATCTTTTTCTTGTTAAATATCTACAAAATATATCTTGAAATAATTCTATTTTCTTATACATCTATTAATGTTTTCTTTTATTTTATTTTCACCTTTATGGCTAGGCATTAACCAAAGGCTAGTCGAGGGCTATGTTAAACCCCAAAATTGGTAGCTTTTAAATCTTCATTATATATTGTTAATTATTTAATTAGTGATTAATTAATGTTTATTTTAGTTATTTTAATTTATTTTAGTTTATTATAGTGATGATTATTAGTTTATTATTACTCAATTATTATTAGTTTATTAGTTTTTATGTATTAGAGATGTAAACTATAGGTGTACGTTTTGTTGTTGGGCAGCCATGTGGTGGCAATTGAGGAATCCAATTCCTTGATCTATATTGGTATGTTATGTTTTCTAGTTTTTGATTTTTTTTTTTGCAGCAGTAACAGGAATGCACATTGAGGATTTATGGAGGTAATGGAGTTGTAACTTGGACGTTGGCTCTGCAATTGTACATTTTATGACTACACATTCCTGTAGTTGTTACTTTCATGTGGGTGGTGGGAGCTGTGAATTTCTTTGACACATGATCGATGGATGTTATAATGAATGTTATCTATGGGGTTGGTGGCAGTGGAAGTTATAGTAAATGTTACCTACATGGGTGGTGGTGGTGGACGTTATAGTGAATGTTACACATGGTAGTAATTGTTATGGCCATTATGCATGAGTGATGACTCCTCATGTGCCAAATAGGTCCTTATAAATTCCTTGGCCAAATCCAATAGAGGGAAGGAAGAATAAAAAAAGGATTGAAGAAATAGAGAGAGGATACTATTGAGAGAACCACACCAAATTAGAGTTTTTGTTTGTGCACAAAATTATGAAGGAAGAGTGTTGATGCTTTGTGGCAATTAATAGCCAACAATGTTTTAAGATTGTGAAGTTTTTGCACTATGGAAACAATAGAGCAAGATCAAAAATTAGGTGACGTATCCTTTATAATCTTTCTTATTTCTCATAAATTTATTTGAATTCATTTTGCTTTAATTGATTGTATTCATCTTTGAACTTAATGTTAGAAGTTAAGGTGAATATTGTTGATTTTACTTATGGGTGATAACTGTAGGTGTGGTGTTTTCAATTGAATCTAGATCTAATCATTGGTCTTATGTCTTGATGTTCTTTTAACTTTAAACTATTCCTCCATGGTATACGACTTGCAGGTTAGTCATAGATGATGTGACAATTTCTACAATGAAAGAAACAAAGATAAAGATTAAAGGTACCTAGCACCAAATTTTACTTGCCTCATCATAAGACAATAAGAACAAGAATTACAAAGAATAATTGAAAATTAGTTTGCTAATCCTTGTGCAGTTAGGCACAAAACACTTTATAATTCCAAAATGATAAGACAATGAGAAGCAATAGAGAATTCAATGATTACAAATGATTATACAATGAATACAACAAGGCTTTCTCTTTTCCCAATGCATGTTAAGTCTTCTTATAGTTGTCGTGTTTATAAATCCATCTTGGAACTCTTGCAATGGCTATTCATTGGGCATTAACAATCATTGGAGATATATTCTTTGTGTTTGAGACATCTTTCTTTTGTAAAAGATGTCTTTCTAAAGTCTCCATTCTAGAAGACATCTTTTTGGTATTGGCCTTCACTCGGTGAAGACATCTTTTTTTGATAGAGATGTCCTTGCCTAGAAAACGAAATCTATTATTTCTTGAAAAAATATTTACCTAAGATTACTTCAATTCTACCAAGATGTCTACTATTTCCTAGATTCATCTTTCTTTCACTTTTTTGACTTTTGAATTCATCATTCCTTATCCATAGCCTTGATCTTCTGCATGCTTTGATGATAATAACTTTTCTTGTATAGTATCTAATCCTTTTCCACATTCTTTAAAATTCATGCATGTTCATTCAAAGATCATGTGAATGACCTCCTCCTTTGATCTCTAAACATTTCATTCCTTCTCCTCTTCAGCTCATCTTTGTTTCCCATGTACTAAGTCCTACAAACACAATAATCACATAGCCATGCAAACAACCTTTGACTCCATTTTACTTAACATTTTGGACACACCAAAAGGTCCACAATCTCCCCCTTTTTTGTTGATTTTCAAAACTTAAGAAAATGGGTTATTGATCATACAAATATAACCATATTACTCTTTCTCTTTTTGAATAGCAACAGAAACAATAAAGGACACAATCTTAATTAAGAAAAGATCATTAATATTTAGAAACAAACATAATGACATAACCCCTATATATATATATATATATATATATATATATATATAGTATGAAGCAAGAGAATCAATTGTTCAGTAACAAGTTCCATGAAGAGGTGCCCTTGATTTCTTAAGAACTGATCCAAATCTTCCAAGTGATATTCAACCTTGAAGCATGAAGTGAAGTGTGAACATTGAAGAGTAAGTTTTCTACCTCTAAAATAATAAGTCATTAGTAATACATGGTTCTTATAATAATCAAGTATTCTCCATTTTGATAACCATGAGAAAAAGAGAGCATATCTATATAATAAGGAGAATATGACAATCTCCAACATGAAATCAGCCATGCCAAATACCAAATTCAAACTATTCAATGGATGACTCAATAAAAGTTGTAGATACTTAAAAAAGATATATCATGGTATTCCTCATAATATTAGTTAGTTGATATTCAAAAATAGGTACTTCTTAATTCATCTTATGATTGAATATCAAATAGATTGGCTATAAAAACAATGAGGACCAAACACAAATTGATGCTAAAGACTAAGGATAGAGCATGGAGTATTAAGAAGGCTATCTATTAGACATAATTGTTTTATGACAATGTGTATTTCTAGATTCACCCAAAAGAGATTAACAATAGAATATTAGGTCTATGAGAGAAACATTCATATTTTTCTTTTTATATAAGAAAATACAAAAAACACAATCATTTAAAAAAATTGATGTTGATAAAGAACTAAGTATTATCATTAAATACCTTTTAAAGTCCACATATGCAACAAAAAAAACCATTCAAGACTTTTCCATCCAATTTAGCATAAAATACATCTTGAAGTCCTTTTCTTACTTATTTTGGTCTTTGGGCCCATTGTGAAATAATTTGTTGTTTTAGAGTTTGAGATCTTTGAAGACTCCCCCTACATATGTGATCTCCAAGATGATCATTGATAATGAGGAATAGGCTTCCCCTACACATGTGTAGTTCTTTGAGGGCCTTAGGACCATAATTCAAGTCACAAAACAACATTATAGCTATAGATTAACATTAAGCCCAATTGTGGAGATCTAGATCTTCAACCAATAATATTGATAAAATATTTAGAGGTTTTTCTTATCTTATAAATGGAAAAATCATCCCAAAGACTATGAGCATAGAAATAGATCATCACAAGAGTTTTAGATTAAGCATGACTAAATGCAAAACAAGAAATCAAACTATAATTTTTATAAGATAAATATCCAAGGGAACTTATTATATGTGCTATTATAAATCCTCAAAAAAAACTATATCAATATTATGAACATAGGAAATTCTCTAGATACTTATTCCACCATTTTTGATCTAATACATTGATAATGTAGGATTTCTCATATACTAACCTTAATAACTAGCAAGCAAAGAGATAGAGACTTACCTTGATTACTAATAAAATGAAAAGATTAATGGAGTCTAAGGTGAGGTTTCCTAGCATGAAGTACCTCCTCATCCTTAGGTTCTATTTCATTAGATCATGTATGTGATGTCTCTATTTTCTCATGTTCCTTGTGATAGAACTCTTGATCACTTTTTGCATTACTTTTAGTACTCCACTTTCCTTCATTCTCACTTATTGGTACTTGCACAATTTTCCTTACCAAAGCCTTTTTGACAAGACCAAACATTAATCCTACTTTGATAATCATAGCTAAGAGCTTGCTTACCATCAAAATTTTTACTTATAAATAAAATATTATCCTTATGATCAAAATTATCAAACCTTACTATGCTTGATCTTGAGCTTGAGCTTGCACTTTCATATGTTGTTTCATCTAAATTCTTTGGTTTATTTTCAATAGTCTCCTCTTCTTGAATCTTACTACAATCCTTATTCAAAGAGGTTACTTGTTGAATCTCAACTTTTATATCCAATATTTCTTCCTTCACTTTAGTATGAACAATATCTAACTTAGAAAGTGTTAGTTTCTTTGCCTTTGTAATTGATGAGTGGTGAGGTACCCCTACACAACCATACGAATATGAGCATCTCACATGCGATCCGGTCGAACTCCAAGGACTAAGTGCTTACGTGCCTTAATGGAACACTTAATTTTAATCAATCGTTGTCTTCCCAAACTTACTTGTATTGTCATGGTTGTATGGTTAAGTAAGCTTGAGGTATATGATTTTTATATCTTTTATCTTTTTAATGTCTTATTCTAATAGGGGAAGGTGAAGAGACTAACTAACTAACTATCATTAACTATTCACTAACTAAGTTCTAGTTGTCCTAGACCCAGTATCCATTTCCACTTTCCGCACACACCCTGAACCAGTGCAACGCTGCTAGGATTACCAAACGCTACTCGTTACTGGGTTACCAAGCATTACACACGTGCTCAAAGTGGTCGTACTAACTTCACTTAGCTAGGAGAGTCAAGGGTTGAGAGGGATTAATTATCTAGGAAAGCATTTAAGCATTTAACAATAATTAATTACTATTTATCTTAGTCAATATGCTGCAAGGTTTATTAGAAAGTTTGTCTTTATTGTTGTACACAAATGTGTGCTCAAGTAAAACTTACTCTAATAAAGATCCATTCACTTTAAGACTCCTACTATGGGCACATGGAAATTATTCTAACTCTGGAATGGTAAAACTTTTATAGTTTGGCTAAGGGTCTAAGTATAAGTGTCCAAAATAGGGAAAGCCACCTCTTATTTATAGACATTGCGGAAGGCCACGATATCGCGTACATGATATCACATATGTGATATTGCAGCTCATCATACCCCCATGACTAAATGAAAACTCATCCTTGAGCTCCTTACAAAATATTGGGAAGGTATGGGATTATTGACTTAAATGATGCTAATGATGAATGGGGTGACATGTGAATGAATCATCATTATAATACATGGCAAAAATAGTGTTCATGACCACAAGAGTGAACACTATGTACATTTGACATCCAGCCTTATTTAATAGCTGGTAGAGAAGAGAGAGAGAGAGAAGAAGAAGAAGATGTGTTGCTACCGATGCCAAAATTGCATTTTTCATTATTCATCCATAAACATGCCATCAATCCTATTCCTTGCATAATTGCTCTAGCACTAGTCCATTCCAAGTGTTTCCTCTAGGTCCAATCCATTATTGTATGATTTTCATCTACACACACAACACAGTCACATATTAGCAAGGGTAAATAAATCACAATGTAGTTGATACCTTGCTTCGATGTAGAGTTCCTTGGCTGAGTTTTGATATGGCTAATATAGATTCTAGAGATATAACACTGGTGACTACCCAAGGTGTAGGGGTTAGGAGAAAATTAAAAAAATTGGACCAGGACCCCCATGACTAAGAGCAAACCTTCAGTAGTGGTAGCATGGAAAAAGATAAGAAATAAGAAAGATGAAGAAAAAGAAACAACTGTAACACCAATGAAATGGATGTTAGAGATGGAAATGAAAAAAATAAAGGGTGATTGCAAAAATGTTTAAGGAAAAGAAGTTAACTGATGCACCAAATAGGAATTCCAAAGGGTCCTCCCCACAGTAGGCTCATGGCTTGAATGCCTTGAAAAACCCACATTTAGAGAGTCCATAGGCTCTGAAAATGTTGTCTAAAAGCAAAAAGTTAAAGTCTTAACCACAAGAGTTTACCAAAAAGAAAATAATACATCAACCAAAATATAGACTACTGATAAAACTAGAAATGAGGTAAAAAATGGAGAGAGAATGATGCGGAGGAGAGAATGAAATGGAATCTCAAGAACAAGGTGGTGTATAGCCCCTTGTGTGTTAATGGTTAATGTAACTTAGTAGATCTCATTCCAAATCTAGCCTCAAAAAATCCACATCTAGTGACTTCACATTAATACATTTGGCCAATCCATCCACTTGAAGTAACAAGAATGCTTCCACCAAAGAGTCACCAACATTCCGACAAATTGAAAAAAGGAGAAAGTAGGAAGTGAGGAAGGGCCTTAGTTGGAGGGAACATGTTTATTTAGTTCCATAACCAATGCTTGTAGCCCAGATGATTATTTTGTCTAAGGGGTATGCTTTGATTTTCAAATTTTCATTTTTCACTTTTTTTTCTTTTTTGCGTGAGAACCACACCATGCAAAGACTTATTATTTTTATTAGCTCAGATTCCTAAAAATGGAGCAATCATCAAAATGGTAAGGAAAACTCAAGAAGAAAACATCCAAGAACCTAAGAGAATGGCCAGCAAAAATGCATAAAATCCCCTTGAAGGCACACCCTTTTCAATCCTAGAGGCCTTCCTTAGTTTGAGAAATGCATGGTCGTCAATTCGTTGATAGTTTTATTGTTTGAAGAAGGGAACTGTATAGTTCCAAGCCAAGAGAGACCATAGAAATTCATGGATGCATGGGTGACATGGACTCTTTGCCTGTTATATCAAAAGAACCATACCTTAGTATCAACATTACAACTCTAAGGTAAAAAACCAAACATTAGAAATCAATAGAACATAGTTTATACCACTATCAGGAGCACTTATTAGGTGAAAAACTGAACAAAAAAAACAAAAATAAATAAATAAACACACAAATAATGAAAAGGTATGAACGATGTTGCAAAATAAAAACAAGAAAAGTTAAAGAAATTTGTAAAACAAAAATGTGTAAGACAAAAAACTTAAAAAGTAACTGAGGACCTCGAACGATCAGCATGGGTGGCCATCTCCCCCATGACTGAGTTGAAAGGGGAAGATCCAAAATAATGAGAAAGGTTATCCTTTCTTTGATGTGCTATGTGCATTGACCATTTTAGATCCATGGTAAGGTTTGGTCTGTTGCACATTGACTAGTAATTTTTTATCAGAACGCTTGTTTGAAGTTTTTAGGAATTTCCAGCTTCCCCCTATTGATGTTTTCAGGTTAAGGGTTGGAAGTTGGCAACATGGTTGCCTCAGTGCATCTATGCTTTTGATGTGGATGCAAGTTGTTCTCCTAGTTAGGTCCATGCATGTTGGTGAGTTACTCTCTTGATCAGCTATCAATCACTGGGTGTTTTCTTGTTGTGTCGTTGCTACATACAGGCACTTTTGTATGTTAATTTCTTGGGCACACCGGTTGCACACAAGCAATTTTGAACATTCCTGTACACAATCACACCATGTATCATTGTATGTGATGCATGGGACTTTCTTCTTCTCAATCTTCCCAAAAGTGTTTTCCTTAGATATTTCCAGGGAAAGATAGTAGATTCCTAGGCATGTGTTTATGGTACTTAGTCATGCCCTTCCCATTATTATTGGAAAGTCCCCTTTTTCATTGTTTACTTGTATCACTAGGAAATCAGCTAGGTATGACCACCCACACATAGTAGCAATGATGTCCTCCACCAGTCCCAAGGGAACTATGATGGACTGGTCAACCAACTTTAAGTGAATATTGCTCTTTCTTAGTGGAGGTAGGTTCCAAGCTTTATACATCTCTTGTGATCTTAAGTTGACTTCAGAACCTGAGTCCAAAAGAGCTTTAGATGGTTCATTACTAGTTACATGGAGATAGATTAAAGGGCTTCCAGGATCAGAGAATTTCTTGGGAATGTGGCCCTCCTTAATCTAGTTAGTGATGACATGTGTTAACATAACCGTGTGTGTTGAGCTCTATTTTTGGTTTGAAGGGAGCTCTGAAGCCTTATTTGACAGAGAAATATTCAAAGGCTCAACTACTTGTGGTTCTTAGAGCTTGGTTGGACTGTTCGTTCTGAAGAAAGGTCTTCTCTTTGTGTAGTTGTCAGAACTAGTAGCAGGTTGAAGGTTTACAGCTATCGTTGCATTATGTTGCTATGGTTGAGTGGGGAGTTCCCCTTGCATTACTAGAGTGGATGGTAATTGAGCTATCAGTGTGAGAGTTGTGCATGGGTTTGGAGGATTGTATGTATGTGTTGTATCTCCCCTAGGAGAAGGAGTCCTATAATACTCCTGATCTTGGTAGTAACGTTGTGAGGTCACGTGACCAATAGAGTCACATGGAGAGATTGGCTATTGCACGTAGTAGCCATATGGATCCAGTTTTCAGTAAGGGTATTTTTGCCTTGGTGGAGGCATCCCCCATGACTATGGGTATTGCCACTACTAATGCTACTCAATAGGTTGTGGTGGAGTTCCACTTGGATAATACATTAAAGGTTGGTGGAACTTCCTCGGGTTAACTTGGGGATAAGGTAACCATCAGGGTGCTTGCCATTTGTTAAGTCATGGGTTGAGTGCATACACCCCAGACTCTTATAGATGCGAGATTACTAGGCAGCATCCCTTAGGATGGTCATATTGGCATATCTCACATCCACCGTCATTGTCCATATCAAAATCCACAACCTCCTCGGTGATGGCAATTTTACCCTTATCCTTGTTACATGCATTATCCATGTCCCTCTGTGATATCTAACATGCTTTGGGTTGCAAGTAGGAGTTCTTCATGGCCATTTCATTCATGGCATCTGTGATGTCTACGTGGTTTCCTACTCTCCCTTCTTCCATGCCATGATTCTCTAGAGTGCCCTTTTTCTCATTCTCGATTCTCTCATCAAGGTTTCTCACTCTATTTACCATGATCCTAGGCTCTATATGACTATGTGCTGATATTGAAGGAGAGGGTGAATGTGATAATGAAGGTGAAGAAGAAGAAGAACCATTGCCATGACGATGTTTCCCACCTTCTGTTTGATGGTACTGGCCCCAATCGTGATTACGATCAGACTGCTCACCCTTATCATGTTTTTGTGTTCCCTCGTTGAACACTTTGTATTTGTGGAGATCAGAACTAGGGTTGTGAATCATGGAGTGGAGGTTCTGATACACCACCTCCTAACCATCGTTAGGAGGGGAAACATCAATTGGTGAAGGACCTGTTAAAATAGGTTCACCACCCTCAATTTTGGTTCATGTGGATGGAGCGTTATGGGGTTCTTTGCCCTTCAAAGATGTATAGTATCTCTCCTATCACAAGTCCCTTTGACATTGCACTTCTGTGGGATGGTAATCCCATGTGTCATAATCACATGCAATGTATTCTGTATATAACTATGACATGCCTACTAGCGTGAGAGTAAGAAGAAGCAGGTTGGGGACTACTTCATCTTGAGGCAACACTATGTTACCCTTCAAGTCTCTTCAATGCAGTTGTTCATCTTGATGGAGAATAAAGGTAAAATTAGGTACATACTCATTGTGATGAATATATACCACAAGGAACTATTTAGGCACCAGCGGGTCTTGGTTACGTGTGTTGTGCCACCAATTGTCTCTTGTGTGAGTCTTAGGTAGTGAAGTGCTTTTGTGCAAAGAAGAAGACATTTTTGTCTTGTTTGGTGTGTTGTTTACCATCATCGTATCTTTTCCTAATTACCCCTAAGGGTTTATTCTAGCATCCCAATGATATGAATGATCTCCTATTTTCTACGTAGTGCACAAACAACTAAGTCCTTGGCAACGGTGCCAATGATGAGTGGCAAGGTACCCCTACACTCAACCATATGAATATGAGTGTCTCGTGCATGATTCGGTTGAACTCCAAGGACTAAGTGCTTATGCGCCTTAATGAAATACTTAAGGTTAATCAATCACTATCTTCCCAAACTTACTTGTATTGTCACAGTTGTATGGTTAAGTAATCTTGAGGTATATGATTTTTATATCTTTTATCTTTTTAATGTCTTAAGCTAATAGGGGAAGGTGAAGAGACTAAGTGACTAACTTTCATTAACTATTCACTAACTAAGTTCTAGTTTTCCTAGCACTAGTATCCATTCCTAGTTGTCGCACACACCCTGAACCAGTGCAACGCTACTAGGATTACCAAACGCTACTCGTTACTAGGTTACCAAGCATTACACATGTGCTCGAAGTGGTCGTACTAAGTGCACTTAGCTAGGAGATTCAAGGGTTGAGAGAGATTAATTATCTAGAAAAGAATTTAAGCATTTACCAATAATTAATTACTATTTAGCTTAGTCCATATGCAGCAAGCTTTATCGAAAAGTTCATCTTTATTATCATACACAAATTTGTGCTCAGGTACAACTTGCTTGAATAAAGATCTGTTCACTTCAAGACTCTTACTACGGGCACATGGAAATTATTCTAACTCTGGAATGGTAAAACTGCTATAGTTTGCCTAAGGGTCTAAGTCTAAGTGTCCAACATAGGGAAAGCCACCTCTTATTTATAAAAATTACGGTGGGCTACGATATCATGTATGCGATATCGTAGGGTTGGATGCGATATCGTGGCTCATCACTAATCAAATGATGTAAAAGAAAAATTTCTTCTTTGAATTCACTATACCTCTTATCACACTTACCATCTTGTTCAAACAAAAGTGAGGAATTTTCATTGGTAATCATCATGCATATGAGATTTGAATCTTTGGAAGAATTGCATGCTTCTTCTTCACTTTTCTCATCATCATCCCAACTTATATAAAAGTTTGTCTTTTCAATTCTTCATCATTTTATCTATTCCTTTGTTGTACCTTGCTATCACTTGGATCGCTAGGACATTCAAAGGTCTTATTGCCTCTTCCTCCACAAATCCAACATTCTATAGAAGAAAAATCTAAATTATAAGAATTTAAAAAATATCTACCTCTTTTTGTACCTTTGAAGAAATTAGGTCTTTGCTATTGCTAACCCTTTGTTTCTTCTTGTAAGTAGTTGTTGTAGTCTCCTTGAGAGAAGTGCAATCTGATCTTCATTTTTCTTATCATGCTCATTAACCTCCTTCTCCTTAGAGGTAGTCTTTAGAGAAATAGGTCTTTCTTGAGTCCCTTCTTCTCCTATTAGATTCATTTCATAGGTGATAAGAGCACTTTGAAGTTCCTCAAATTTCAGAGTTGAGAAATCTCTGATTTCTTTCATGGCTGTGATGTTAGGTCTAAACTCTAGCTGAAGAATTCTAATCATTTTGATAATTACATCACTTTTGGTCAAATCCTTTCATGTTCCTCTAATTGCTATAACAATAGCATTATCTCTAGAAAAATAATCTTAGATTTTCTCACCTTTGCTCATTTTGAGTTTATCATTTTCACTTTGTAAAACTAACAATTCTAATTACTTAACACTAGAGGCTCCTTCATAAGTATCTTCTAAAATTTTCCAAATTTCTTTAGAGATTTTACATCCTAATACCCTATTAAATTTATATTTATTTAATGCACAATATAAACAACTTTTTACATTTGAATCAAACATGAACTTATCCTTCTCCTCTTAAGGCCATTTGTTGCAAGGCTTGATGATGTCAATGGTGTCATTGATCAATGAATCATAGCCTTCTAGAATTGCCTTCCATACTTCAAATTTCATGGATTTGAAGAACTGTTGCATTTTGGCTTTCTAATAGATGAAGCCAAATTTGTCAAAAATAGGTGGCTTTTTGTAAAATGTCCCCTCCATTATTTAGTCTTGAGGTTGATGATGACAAAGAAGAGTACCAAGCTTCAATACCACTTGTGGATCATTGAACTTAGAGTGGGAGTGAATAAGTTCCCCAAATTAAAATTTAAACAACCAAAGCACACACATCAAGTTTAACGTAGTTCCCCAACTTGGGTAGTCCATACTTAGAGGGTAGATCACAAGCACACCTCCAGACTTTCTTACTCTAAAAAATGTGGTTGAAGGATCCAAAGCCTACACAGTCTTCAAGCCCCACTTCAGAGTGTTGTACCATAGCACCAATCACTCAACCTTGCAAGGTCCCATCAAGCTTGGAAATGTTGTTTCAAGGTTTCCACAAACTTTTCAATCTTAAGCTTCACACTAGAGTGTTGTACCATAGCACCAACAACTCAATCCCATAGGATCTTGACAAGCTTAATCACATCAATCCCATAGGATAACAAGAAAAAGAATTACAAGGGATAATTGCAACTTATTTTGTTGATGCTTATACAATTAGGTACAAGACACTTTAAAATGATAAAATGATAAGACAATGAGGAGCAATAGATAATTCAATGATTATAAATGATTATACAATGAATACAATAAGGCTTGATCTTTTTCCAATGCACATCAAGTCTTCTTATAGTTGCTATGTTTTTTAATCCATATTGAAACTTGTGCAACAACTAGCCAATGATCATTAATAATCATAGGAGACATCCTCTTCATGCCTAAGAAATCTCTCTAAATTTTACTAAAATTCTAGGAAGATGTCTTTGTTTTATGAAAGATGTTTTTCTAAAGTCTCCATTTTGGAAGCTGTCTTTATCTTGTAAATGACATCTTTTTGGTACTAGCCTCCATTTGATGAAGACATCTTTGCCTAGAGAAATATGTCTACTATTTCTTGAAGACATCTTTGCCTAAGATTACTTTAATTCAACCAAGACGTATGTTGTTTCCCAAAGACATCCTTCTTCCACTTTATTTGTCTTTTGAATTCATCATTCCTTGTCCATAGCCTTGATTGTTTGCATTCTTTAATGATGATAATGTTTCTTATATAGTATCTAGTTCTTGTCCATGTTTTTTGAAATTCTTGCATGTTCATTTGAAGACCATTTTTTTGAGCTCTAAACATTTTGTTCATTTTCCTTTTTAGCTCATCTTGGTTTCTCATGTACTAAGTCCTACAAACATAATAACCACACAGTCATGCAAACAACTTTTGAATCCACTTTACTTAATGTTTTGGGCATACCAAAACACACCAAAAGGTACACACCATCAACTCTTATACTCACTATTAGGATTACCAAGAACTATGCTATTAGGTAAACAAAGAAATAGTGCTACTATGATTAACAAATGAATATGTGTTTACACTAGAAACTAGTGGTAGTCATTTTTATTGAATTTAATGTGCAAGGAAAAAGTAAATATTAAACTAATTGTATAGAAAATAAATTACCTTGAAAGTAAATTTTATGCTATTTCAAAGTATTACAATGAATTTAAATCAATCTCGATCTTATTATCAATCATGGATTGGATCTATATACATTGTCACTCGAATAAGATGTTGTACCATCAACTCAAATTTATGTTATGGGCATCCATTAACTATCACTAGACTAAAAAAATAAACTACAAGATTTTTGTTGCACTAGTGACCAAATAGTACCATAGACTTAGTAAATGAATAGTATTTATAATAAAAAATCAAAGCTATGATTTCATAGTTGCAATATCACAATATAGGCTTAGATGATCAATCTATAATGATGAAGCCCCTCTAAAATAGTAAATTTATCATTCATCAAATAGTATGAAGCATAATATAAAAAATATAGGTATTATAGATGTGACATTAATGTTGTAAGTGATGTAGGAAATGTAAGTCTAAAATAAATATTGCCAATCATCCTTGTTAAGCAATGTCTACCTTGGTTTTTAAACTTTTGAGTCTCAAAGATTAGATATGAGAAAAATTAATAAGTCTAAAATGGACATTACTCAATGAAATAGAAGTTCCTAAAGTGCTTGTCTAAAGTGCAATTTAACATTGGTTTAATGTGCAAACATGTAAAAATTAGATATTAACACCTCTACATATAATTAAGATGACATCAAATTACATTATCGCTAATTCAAATTTTCTTTCAATACCAATGTAGAAACTAAATAAATTTCAACTAAATGCTAAAGAAAATGATGGTAATTATTCCACTACATCTTCTTCTATTTTTATAACTTTTATTTTGTTTATTAATGAGGCACCTAGTGGAAATTTTGAATTTGATTATAAGCTTTAATGGATAAAGTCATTTATGTGCATTCAAACTTATAGTTTAGGCTTTTTTTGATGAGTGGTGATACATCATTGGTACTACATCATATAGAGTACTCCCTTGCTTAGTTCTTTGCCTCACATGGTACACTACCTCACCAGGTGTACTACCTCAAATAGTATGCCACATTACCTAATGCACTACCTCATGAGGTACATTTCCTTAGGTGCATCACCTCACCACTTTCATTACAAACCTAAAAAATATTAATATCCAAGGGGAAAAACTCAAAAGGAGCTTTCATTTTTCCAATTTTCTTTATGTAAGAGCTTCTACTCCTTGCTTGGGTAACTGTGTAATTTATTTTCATTGTCATTTTTAAGTCATCAGTTTAACATATAGGGAGACTTTGTTAGAGTATTTTCATGCTTTGGTAGTTTAGAACCATTTGGTTGATGTAGAATCAAGTGTTTGTGAAATGAATAAATTTTATTTTAATTTCATTAAATTTTTCAATCTTTATTCTATTCAACTTTAATGGGAACATCCTATTAGTGAATCTATTTATTAAATTTAAAAATTATAATTAATTTAATTTATTTAGATAGATTAGCATAGTTTTATGGAGCTTTGCGATGATTCCATATTGCCTAAAAGGGTCATACCTATATGGAATGGTGTTGGGCCATCAAAAGTGTGACTAAGGATATTTTATTACTTTTGTGTGTTAGTGTTGCACCTATCCCATAAGGGATTAAACATATTTTTCATGTATGTTTGATTTCCACATTACACCTATTCCATAAAGGATTGTAACATGAAAGAGTGATTTATATCATTTTTATGTTTATACATTACACCTATTCTGCAAGGGATTGAAACAGGGCTTAATTATTAATAAGTCTAAAATTGACATTGTACAATGAAATAGAAGTTCTTAAAGTGCTTAATGAAAGTACAATGTAATATTGGTTTAATGTGCCAACATGTAAGAATAACATATTGGCACCCCTACTTATAGTTGAGATGATGTTAAATTGGATTATTAATAATTTGGTCTTTCTTTCAATGCCAACATAGAAATGGAATTAACTTCAAAAAAATCCTAAAAATAATGATGGAAATTATTCCATTACATTTTTTTTCTATTTCAGTAACTTCTATTTTGTTTTTATTCAAAGTTGATGATCTAAGTGACAGCTCAACATCAATGTCACCATCACTATCAATATCATCTTCTTATCCCATAAGGATATTTTATTACTTTTGTGTGTTAGCAGTTGCATTTTAAAGTCAATCTTCTTTAGCTAGTTAGTCACTCTGCAAGTTATCCATTTACAACTATAACTTCAAAAGTTTGAATTATCATTATCATTACTAACTTAATGACATTAATTTCACTTAACAATTCACCTTTTTCAACATTAATTAATACTTTTCTTCTTCAACCAACTTCATCATCAGCATTCTAAAAGTATACTTTATAACTTTTACCAATAGAATTTAAATCTTTCTCTTTTTCTTTTCCTCTACCAATAACTCTGTAATCAACATTTTATATCTTCCTTCTTTCGTTAGAGAAAATATTTTTAATGTTTTCTTCTACCTAGATAACAAAATAAGTTGATCCCATTCCCTTCCTTTATGCTTCTATCTTTTACTATTTTTCTTTTATCTTTTTCTTACTGTTAATCACATTAGCATTAAAATTTCTATGACTATATTTATTTTCATTCTCATCATCATCATATTTTATAGATTTCATGACTCAAATCATTATGCATCACATGATATAATAAGTTCATATTTGATTTGAAGAATTTATTTTTTGAATTATTATCATTTCCAATCAGTTGTAGAGTAGGCTTTTGATCATTTATGATAATGACTTAGGTATATCTCTCTGATGAATGAAAGTGTAATTGTGCAAGATATTCAAAGAATAATTTCACTGTAATTTTTTTAGTGCTAGAGGAAGTGCATCTCAATTCTTAAGTGCTTAATCTTTATGCTTGCTTTATTATGGTTTCTTTTCTAGCATACAATTCACCTTCTTGATTTCTATTCCTTTTCTTTCTTTGTTATCTCTTCTTACCATTATTTTTATTACATTTTTTTTGTTTATTATTTTAGTGTTAGCATCATTTTAGACCTTACGATAATGTTAACATCACTTATATTACTTGTATTTTTCCTAATGTCAACCATTACTAACAAGTGATACCATTGTTATTGTTATTCTTTATTATCATTTTAATAGTTTAACAACATTTTTATTTTAGCATTATTTCTTCTTCTTTTATTTAATAAATTTATGTCTAAGTACCTAAGAAAAGTTCTCAAGAAAGCCTAGGTTACACTAAAAATATCACTTTCATTAAACTTGCATAACATATCTTTTTAACAAAAGATCATGGTATTTCACCTCTTTAATTTCTTTTAAAATATGAAAGTCTAGAAACTCATGTAGTTAAGGAAGAATTAAAAATTCATTGACAACATGTCTAACCATGATTATAAAATTTCTTTTACCAAGCATGAGTTGAGTATCAACCTCTCTAAGTTGGAGCTTAAACATATCACAGAATAGAAACTTGACCACAAGCTTAAACCTTTCTTACCTAATTTTGATCATTCCATCCATTTCAACAAAATTGAAAGTAAAGCTCTTGTTGAGTTCTTATTTTTGTAACAATAGCAAAGTAACTTCTATAAATTTTCTTGTGGATCATTCCAATATTAATACCATAAGAGGAGTTAGTCCCAATAATGATCATTAGAGTGTCAAAGACATAAGTATGGGCAATGATGATAAATTAGCATTGCCTATGCCTCTAGTACGTAGATATGTTTCATCATCAAATATAACTTCTTCAAATCTTCTAATCCAACACATATCAAATCCACCAACATAATGTCCCTTCGACTTATGTCCAATAACATGTTCCTTCATCATATTCCTTTATTCAAATTACTTTTCTTTTCATTCCCTATTTTTGAACTAGTCCTTTCAATTTTCCATTATTTATTTTCATGAATCAAGTGATATGGATATTATTTATAACCACTTTTTATGAATCAAGTGATATGGATTCATTAATGATCATTGACTAATGGCTTTGGTCAAAACATTTTAAATTAACATAGGCATCTATGTGGACTAGGTACCATACAAGTGCATACAATACTAGTAGTACATGTTAATGTCTGATCATCTAAAGCTTATAATGATTCCAATACTTTGGAGTAGTATTTGTAGACATTTAAATTGGGAATGGTCCAAGCATGTACCACTTCAGTATGCAATACTTAAACATCATCATACAAAGATTTATGGTGATTCAAAAACTTGATAGTCATGTTTTCAACTATTTTTGTAATCATCTAAATTATCAACTTGTATCATTGTTTTTGCAATTTCATTTTCTTACACATTTAATGAATCATTCCTTATTAGTAATAATCATTATTGGGAAACATTCACTTCACTTAAATTATATATGTTAGAGTTTATTGAGGTAATCCTTTTAGTTGAAGTTTCCTACAACATGAACTTCAAGGGATGTCAATAATAGAATTTAATATCAACATGGTACACTTTAATATTTAATCCAGTTTGCACTTTTGGTGTGTAATTGCTCATTATAAGAGTGTATGAATATTAAAGCCATTTATTATGGATTGGTGTATGATAGAGACTATATTCAAGATACTTGTGTGGTCATGTATATATCAGTATAACATTTAGATATATCAAGAGTTACATGCCTTTGACTTGCTAGGAAGGTATAGCATGTTATTACATGAGTTTGTTTATGTAACAACAATTGGCATATGGCCTTTGCACATGGGTAGAAAATAAATCAAATACAATGATTTGATAGATGATACCATGTGTGACATGTGAGATGTTAATATTGAATGTATTTCTATGTTATAAGTGTTTAGAATTTTAAATGAGTGAAAATATTGATTTTTGTAGAGACTACTAAAATGAACTTTAAACATGCATTATAAACATGATGTTAAAGTTGGATATGATGCAAAACTACAAGTCTAAAACCAATGTTGCCTATCATCTTGGCCAAGAAATATTTGCCTCCATTTTTTAATCTCTCAAGTTTCAATGATAAGATATAAGAAATTAAAAATTTTAAAATTAATATTATGCAATATAATAGAAGTACGTAGAGTGCTTAACTAAAATGTGATTTGACATTGGTTTAATGTGCAACATGTAAGAATGAAATATTTGTACTCTTATTTATAGTTAAGATGGCATCACTTAGGATTAGTGATAAATTGACCTCATTTTTAGTGCCAATGTAGAAAATAATGTTGATTTCAAATAAATATTAAAAACAATAATTTTAATAACATTAAATGTCAATTTGGATATCAATTTAAGCATATTGAGAGATTACACTAATTTAATGTTGGTCATTGATGATATAAATGCTAGTTGGATATTCATTTAACAAGATTATAGAAACTTACACTAATATTAATGTTGTCCATCATTTCTAATGTTAATATAAAGCAAAAAATGATGATGGTGTCAAAAGTAACATTAGATGTTAGTATCAATGTTGATTGTATGATACTTCATAAGAATTGATCAAATATGGAATCCTTAAATTCTTGAGTTACCATGTTACTATGCTATAGTATCTTAAAACACTTCATTTATTTTATCACAAGGTTTAGCTTAATATCCAATCAAAAAAATATATACAATTAGTGAAATTTGTTGCTTAAGGTATCCAAATGGAGTGGGAATTATTGTACAAAATTTACAAATATATAGTCAACATGTTACAAAGGTAGTTTAATCAAAGAAGAACTCTTCAATAACTAAAGGATTATTTTACAATATATTTATGATATTATTAATGCTCTTTATTACATTTTTTTGTAGTTGTAGATGTTTTTAATTGCAACTTTAGCAATTTTTATTATTTTAAAGATGTTACTTTCAATGATGGATTTATGGACTCAAGATTTGTAATGACTTTAACATTGTTAATTTGAGTTGCTAGATTGGGTGCTTTCCATTGTAACTCTAAGACTAGCATCTAAGACTAGTAATTTTGACCTACTTGTTACCTTCCTATCCTATTTTTCTATACTTTTTTATTAAAATTTAGAAATATCTTCAAACATTTTAAATACCTAACTTGACATATGGCTACAAATGTAAGGCGTTCCTATGTCCACAAAAAATTTATGGAGCATTAACCCTTATAATTTATGAAATGTTAATGATCACACAAGATGCGAGAGTAATTACTTCTTTGTATCCCATAAAATGAGCACTATGAGCATAGATTGGAGATTATGTACTATAGAAGTTGAGATGGTGCTTTATTTCTACCATAGAAATTTTTCATGATAGTTCTCATAGTATTATTAACCTATCTTGTCTCCACCTATATGTTGTTTGTTAGCATAATCTTCACATCCTTGGAAATGAAAATCTTGTGTTTTAGGTTACCATCATCATCATGTTACAAAGCTATTGATGATGTCATTTCAACTATTTATTTACAAACAAGCTCATGAAGAATCTATATAACTTTATTAGATTATGCACTTTCATCTTCTTATTGGTTAAGTAATAATGTAATGCATGTTCAAATCCATATTGTTTATTTAAAGTAAAAATAGTTGTCAAAAAAATAGTTTGTAGGCCATACGCTAGATTTTGAAAAAAGATAAAACCTATTTTTAAGTGGCTACAAATAATATTAATTGTAGGGCCACATGCTAGGTTTTGAGAAAACCCAAAACATACATTCATTGCACAAGATAGGCTCATAGGCTAAGGCCAACACTAATAAAAAAATTTCCAAGCAGGATTTAGCAAAGAAGTTAGGTACAGGCCCTCCTTCTAGCACCAAAATCTATAATGATAGAAAAATTTGGTGCTAGAGGATCAAAAATTTTGGTGCGGAACAATTTAGCTCGCAAATCCATAGGCCTTGAAAAGGACCTAGGAGTGCTTCAAATGGTATTATCAATCAACTAAGGACTTATAAGTCTATTACTAAATTGAAAATAGTGAAAATGGAGAAGTGCATAACAAGAAAAGTCAACACTGAAGTAAGGTTGTAAAAATATTAAGAAAGAACATATGCCAAAACACTACAAAATCTATATTAATTTGTGAAAAAAATACAGGTTTAGACAATACAATGTATGGAACTACAGTTGTTCCACTATTTCTTGTAATGTAGTGATGAAATTTTGACATATGGCTAGGCAATCTATGTCTTGTAGTCCTCCAAAATGTTCCTAGTTCACTTATTTTATCTACAACTAATGCTTGATATCTTTGGTGATCTACTCTTGAAGATGGCTTTGGACTCTTAGATTTCTCTACTCCCAAATATTATCCTAAAAATTATTTCATAGCTAGAATGTGTTGGCGACCGTTTGGGACGCGACCGCCAACAAGTGTCC
>MNCI01000326.1:6413-289879 GCA_015680685.1 Gnetum montanum | reverse complement strand
TTCTTGTCGATTGACAATGGGTACAAGTAGCTTACAAAGCTACCCTTAAAATTCAGATCAGAGGTTTAGGCCATCCTTCTAGTGCCAAAAAACTATAATTATGGAAAGCATCGATCACTAGAAATACTGAACGAAAGTTCGTGTACACATTTTTAACCCCAGATTTGTGCTAGGACCGTGCTGGAGAGAAAACGCATCCTAGGTGCACTAAATGGTCTTGTGAATCAGACAAGGACTTACTTGATCAATAAAAATTTTGTGATATTTGANTTATGGGATTATGTGGTGCAGATCGGTCGCTTCGATGATTGCTTTCGAATCCTACAAGATAGAAAGCCTCGATTATTATCTTATTTTTCCTTTTGCCCTTGCAATCATTATCCTCATCATCATTATTTCGGAACCACATAGAAAATGGTTACATCAATGACAGTTGTTAACATTGCCAACCTAGAGAACCCTTGGACCATGCAAGTTACACTTCCTGTGGTCGATCCACGAAGTAGTCTAGTGCAACCATGCTGCTCTCTCAGGCTGCAAAACAATGAGCTTGAGGGACATGCTCAGTGTAAGGAACACTACAATTTCCTCTATGCTAAGCTAGCGACAATCCTGCCCATGTATCTGCAAGACTTCGAGGAAAAATGAGAGTACAAGTTCATGTACTGCAACGGGAAGGAATTTATTCCTTCACCTAACACCATTGTGCCCCTGATAGACCAACAAAAGTGGATCCTAGATCAAATGCTAATGGCAAAGACATCATCAGAACAACTAGAGGTGTTGTTCCATGATGAAATGCTTCATGACGGGTAAGATGATCTAGAATCTCACTCTGAAGGAGGTAGTCATGATGATTTCACCATGGCCCCTCCCTCCACAACGTCCCATGTAAATCCATTCTTTATGGTTACCATGCCTCTGAAATAATCTAATACCAATCAAGTCCTGCATTCACCACACCTACATTTTCTCTCTCCGACTATCTTCCTGGGAGACGGTCTCTCACAAATCATTCCGCAGCAGGTGCAATTACCTAATCCACCTCATTGTACACCTGCGCTTATGTCATCGCATGTGCACGTGATACCTATGTCACAATTACCTACAACACCCACCTTCATCCCGACTGACACGATAGAGCCTACCACTACAGCATGCTGGGTTCCAAACATGTCGCTCATTGTGCATTCTGCACAAATGCCCCATCATCCCCATCATCAAAGCCAAGTACCACAAGAGCTAAACCCAGTTACAGGATCATTTTTGGTGCCCCCGGTTACACAAATAGTGTATCCAATAGTGCAACCAACCGTGGTCACCCCGTCTGCACCAACTACCGGCTGTTGGATGCCAAAAGTGGCACTACCTGCAATGACCATCCTATTAGCACCAAGCATCGGCCAAGCTGTTGCCTCCATTGCACCACCCGATGTGGCCCCTCCCGCCGTTCCACAAATGATGTCGTCATCTATGTGTTTGGACCAAGCCTTCTAGGTCATTTAGATCCTTACAGAAGAGGTCAAGCATCTCAAGGCTACTGGTTCTGACACGGTACAAGTCATGGATTTCTACCTTGATGATTTTATTAGTCCAGAAGTCCCTATCCTATCGTTTCCACCTGGGATGCCCCTTCCCCATTTTACAAAATACAATGGGGAAGGTGATCCCAATGCCCACCTCGTCACTTTTAGGTCAGAGTCCTTATTACTACAATAATGGCTGCATACTATAATCCATGTCTTTGCTATGTCCTTAACAGGTAAAGCTCTGGACTGGTATTAAGCACTTCCACGTGCTTCCATTTCAACTCTAGAAGAGTTTCTAACCCAATTTTTGACTCATTTTAAGTACAACTTGAAGCTCGAAGTCACGCTGGACCAGCTCATGGGAGTCAAGCAAGACTCGCTCGAGTTGGTCCAAAAGTTCATACAGCGCTAGAGTGCTACCTTGAATGAAATCCATGAACCCATCGTGGAAGCCCATCTACTAGCAATCTTCAAGGGAGTGGTCAATGCCTTCATCAAGTCTATCTTGTATTACCTCACTCCCCGTTCCCTCAACCAAGCCTTTGCTCAGACTAAGAGCATCCAAGACGCGGTGTAGGCTACTAAAGATCTGGCGTATGTAGTCTACAAAAATACCCATAGTGAGGGTAAGGACAAAAGCAAAGCCATGACAATGACAGTAGCGGTGATTGTCAAGGGGTCCAAGAAGAACAACAATAAGAAAATAACTGTGGAGTTTGTCGAGCTGACAACTAGCTCAAATGGTGCCAATCAAGAAGCTCCTTCCGGGCCCAATGCACCTCCAAAATTGAGGCCAAAATTTGAGTGTAAGGACCACTCAAATTACGCAACTCTACCTGTGAAGCCTTCAGAACTCCTAAAGCAATTATTGGGGACTGGCCATATCCAACACAAAGTAGTGTCTGAGGAAGCTCTAAAACATCACAGGTACCATTGTGAGTTATTCAAGAACCCCTCCTTGGCCCAACCTAATGAACCGCTAGTTCCCAAGAACTTTAGGCTAGACCAATTTTGCGACTACCAACAATTGTGTGGTCATGAACAGATTACTGTTGGGCGTTGAAAGATGATATTCAATGTATGATCGATCAAGGTGACCTGATCTTAGACAGAAGTAGTCCAGCTCTCCTAGAAAACCAAGCCATGCATGTGTACCAAGACCCATTAAATGCAAATAATGCAGGGTACACAATTAACATGGTAGGAATAGAGGGCAATAATCAGGCACAGTTGAAGCAGCCTTTTGTGTTGTAAATACATCCTCACTCACCCCGAATAACAAATCCATCAGCATCGACAAGTGGTGCTCCAAGGCAAACTTTTATCCTCCGAGCCCCTTCTCAGACAACTTCTTGACAGCCTGCTATTGGTAAATCAATGGCCCAGCCCATGCCTACGCCTAAGACACCCTTTGTCATTAGGGTGTCAAGATCATCAACTAGCCCTCCTGTGTAGGGGCAAACCTCCAAGTCAATCTCCTGATCCCAACATAACGGAAGAGGAGAAGGAGGTATGACAACTGGTATGGCCAAGGACCATCTTACGCTGGGGTTTCCCAAGCCTAAACCCCTTGCTTTTGTACGCTTGGATCCATTTTCTAAAAACCATGAAGTTACGCAAACACAACCATCTCATTTTAGCCAAAAGAAACACAGCCCCTGACCAAATGTCACTCCTCCCTCAGAAATTTGTCTCTTAGGACGAATGGAAGAGGAAAAGGGTGACAGGAAGTCAAATCATGGGTGAGATCTCTTTGATGCCTTTACGCAAGTCAAATAGGCTCTAAAACAAAAAAATACAACATTGAGCCTTTATGAATTACTCATGACATCATAGAAACATCGTGGGGCTATGGTTTGTATGCTAACTTCTATACCCATTGACAAAAGCCTTCCAGTAGATGAAGAAGTGATTCATTCCATTATGCTTCCTCTCATAGCTGAGAAGCCTGTGCCTTCCCTGTTGACCTTTTGTGATGAATCCATTAAGGATGACCCAGAAAAGGGTTAGGTGACAATGGCGTCCATGTTCTTCACCATCTGGGTTGGCCAACATCAAATCTAGAGAGTGCATGTAGATGATGGGGTAGCCGCTAATGTCATCCCATATCCCATAGTGGATAAGCTAGGCCTGATCAATCAGATCAGTCCTACAACAATGTCATGTCTAAATTCGTTCAACGGGGCATGAGTGCAAGTCAAAGGGATGGTTCACATAAACTTTGTGGCAGGGGAACAGTCCCCCATAGACGCAACATTTATTGTCATCAAAGAGATTCCTGGCATCAACTTGATCCTAGGTAGGTCTTGGTTCACTCAACTGAGGGAAGTTTCATCACCTATCCATTAAGAGATTCATCTGCCCTATGTAGGAGGAGAAGTGGTCATCCATGGTGATGAAATAAACCCTTAATCTATTAACAACATAGAAATAGAATAGGGGTTAGAAATCGAAATTCCTGAAGATCAGTCCCCTATCCAAATACTCGAACAAGCAAAAAGAGTGGCCAATGACAGCCTAACTTAGGCCAAACTACCATTCCAAGAGGAAGATTGTGATGTGAAGGAAAAGGATCATAAATCCCCTTGCCTTTACGCATCACAAAAATAAAAGCAATCAGGAAGCAATTACAAACGTAGTAAGTAAACCTTGTTATCTAATTGCCATGCAATTTATGCGTACTTTTTCATCAGCTATCCTATTTTTGCTTTACAAACACTAATCACACTTATGCATATATCTTTATGATTCCACTAGCTGTTCTCATTTACTCTTATGCTTATTTTTTACGCTTCCACCAACTGTCTTTGTTACTCTCAACTTTATCTAAAACTAATTATGTATGCTTTACGCTTGAATACACCATGGCCCAAAATGGCCTAAAACTAATTNTTTACGCTTGAATACACCATGGCCCAAAATGGCCTAAAACTAATTGCAGCCTGCCAGGGCTTAAAACTGGTGACTTGGTGTTATTTATTTTATTATTTCACACATATATCTAGGGCCTGAAATGACCTTAAACTAGCCAGGGCCCGAAATGGACTTAAACTATCGAGGGCTCAAAATGGCCTTAAACTAGCCAGGGCCCGAAATGGCCTTAAACTAGCCAGGGCCCGAAATGGCCTTAAACTATCCAGCACCTGAAATGGCCATTAAACTATCCATGGCCCAGAATGGCCTTAAACTATCCATGGCCCAAAATGGCCTTAAACTATCCAGGGCCCAAAATGGCCTTAAACTAGCCGTGGCCCGCAATGGCCTTAAAGTACCTATTTAAATCATAGTTTACGCTTGAACTAGTCAAAGGCCCGAGATGGCCTAAAACTAGCTATCTCATTTATGCTTTGCACCTAAATTATCTAGTGGCCTATAATGGCTTTAAACTACTAACTTCATTTACACTACACACTTAAAATTATCTACCATTTCTCATAGCATCAAAACCTATTCTTTTATGCTTTACCTAATACGAAAATAGCAAAAGAACATTAAACTCAAACCAAATTTGCATTAAAGTGTTAAAGAAAAATATTGTCTTTTGTTTTGTCCGATCATAAAAAAAATCAACTATGGCTAACACAACCACACTATGAATCTCCTTTGTCCCCACTATCGCCCGTATCCCTCAGCTCCATCTCTACTTTGAGCAAATCGTCCTCATAGGTGCCACCTTTTTCAGGTGGAATTTCTTCGTGAAAGTGGCCCTCCCTGGCACGCTCTTCTGCATGAGGTTTTTTTCCATGGCATTAATCATCACCATTAAGCTCTGTTCCCTACTAACCCTCTTTGTGAGGACCGTCATCCATGTTATGTTCGTCCCACTAAGGAATCTCCTCAGGTCATTCCTGCAATTGGACATAACACGCATATTAACATCGCGATCAAAACTAGGTATGGAAAAAAGCATAATAGAACAACAACTCACTTGTGAAGGTCCTGCATTAGTACCAAATGGGATTTTTTCTAAGCCAACCCACAAACATTACATAATTTCATCCTTCATAAGCTCAAAACAAACCCCATCTCCTAGATTAGCTCTGGCCTTGACCTTCCCTTTCTCCACAGGATTCCATTAGGGTGGTTTAGGGAAGAAGGAAAGGATGGTGGTCTCCCCCCCAGAAAGAGTCATTTTCCTTTCTGGGAAGGTAGTTACCGTCACCTGCTCTTGGAACTTTTCAAATGCACTAGAAGCACCAATAACATTGAGGAATAGTCGAAGAGACTGAGACTCGACTGTAGAGTCCCTGTAATGTTGACGATAGGTAGTGCATTCCCACTTATAGACATATTTGTGGTCTTTCTGCGTCTACCCCCATTCTTGCACACTCGCGCTAAAGTCCTTCCAGTCTTGATTTTTCTGAGCCAGGAGATCCATTTACATCCACTGCTCGACTAGTTCACGGCTGGTCTGGACACTGTTTTGAATGACCATCCAATAACGGTCATAGTTCGCAACAACCATCTTCCAGTCCTCTTTGCCCGTGCCCTAAGCTTGTAGGAATTCGTTTCGTGACCTCAAATCCTCCACTTCATCACCTAGAGCCACCCTCTCCTTCTCCGACCTTTGCATTCTCTTCCAAAGGTCTTCTTTTACGCTTTGAAATTCCCATAAGGAGCGAGTCGAGTGCATAGCACATTTATGCATCTCGTGGCATGACAGTTTCTTCTGATGAGGGTTTAGTGGCATCTAGATCAATAGGCTCTGACGGATCCCATCTAAGTCAAGCTTCTAATAACATAAAATGGTGATTAGGCATAATTAGGTAACATAATACCACCATGGAACAACTTCTGTGTAATGATTGTGGTGTACCTACTTCGGTATCAATTTTCTCCAAGCGACCGATCATATCTTGGACAACACCTTCCATAAAGGTGAATTTATTAGGAAATTCACCCCAGGATCGAGTTGCCACTATTGACAAGTGTACGTCCTAGTCACCTATTATGTAGAACAAGTTCCATATAAGGACATAATTGAGACATTACGATGACCAAATATAACCTTTAGAAGTAATTGCCTAGAGTTGAGTACGCTATAAAAGTTAGCCTCACAGAGTCACAAATCATTTACCTCTTCTTTTCTAGGCCGAAAGGACTTCGACATCTTCCACTGCTACTCCCTTATCATGCATAGAAAATTGCACGCTACTCACCTTATTGACTGGAGCCTCTTCTTCCAAGGTTGGGGCCTCTTCCTTGCTCCACAAAACCATAGCCCTTATTTTAGGGGTTAACCTTTCCACAGCCTTCTCCTTCACTGTCGAACAACATCTTAAGTTAACATAGAATTTTGCTCTAGTTTAATAAATATTACATGATGTAAAAGTGTCTATACATAGCATAACTATAATTATTAGCACATTTCTTTGCTTACCCGTTGGAGGATTACTTCTCTGAAACCTGACCTGCATCTTCTGCCTCACACCACTTGATGGCTCGACGGACTCATCGATCAAATGAGGCTTCTTCCGTGGCACCGACAAGTCCACTATCTTAGCTGCTAGGCACTTCCCCCTCGATGCATCACCAGTGTAGGAAGGGAGTACCCCACCCACGCTGTCTTGACCCCGCGTTTGAGGCACTGCCATATTTTTAGTCATTACAGAAAATGACTCCCCAATTCCTTCAGGAGGGTCTTGCGATCGGATAGTGCCGAAAATGTGGGAAATCCATGGTTTGGAAATCTGGTTGCAGTCCTCCTACACCTAGACTCCATTTCTTTGGACTACCAGAAACTCGGCAAAACATCAGAAGCAAGCTATGAAAAAGGCAAAATGCACATTGAAACGGGATTCAAGCTTCTTGCGAAGCTTGATCATTTCAACGCGCATGCCTTCAGCAAAATAGCTGGCCTAATTGAATCGCGTCCCCTCCTCCATGACCTCTCGCAGAATTCAAACCTACTCAATAGTGAGGAATCTTCCTTGGGAGAGGATCTTGGGGAATGCTCGGGCTTAGAAAAGGGGATAAATGGTGTTGGCCACTTCCAACTCGATCCCATCGGCAAGAATTCCTTTAGTCTCCTTCTTAACCCCTAGCCACTCCTCTATATCTTCCTGGTACTTAGCACTCCTCTTCAACTTTTCCTTTATAGGAAATCCATTGGAGGGGACCCCAAAGAGATCAACAAATAGCTGAGCATCGATGTCAAAATTTACGCGCACGTTATGCATGCGTATACAGAGACACTTAGCTTCTTCACTGAAGGAGTTGACTAAGGTCAACATTTCACCTGCAGTAACATCAGGGGTTATGGCCAAGAACAGGTCCATCAGTCTAGCCTCCTGAAGGTTATTGGTCAAAACAACTGGGGCCGATCTATGGCCAAGCCAACATTTTGTCTCCTTTATATCACCATAGTGGAAAAAGAGATTGCTTGCCTTGCGAGCGGAAGCCATGATCATAATCTCCCATGATTCCATGATTGCTCATCACATGAAACAATAGTTAAGCCAAGGTAACAAAAAATGAGACATATATCATCACTAACTAATATAATTCATCATCATAATGAAGTTTACTAGGTCTGAATGACAAAGGAAATAGAGGGATTTTCCTCTCCACATCTGCAACAGTGAGGGGAGGATGCAAGGTCCATTCCCTATCCAACCATCTGAGATTTCTACATCTAGAAAAGAAGTCGGCATAGCGGGTCGGGTATTATGGGATTTCAAACTCTAGTTGTTCCATGACAGCGGCCCACACATTGCTAATAGAAATGAATTCACCTATAGCCCTTTCAGTCAATGGCAATGTATCATTATTGCCCAGGATACCACTGTCATTGATGAAAAATTTGCACCATAGCTAAAATTCTTTACACTCAATGCAAATTGCATACTCCAAGACAACAAGACGAGACAAAACAAGAAAAAATTACTCGCCGGCATAATACACAGTGCCAGGTGGATTCTCAAAGTAGGTTGTGAGGTGACAGGCCATGAACAAAGTATTTTAGGCGTGAAAATAGTTAAATTTGGGCATCTTCCAGATCCAACACAGCCACCTCAAACCTCTGGCACTCTGTTCGTGGTCTTGCACTTGCACAGTTTCAATCGTGCCGTCTGTCAGGAACGCCAAGATGCTCTGTGTTGAACCAACTAGTAGCGTCTCCAAAATAGCAGTAGCTACATCGCTTAGTAGATGCAACCATACGATTACACTGTAATTACAGAGAAAAAACTGCAATAACCCCTATGCGCCCCTTCAGAACCACACCACCTCCTCCTTTATATGAGCATGAGGAGGAGGAACATTGGCAGTGGGAACATGCATGTAGCATAGAATGCCTACGATGTCCAAAACAATTAGAACGAGCTTTAACATAATATTGTACAATGAAAATGTATTACTATTAGACAAAACATTTAGACATGAACATTCATCATGCTACAATAGGGTTCTTCTTATTCCCAGAAAATTACAGATTCCATTGGAAATGCATGGCTAGAATCGCCCAAAACCTTGCAACAGCTCAAGGTCTGTCTCTGACAACTGCAATGAAAGCAACACCGTGTATCACTCCAGGGTAACATCTAGCTATTATGGGAGTAAAGGAAAAGAAAATAAACCCTGATTATGCTACCCATAGGTACAATACCTAGATTTTTCGATTATACACTACATTTGCTGAGTATTACTCAACATTACCTAAACCCTTGTAACAATATGAGGTTCATCACCAATAGCAAAGATAGAGGTAATATCGCAAAACATAATAGCTTAGTCCACGTAAACAGATATTAATACTCAATGCAACATATGCATTCAAGAAAATAATATACAACTATGATGCTACAGAAAACATAACAATAGTACAAAAGGGTGGACGACGACTTACTGGTTAAGCGGAGTAACTTCCCGAGCCTCGACTCCGGCCTGCGAAGCCCACTGCAAACCCTCCTATACTTTGTCAATCCTTGCCAGTTTAGCATTCTTCCCTTTGACCTTTGATGCCATAGTTGTAATCGAAAGAGTTTTTGTAAAATTGTATGTTTACGCCTTACTTCCACTCCTTTTTTGCTATAGCCAGATCCAAATTCGTGATATCTGTAACCTATTTTGAGTATGAACCACCATTTTTTAAACAAAATGCTTGGAACTAACTTTTCTTTCTACCCGATTTATGTGAAACTTTCCCAAATTGTCGATGTCAGTATGACATGAAATGCAAAGATCAGGGCATTAATTTCATAGATATCATGTGGATCACAGTCCGAACTGACCCTAAACTAATACATAATTTATCATCTTGTAATTTGGATGCATTAACTATGATCTGTATGAAAACTCAAATTTTACGACATGCTAGACATGGCACGTTGCATCTTTCATCTTATTTCATATGCTAGCATCTAGGAAGCCAAGCACGTCATTGTTTTACAAACCGGGCATATTTGTAACGGTCCACTAAAACCTTAAACTAGAAGCCTCTTTAATATGCAACCCTGATGTAAAGAAAAAGAAAACTCTTATCGTTCAATAGATTCACAGAAAAACAATGTAACAACTTCATTTTTTGGCATTTTTGAAGGACGATTTGCAAATAGACATAGCTTTATCCACACCATTAACCTTAACAGGCCCATATGAAAAGACCATTAGACAACTTAATTACACGCTGATAGAAATAGACCCTTCCTTTTGTGATGCAACTATAAAAACATCAAAAATATCCCCAGATTGGCCAGAACATTTGGCCTGAACTCTAGACCTAAACACTGGTGATGTGATCGAGGACCCTCTCGACGAGGTCCCTGTGGTTACGCACAAAGGTGAAAATAAAACTCTTAGTGTTAGTTCCCTCCTAGACCAACAGACACAAAGTGGCATAATGCAAGTGCTCCAAAATAACGCTGCTGTATTTGTGTGGTCATACGAAGACATGCCAGGATTAGACCCGAGATTAATATAGCATAACATAATTTTAGACCCATGCATGAAAGCAATTAGATAGAAGGCATGAAAGATGAAGCCAGAAATCATGCTAGAAGTGCATAATGAAATCACCAAGCTATATCAGGCTTGTTTCATTCGCACGGTTGATTACTCAGACTGGGTGTCCAAGATCATAGTTGTTACAAAGAAAATGGGAGACATACACATCTGCATAGACTTCCGGGATCTGAACAAAGCCACGATTAAGGATAATTTCCCATTACTGAGTATTGACCAACTGATTGACACAATAGCTGGTCATGCGCTTCTATCCTTTATGGATGGTTTCTCAGGTTATAATCAAATTTGTATTAATTCAGAGCAGCAATTGACTAGAACATTCATGATGCCATAGGAAACCTTTTGTTATACTATGATGCCTTTCGGGCTAAAAAATGTTGGGGCAACGTATCAACGAGCCTTGACATACATCTTTAGCTACTACCTTTTAGGGAGATTGAACGACTACGTAGATGACATAGCTTTCAAGTCTATAAAGTTAGAAGATTATTCAGAAGACCTGGGGTTAGTCCTTAAACGATGTCTCAAACATGACTTATGGCTCAACCCAAAGAAATGTGTATTCAGGTCAAAACCAGACGCATGTTGGGGTTTGTAGTATCAGAGACTGGCATCCGAGTTGATCCTGAGAAGGTTAAAGCTAATGTCAATTTATCACCACCTACAAATCTTAAGGAACTACATTAGTTGCAGGGCAGACTACAATTTATCAGGCGATTCATCTCGAAGTTAACAGATAAATTACATCTAATGCAACACCTTCTTAATAAGGGTGTTAATTTTGAATGGACCGATGACTTCCAGTGTGCATTTGATGACTTAAAAAGTGAGCTACAAAATTTACCAATGGTTTTCCCACCACAAAGGGATCAACCTTTTGACATTTATCTAGCTAACTTAGATGTGTCTATAGCTGCATTACTTTGCCAAAAAAGGAACGATGGGTCAGAAGCCCCTATCTATTACCTCAGTCATGTTCTATTTGCGTACGAAAAAAGGTACAATGAATTGGAGCGTAACTGTTTGGTATTGGTTTTTGCACTTAAAAAATGTAGGCATTATCTTTTCCATAGTTAGGTCAACATAATTTGTAAAAGCAACGTTCTGCGTGCTATCTCAAACAACTTGTATGAAAGTAGTAGGATAGCTCGTTGGAAAGCTATCACAGCCGAATTTGATTTACATTATGTTCGCCAATCGTCCATCAAAGTTCAGGCTATAGCTGACCAGCTAACGACATCGCCTATTAAAGATCAAGCTATAATAGAGCCAGAATTTCTAGATGAGCATGTACATAGTTTAAGCCCTATATCGACAGGCCTCAATGCGATGTTATACTTCGACAGAGCTTCAACTATAAGAGGCGGTAGTGTTGCTACTGTTATTACCCTTGCCCCTGAGGATGCGTGTCCATTAGCTTACCTCCTAGCTTTCCCTTGTATGAACAATGTGGGAGAGTATGGGGGGCTCCTCAGAGGATTGTTGATAGCCAGAGAACTCAACATTTAACATCTGGCAATTCGAGATGATTCGATGCTCATCATGAATCAAATCATAAGAGTCTACACCTGCAAAGCTGTACATCTATAGCCTTACTACGATATGGCTAAAGATCTCTTGAAATAATTTGTTACAATCAATGCCCAACACATGCTGCGTAACGAAAACGTTGTGGCCGATGCACTGGCAACACTGGCACTAAATGTGTTACCACACTTGTTTGCCACTTGGCCCGCTTTAATGATGGAATGTACAGACCCTATCATTTAAGCTGCATAGATTTCTTCATTAAATGCGGGGGGAATGCCAGAATGGTACGACAACATTAAGACTTACATTCTACATGGCGAACCAGCACACGAGCTAACGCATGCACAAAAAGATGCAGTGCGCAAGCATGCCAAGCAATACGTCATCATCAAAGATATTACTCTCTGTAGATGCTCTTTCGATGAGGTATTGCTAACCTGTGTTAATAATGATCAAGCACAGCGAATAGTTAGCGAAGTCCACGAGGCGCTGTTTGGAGGACATGTAGCCCCGTGAGCCACGACCACTAAAATTAGACGCCTAGGGTACTATTGGCCATACATGGAAAGAGACTGCCTTACCAAAGTTAAGACGTGTGATACGTGCCAGCGTTACGCAAACGTAATACACATGTTGCCAACCCAGTTACACACTACATAGATTACTTGGCCATTCCAACGATGGGGATATATCATAGGTTCCATCACACCTAAATCTTCTATAGGACATAGCTTCATTATCACCGCCACCGAGTATTTTACAAAGTGGGTTGAGGCTATCCCCCTACAAAAGATTACATCTCAATAGGTTTTCCATTTCATCTTAGACAATATTGTAACCAGATTTGGGCTCCCTATGACTATTGTGACTGACAACAAGCCACAATTTAGTAGCACAGAAACCAAATCTTTTTGCGATAATCTTGGTATGAAGCATTCTTTTTCTTCACCTGATTAGCCACAAGAAAATGGTCAAGAAGAAGTGATAAACAAGGTAATTATCAATCTACTCAAGAAGATGCTCAATGACAATAAGAAATGATGGCATGAAAAAATCCTCTACGTGCTATGGGCGTACCATACGACGTGCAGGACGACTACAGACAGGATGCCCTATAGCCTAGTCTATGGATCCGAAGTAGTATTCCCCTTGGAATTAAAGGTTCCCTCATTGTATATGGTCCTCTCCATAGTTATAAATGAGACTCAACACAATGAGTCTAGAATTGTGGAATTAGACTCAGTGGAAGAGAAACNACACAATGAGTCTAGAATTGTGGAATTAGACTCAGTGGAAGAGAAATGCATCTAGATGCTCGACACCATCGAAAGATATCAGAACAAACAGAGGCAGAAGCACCAACACAACCTGCATTAATGACTGATCAAGAAAGGAGACCTAGTTCTCAAGGCCATTCGTGAACTAGTAGGAAAATTCTCTACAAACTATGAAGGCACTTTCCTGGTCATTGATGCATATGGAAAGAGAGCATTCTCGTAACGAACACCCAAATCCAGTGAATCATCTATATCTGAAGTAGTACTACATTTAAACACCAACTTCGCTCAAGCGTAAAGGTAACACACATCCGCTACAATGAAAAAATGAAAAAATCTTCTTTAAGTCTAGGCTTTACCAAATACGGAGCCTCTTGTATAGCCTTTTTAATTTTTGATAAAGCTCTCTCTGATTCTGGTGTTTTCTCCACTTGCACATCCTTTTTTAGCATATGCATCAAAGGTTTGGTAATTTTAGTAAACCCGGGGATGAACTTTTTCACAAAGTTTATCTTCCCAAAGAAATATCTAAGAGATTTCTTACTTGTGGGATGCTCAATGTTCTGTACTACTTGAATTCGGGAATTGTCTATGGTGATCCCTTCTTGACATATCACATGGCCTAATAAACTTCCAGATTTAACCCCGAAGATACACTTCTTAGGATTTAATGAAATACCAAACTCACGACATCTGTCGAAAACTTACTAGAGATGATTAATATGATCTTCTTTCTTCTTTAAGAATATCATAATATCGTCCAAATAGACCATCACAAATTTGCCTAATAAATCCTTGAATGCTAAATCCATTGCTCTTTGAAAAGTAGCTCTAGCATTTGACAATCTGAATGGCATTCTTTGGTAAGTGAAAGTTCCCCATTTGGTGATAAATGATGTTTTGTATCTATCATTCTTATCTACGAAGATTTAATTATATCCTGAGAAACCATCTAAGAAAGAATATGCTTGACAACTTGAGACTTTAATCAGCATCTCATCAATTCTTGGAAGTGGATACTTATCCTTTTTTGAAGCATAATTCAGATTTCTCAAGTCTACACAAAGTCTTATATCACCATTTTTCTTTCTCACTGGGATCAGGTTAGCAAGCCATGTCGAATATCGTACTGGATATATGATTCGTGCTTGCAACAACTTATTGATTTCGGCTTCCATAGCTGGTTCAAATGATGGATTAAACTTCCTTTGTTTTTGCTTGACTATTTTACAATCTTCTATTAAAGGAATCTTATGTGTCATCACATCTTGCATAAAAGCTTTAAGATCATCATAAGACCAAGCAAAATTGTCCAAATTATTTTTCAGACATGTTAATAGGTTTTTCTTGAAATTTGAATCTCCTTTCTTCGTAACATTTAACATCTTCGGCATCTTGTCTAATCCAAAATTCACTGCCTCGAAAGATTGATTATTTGGGTTTTTTATATCTTTCCCAGCAAGTAAATTTTTCTTCAACTCATGTTCCAAGTCAATCATTTTTTTTAGAATAAAATTAGGTTTGGAATTTGATGACATTTCAGGTATCACTTGACCCTCAAATTCTTGTTTATTTTTCATAAATCTTAGTACTTGATCATCATCTTCAAATACTTGTAAATGTCTTATATTATCTGGTACTGATGGCTGATGTTCTTCTTCAATCATTACATCTTTGTAATTTTCTAATATTCTCATATCCAACGTTGAAGCTGCCTTTGCCAAATCGTCTGCTATAAGATTCTCTGCTCTATTTATATGCTCTATTTGGCAATGTTGAAACTGATCTAACATTTTACAAGCAACTTGCTTATAAGGTCTCAAGAATGAGCTCTTTACGACACAGTTATCCTTTACTTGTTCACAGACTAATCTTGAGTCTCCTTTTATAGTGATTACCCTGATCCTTTTGTCTAGAGCTATTCTCATACCAATACAGAAAACTTCATACTCAGCCTTGTTGTTAGTACAAGGGAAACATAAATAAATTGCTTTGAGTATTTCAGGTGAATCATTCTTGAATATAACTGTTCCAACTCCTGCACCTTTTGAATTAGATGAACTATCAAAGTATAACTCCCATTTATCTTCATTCTTTGATTGTTCTATTTTAGGACTACAGCTTTCTTGGAGTGTACAAATTTTGTTTTCAACACTTCCTTTTTCAACCATCTTACTTTTTCCATTTAAAGTAATGTTATCAATCATCAGAGGATCACTATAGATGTATATTTGATTTGGTTCTCCTTTCCACGGTAACCACATGTGAGAATAATGTGTTGATATGTAACCTAAGAAATTCTTGCTCCAACTTCGACTAAATAACAGACTATGTGAATCTGGTATGTCTCCCACTTGAATAGTTACTCTACTTCTAATGCGAGGTTCAGAAGAAATTTCCAATAGGACATTTGGTAATTGACCCACAATCTTCACTCTACTTTTATCCACTTGAACAATCTTTTTGTTTGATTTTTTAGGAATCAAACCAAGTTTCTTACATATAGATAATGGCATTATAGTAGATGTAGCTCCAGAATCAACCAAAAAATTGTGTAAGTATTTATCTTTCAATTTCATTGTCAAAAGAAAAGGAGGAGCTTCCTTATCATGTGAAGTATTTAATTTCTCATCATTACTAGACACACAACTTAACTCTGATTCTCTAACTCTCTTTTTATCTTTAATGAACTCTAAAGCCTTTCTTTGTTGATCTCCAATTTGAAGCAACTGATATAGGCTAATATTGGTCTTGACATGTTTAAGGTCTTCTATCAAATCATATTCTCCATCACAAATAAAACTTGATCTCTTTATCCATTTATTAGAAGACTGATTTGGAGTGCTTTGCTCCACTTGATTGTCTTTACCTTTATTCTTATCCTTTCTACTTAGCTCAAAAGCTTTTCTCTTAGTAGATGGATCAGTAATAACATTCAGGGGTCTAGAAGTAGTTAGTATTTCTTTTGATCGAAGATTATATCCTTTTCCTCATTGTTATTACATTCTTCATCTGATGACATATCTTCTTCATAACTTGATAGAGAAGAAGTATCACTTGATATATTGCTAGAAGATTTACTTGCATAATGAACACTAGTTAACTCATTTTCAGATTCAACATCAAGAAAGTTGGACATAATAAGATCAATTTCATCCCCATCTTCTACTAACTTAGTGTCTTGATGTTTATGCTTTCTATTTTTCCTTTCTTCCTTGATCTTAACTCTTGCCAAAGCTTTTTCAAGCTTCACTATTTTTTTAGACATATCTCTCATTAATTTTCCTTTTTCAGATCCTACTCTTTCATGTTCTTGCTCTATCTTAACATGAGATGGACCTGGTAAAGCTTTAAATTGAGGAAAACCTTGCATAGGAATCATAATTCTTTCTTCTCTTTTTTGAATTGGAATATTTTCTTCAAGATTCAGGTTGAACTATTTTTCTAACGGTATAGCTTCACTAAAGTAGTCATTTAGTGTAGTTAAGTTTGGAGTTCTCCTTAACCAAATTGAAATGTTGGGGTTGACAGCCTTAAGGTAAGTTTCCTTAAGCATTTCTTCTGATGGCCTATATTTTCTTTGGAAGAGTCCACAAATTCATTGAAACTTGATGTTAAAATCTCTAATTGACTCTTTAACTCCTTGCTTAGCTTGTATTAGCCCACAGTATAGTTGTTGTTGATCTAATTGATTATCAAAGTGGGCCAAGAAAAGATTCTTCATGTCATCCCAACTTGTAATACTATTACTTGGTAAGTTTGAATACCAAATCTGAGCCATATCCTTTAAATTTGATACAAAAAACATACAAGCTTGATCTTGATATTGAATATTTGCATGAGCTAAAGCTAACTCAAACATGTGAATATATTCTTCATCTAAATAAGCTTTTCCAAGAATAAAAGGCTCAGGAAAATATTTGTAAACTACCTTAGGAATATCATTCTAGTTCTGAAATCCTAATGGTGTAACTCCTTGCCAAGGTTTTGCCATTCTATTCCTTTGAAATGTTGAACTCTTAGACCTTCTAGATCTTCTCTTACGAATTGACAAACCAGAGATAATGGGTGATCTTCTTGATCTTCTAGTTTTCACTCCACTACTTGTTCCCAATTCAGAAACTTTCTTTTGTTCTTCTTCTGATGAAGAATCAGTCTTAGAATCTAGAATATCCTTTGAAACTTTGAAACTTTTCAAACTATGAAATTTCCTGGTCATGAACTGAAAATAGTATCTAATTTCTTAAGCCTTACAAATAATTCTTGATGTACCAAAAGTATAAGGCTTATGAACCTAGAGGCTTAATTTTCAGCCCTCCTTCTAGCGCCAAAAGAACTGTTGGCGACCGTTTGGGACGCGACCGCCAACGAGTGTCCTCGAACAGGATTTAGGTGCCTGCTGGTCTCTGGCAACACCAAGGCCCAGATACCTCCAAATAAACTCAGTAGTTAATGTGAGTATGTGTGTGTGCTGTTGCGGCGTGCGGTTGTGAGAAATGTAACGATTGCGTTGTGTGTAAACTACAAATGACTTACTTTAAAGAGATTCAGCCAACTTTGCCAAGTACTGTGAGTTCTTGAAAATTTCCTATTTTGTTCAACTGCCTAGTCTACGCGGTCCTTATAATACCTACTTGTAACAAATAAAATTTTGCAAAAACATTTGAGCACAACTCCGCAATCTACTCCTAATTTTCCCCAGAGAAAGAGATAGTTCCACAAGAAAACTAGAAATAGAGCAAGATTCGATGGAAATAAGCAGAAAAGAAAAGAAAGCAGATTTGTGTAGACCTCAAATATTTAAACAAGGTAAAATGACACGAGTAAACACTTCGCAATAAAGCTATCCCAAATTCAATATCTACGAATTGTTCAAACTTCCAAGGCTTAAACAAGCAATACCTTCAAGACAATCCTATTATACTACCAAAAATTGCTGCGTAAACTACCACGTATGAGACTCCATTTTGACTAGATAATAGATGTCAACGATTGCATTCAAATAGAACCTTTATAAGACTTGACAATTTCTGATTGAAATACCATGGGAATTCACTTTAAAGATAAAAAGAAGCTATTCTGGTCCCATCAAAATACCAAAGATTTTCTGAACCCTCTCGACTACTGAATTGTTCAACGGCGTGACTACAAACAGAGGCTCTCTTACAACAATCCCAATAGCAGTTCCCACACGTTGCACAATAATGAAATTTACTACTAAAATGCTCTTAAGGCTTTTAAACACAAGCGCTTCTATGGCAAAATTTTAATAGAAATTTCTATCGGGCAACAGGAACAATAAGAGCAATCTAAAAACCCCAAAATTACTTGCCAAGGATGATACTATCTAAACCAATAGCTAAAAAATTTAAACAAAATAAAAAATAAAATACATAACTCATAGGACTATGACAAAGAGGCTGAAATCTTTCCTTTAGCAAGCCATCTTAGAAGTAATCGTCTTTACAAATCTTCTTTGCAGATGCTCTTCTAAAGACCCAAAGTGTCTTCAAGTGAGAGCCCAAGTGCTAACTAGTAGCCTTCAAAGTGTGATGTATGAGACTCCAATATCCCCCCAATATCTTCTTTTTTCTTTTTCCACCTTGAAGCCTTTTTAAAGGCTTCAAAGGTAGTTACATATGCAAAAATATCTTACCTAACTTCTCTCCTAAGTGACTTGCCCAACAAGTTAGGAACTTGCCCAACATGTGAGGGAGTATTTAACTTAGGAAGTTAGGAAGTTAGGAAATAGATAAATATTGCTTTTGAAAATTAATTCCAACAATTTCATATAATTGTTCACAAGCCTCAATAATTTTTGCTTTTAGATTTGAAGAATGCTTATGGAGCTCTTAGTGTTTTAATAAACAAGGTGATAATACAATATCTACCTTGGCATAAATATTGTTGATGTCTTATTCTTAAATATTTTATGTACGTTTGTACTCTAGTGAAAATGACCGAAAAAAATCAAATTTGAAACTCCAAGCCCGAATGCAAAGGCGCTAGGCCTGGAACAGTTATCAAACATTTTTGAAATATCCCGCTTCTGCTCGGAATCATTAGCAACTAGCACCATGGGAGAAGGCTCGGCCACTGCATCCGGCATCGTTGCTACGTTCGGATGCTAGGAGAAAATCTGGAAATGAAAGTGATTCATTGAACGGATAGCCCTGATCATAGGGTTTCGGTTGCCTGAAACTGTTTTATTTTGCCCGAAATTCACTAGGGCTAGGTCTTCATATTCCTGCAAATCATTCTTTAAACTTTCTGCCATTGATTTCAGGGTTCAGGGCAAATGCATCATAGATCTAAGTATCAGAGAATACAGCGTCAGGTAAGGTAGGTTAGGAACGGCCCGAAAATATTTTGTGTAGTGCGCATCGGGTGGGTTCGTGATTCCTTCAACACCTCCTGCTGCTCCGGTACAACCCTTCTTCTTTTTTAAATTTAATGGTGAGGGTTTAGTGGCATGGAATCCATGCGGAGGTCTTGGTGGCTCCGTTTTCCCTTGCACAGGCATCCAACGCTACTTATGGTTTGCTATTCTTCTGTCATTCTGAAAAAAAACAAAATGCTGATGTCTGCTTCTTCTTCATATTTTTTAGAAATGGCTTCTCTGAGTTACGCGGTGCAGCGCACATCGGCGTCGTTGGAGGCAGGCGAATCAACTGCGTAAAACTTGAATTCGAATGCGAGTCCCTCTTCCTTGAATTCGCGTCCCTGCAAAAGAAATTTCGGCACAACGCGGCCAGCAGAGATGCCACTAATTTGGGGTAAAAGAACAGTTGATTTTATGTGAAACAGAAAGCCATTTCAGGGCAAAAACCCTTGCATTCTTTTGCGTTGGAATTAACACGATTCCTGTGATTCCTGTAAACAAAAACTAGCATTCTTCTGGACTATTTTTTTTTCTTTGCAACAACCTCATCCGTCTTTCCCCATCGTGTCCAGTGGCTGGAACTGTGTTTGCACCTTTCTCTTTTTTTTGTTTTGTTTTTGCAGTAAAACATTACCCAAACCTTACAATATTGACTTTGATAGTTCTCCTTGATGCATCAATAACCCTTTCCAAATTTTGTTTTCCAAAGGAGCATGATGAATTTTTCTTTCCTTGATGTCATCATTTGAAATTGTTAAATACTCTACCTCCATTTAATAATTTTCTACATGAAACTTTCAAGTATTAAAACATCAATAAGGCACACCCATCATATATTTTTGCTTTGCTGCTTCATGGAATGGCTAAATGTGCCAACACTACCATGGGCCAATACTACTCACTTTTACACTAATGCCTTGGCTATAGTTATTCTTAGAGGGAAAAACTTCTCCACATCATAGATGGGCTCAAAGTAGAAACTAGAAGCACTCTTGGAGTGTATGCCCAAGGGATATTTTCTAAACTCAGAGCTCATCAGATCCAAAATCTAATTAAGCAGGTAGCAAAAGAAGAAGGTGAGCTACAAAAAATGGAAAGTGCTAAAGAGTATAATAGGAACCATTTCATTATAAAATAAGAGGTTTGATTTTATGATGAGGAGGAATCACCACTTGATGAATTGCTGAACAGGAAGACCTTGCCCATCCAAAAATCTATTTCTAAAATTTTGGCCAATGTTGACAAATTATGGAAATATTTGAATGAAAAATTTTAAACTACTTTGAAGATTTTTGAGGAATCTGATAAGAAAAATAGTGATTATATTTATAGGAGGTGAAAAGAAGTTGAACATGCCTACCAAAGAGGTAAGGACAAAGCTACTACAATAGAGGAAGCTGTGGAGTCTAACTTTGATGATGAAACAAAATGTAACATTCATCAATACCAACATCCAAAGAGATGTTGCCCTATAGTGTCACACTTAAAAGAGTCTAGAGTGTACGCATTATATCCTCACCTATCACGTACACAAGCTCTAAGATGATTGCCTTATCCTCAAGGTAATCCAAGGTAGTTCTACTAACAACAACAAGTTTACCATCCTCCACAACCATATGAAAAATATCAATAGTGATACCAACCACAATCATTAGGAATGCCATTGCCAAGACAACTGACCTTTATAGGCAACCAAATTCATATAGGTACTATGTTCAATAGCCCATCTCCCTTAGGAGTTTTGGAAGTCATACATCATTCTAGCATCATTATCACCCTCCAAAGTATCACTGAACACATTCATCATCTCCTTAAGGGGAAAACCCATATCAATATCATCCTCTACATCCCACTACACATACACCTCCACCTTCAACGCAATTACCTCCTACTCCATCCATGCAGGGTGAGATTCCTCTATAGTCATAACAATGAAATGCTATGAGGGATGTTCACTTACAACTAGTTTTTCAGCCAAGTGGTTTAGAAAATCAATCAAGGAAAAGACCTTTCTTCTAATCCAAAAATCCTCTCCAACCCTCACAACCTACTTCGGTTGATCATTTTGCATCTCCATCACCTTCATCCTCTACATCAAATACCTTTGAGTACGCTTCAAACCAAGTGCCACCTAGGATTCGCACTGTAATGCTAACTCATGTTTTTTCCAACCGGATCAAGGTTGGCAATCTTCCTATGAAGAGATCTAACCTAGGAAGTCCACTTATTTATCTATAGATCACTGGACATGATCCATACAAACCTCTTCTTAACTCTAGTTTTGAAGTTAATCTCATCTCCCATGACATGTACAAGGCCTAGAACCTACCACAGCTTAAGAAGAGTAACATTCATCTCAAATTAGTAGATTAGTTGATTACTATCCCTTTGCAATTATTAGAGGATATTATGACCATAGTTTTTGAGTGGTCCTATCCTACTAATTTTCTAGTGATCAAGGTTGAAAACTACAAAAGTGACCTTTTCATCATTCTGGAAAGAGCTTGGTTAACCACGATTGACACATGAATTAACATAAGGGACCTATCTTTATAAATATCCAACGAAAATGAGCTAGGAAAGATTGACAAGAAGCATATTCCATACATCACTTACAATGATAATAGGTGTAATTACATGGAAAGCATTTGGTCAATCAGAAGTTCACACATTAAAGCATGCAATCAGTGTGCACAAGAGATCAATATTCAAATGTGTCTACAAAGCAGCAAAAAATAGGAGGACACCCAGTGGTTGATGTCTAACTTAGATAGTAGCACACTATGCATGGAGCTAGCTAAGAGCCTAACATGTGCTTATGTTGAAGGCATGGAAAAAATTGAATAAGTTCATTCCCAACTCTCTGATGAAGATGATGATACTTGTTGGGGAGAGTTGGAAATCCTTGATCACTTCAAGCAGGAGCCGTTAGAGCTAAAAATTTTACTTCCTAGAATGGAGTATGCATTTTTAGAGAATGATAAATTGATCATAATTAATACCAAACTTGTTCCTAAAAAAAATGAAAGTTGTTGAAGGTAGTGAAAAAATGGTCAATAGTATTTTCTTGGTCATATCCAAAGCTAATAGGAATCAACCCAAGGATATGCCAACATTGCATCTATACTAACCTAGCCATTAAGAATAGAAGGTAGCTACAAAGGAGACTAAACCCTAGATTGAAGCAAATCATCAAACAGAAAAAAGAGCAACTCCTCAAGGTAGGGTTCATCTATCCCATCATGGATAGTGAGTAGGTTAATCCACTAAAAATTATACCAAAGAAGGATGGAAAATGGTAGGTTTGCATCAACTTTAGGCTATTGAATATGGTAACATTTAAAGATCATTTTCTTTTGCTATTTGTGGATCAAGTGTTAGACACCATATCTGGGCATTGTTATTATAGCTTCTTGGATAGTTATAGTGGCTATAACCAAATCTAAATTGCACCCAAAGATCAAGCCAAGAAAACATTCATGAGTCCTTAGCGGACTTTGCATATTGTAATATGCCATTTGGTCTATATAATTCCCCTACAACATTTCAATTCTTGGTCCTTAATATCTTTCAATAGAAAATTGGTAGTGCTGTTAAAGTCTTCATTGATGAATTTTCCACATATGGAGCTACCTTTGAGCAAACCTTGGACCAACTTGAGGAAGTATTGAAGAGATGTGTAAAGACAAACCTATGGCTCAACTAATAGAAGAGCCATCTCATGGTCCAAGAGGGCATTGTGCTAGGACACTGAATTGTACAAAAAAGGGATTGAGGTAGATCTAGAAATGATAATGGTCATCCAAGGAATAACACACCAATTAGAGACTGTTAAAGATGTTTAGTCATTTCTTTGAAACACTAACTACTACTAGCAATTCATAGGGAATTTCTCTAAGATTAGAAAGTTATTGGTAGAGCTTAAAAATAAAGATGAACCTTTTATAGGGTCTACGGAATGTGAGCATGAATTCCAATAGTTGAAAGAGAAACTCATAGAAACACAAATCCTACAAGCACCAAACTAGTACAGACCCTTCCATATCATGAAAAATACATCTAACTATGACTTGGAGGTAGTGCTCACATAGATGGATGATAAGAAACATCCATACTATATCCACTACATGAGTCGAAGCATTGTGTGAGCATAGTTGAATTACACCAAAATGGAGAAAGAACTAATTGCAATGGTATATTCTCTTGAAAAGTTCAAGCACTATGTGCTTGGTTACAAATTATTTGTACATATGGACCACAGTGCAATCCACTTCCTCATGAATAAGGTAATGCTAAGCCCTTGTGTCATATGGTGGCCTATGATCTTGTAGGAATTTGATCTCACAATGGTAGATCAAAAAGGGATTGAGAATGTGGTTGTTGATCACCTCTCTTGCTTAAGATGGGATAATAGAGAGTAGGAGAGCCCACTCTCTAATTAGTTTCCAAATGAACTCTTCTTTATAGAAGTAATAAGTGAACAAATGCCTATAAAAGGAACATGGTATAATGGCATCTTCACCTATCTTCTTACTTAGGAGATGCCACAAAACTTTGATTTTAGAAGGAAATAATAATTCCTTCATCAGTTCAAATACTTCATGGAAATCAATAAACACCTCTATAAGGTATGTGCTACTGGCATGATTCATTGGTGTGTTCTAGAGGAAGATCAAATGCACATTGTCCAAGATGCTCACAAAGGGCCTTGTGGAGGCCACTACATAGGGAGATGCATGGCTATAAAAATCTTGATGGTAGGATACCATTGGTCTACAATCTTTAGTGATGGCCACCTATTTGTCAAGTCTTGTAAACATTGTCAACAAGATGGGGGTATGAATGCTCACATGGAAGGTTTTCAATAGTCGATTCAACCACTGGAACCTTTTAACATATGGAGCATTGACTTCATGGGTCCCATCACATCCATGTTCAACAAAAATGCATATATTATAATAGTAGTTGACTACTACATTAACTGGGTAGAGGCAATAGTTGTTACTAATTATACATCATCCACTACTACTAGTTTCAAATAATAAAATATTATGAATAGGTTTGGAGTGCCACATTCACTAATTTCTAATAATGGAACTCATTTCATAGGTGTCACTTTTTGAAAATTAATGCAATTCTTGGAGGTTGAACATAAATTAACAACATCCTATCATCCCCAAGCCAACAATCAAGGAAAGGTAACCAACTGGAAGATCACAAAAATATTAACACGTACCATTAGTAAATATAGGAAGGATTGGAGTGCAAAAATTAATGATGCTCTCTAGCCTTATCATTCAACCTGGAAACTTCCTATTGGCTATTCTCCCTACGAGTTAGTGTATAGAAAGCTTCCAATTCTTTTGATTCATTTTGAGCTACATACACTCTCAACAGCCTACGATCTAAACCTTAACCTAATTCTATCATAACAAGAAAGATTAATCATCCTAAATATGCTAGATGAAAATCAATTGGTGGTCCTATCCTTGAATGCAATGACAAGGCATTCAATAAACAATGTCATGACCTCAAAATAAGGAAAGGGAAACTACAACTAGAAGATAAGGTTATCCTCTGGAACCCCACATATGTACCCCAAAAGGAAAACTTCCAAACATTGTTGAAGGGACCTTATATAATTTATCAAACCTTTCCCTCTAGGATCATGTTAATCTACAAACCTAAATACCTAAAAAAAAGGTAGTTGGTCAACATCCAACAAGGAAAGCCCTTCCTAGAATTAAAACAAGCTAGTGAAAGTATTGCCTCAATGGATGGACAACCATGTTCTATTTTCTGGATCTCCTCCTCACAACTTAGTTATGGGGGATATGGCCATCCATGCTAATCATCCATATGGCTTCTCAGTTTTTCTAATTTTTTGTTTTCCATGTTTTTTGATTTTACACGATTATTTATTTTACAAATTATTCTAATTTTTAACATCATTAGTACCTTTGAACCTTTCTTGATTATTTTACACTTTCTTATATATTTTAATTTTTTTTGTTTTGATTCAAGTGTGATATTTTCTTATTTTTCTAATAAAATTACGTTATTGTCACAGGACATAGTGCCACTATTTCTATTTACTAATGATGGTTTGTGGTTAATGTTATGACTGTCAATGTATAGTTTCTATTTTTGAATTCTGATGTCTAATGACTTTTACATGGTTTATTTTTCATGGAATAGGCAGTGAATCCATGCCATATATGCATCCAAAGAACTCTATGATTTTTCTTGTTTTGGGAATTTGAGGACCCTTCCATTTAAGAAACTTCTAATCAATCAATAACCTTGCTAGTTCCAAAATTAGGAAGGATTAAAAGGTTTGTAAAGAGTGTGAATTCAAGGGAAATCAATAAATTTTGTACTCTTCTACTTGCTTGAGTACCTAAGTGTTTCTTATGAACTTCTTATCATTCCATATAACCCACTAATAGAAAGTCAAATAACATCCTTACATGGTATGGTTCCCATTCAAAAAGAAACAATGAGAATTCAAATCACATCCCTTTGACATGAATAAGTCCTTGCCTAGTGTGGTTATTATTTAAGAATAAAAAATAATGGAAATTCAAAGCACACCTATTGGACAAATAAATGGACTACAAGAATTAGTTATGGGACTCAACTAGTATGCACCTATGCCTAAAGGTCCCCTCTAACTAAGGCCCTCTCTCTCTTACTTTCTACTTCTTTTTTCTTCTCTTTTTGAAATAGGGGTTGTTTTGTGGAAGAACTCTAGCATCTCAAGTGAGTGGATCGACCTTAGAGTGGCAATGGGAAGTTACTAAAAGTGGCTAGTTTTGATTTGAAATAAGGATGGATCTTCTCAGATCGTTTTAAATAGAATTTATATAAGGGGCATCTTATGACCTCAATTTCAAACTTCATTTCACCTTCTCTATCATCTATCCATGCTACCATAACTCACCTCATTTCCATGTTCTATGTTATGCTCTATGTCTTGGACTAATATGCTGGGATTCTTGGGTAGATCCTCTCAGGTTGATCCTTAACTTTTTATGATTATTAAATTGACTATGGGACCCATAGACTACCTAGTTGAGGTTATGCAAGGGCCAAAAGGGCATAAGCTTGCTATGGGAAGGACCCACTTGCATAGCTCTTAGTTTGGTTAGTTAAGGTGCCTTACCTTTGACATTGCTACAATCATATCTTTCACATAGTCCATTGAGTATTCTACTTAGTGCTCCTTAATCTTTCATTTCATTCATTTAATAAATTAATTTTTCTTCATTTTTCCAAATTTATAAGCTTCAACACCCTCTTCTCATGTTTTCATATTATTCTTGGCCATTTAAGCTTTAATTTGATCCCACTTTTAGCTAGAAATTCCTCGTATTTTGAAAGTTTGACCAAAGTCAATGGTAGTCAATGGTGGTCAATAGATGTGTTGATGACACCTCCTCAATGCAGCCAACTATATCAACAAGGCCTCATTGATGCAGTGCATACATAGTATATATATTGCCTAGCACTTCAGAATTCTTAACATTTGCCTCATAACACATAGGGAGTTTTTGCAATTTTTCAAAGTCCAAAACCTTTCAAAGTTCATAACATCCCAACCATTTGCCCAAATGACTTTTTTTTTTTGATCTTACACTTACCAAAGGTAAGATCTTTATCATGGGGGCTGCAAACCTTAAGGTTTCTAATGAAAAATTGATGAAATTTTTTGGAAATTTTTCTAACTCCTTAAAGGGTTAATAACTTTAACAACATATAAACATAAAAATTTTTAATAGTTAATCCTTCCAACAACCTTTAGGATAATTTATTAATAATAATACATAAATAAATGATAATTGGATCAATTAAATCAACCATAATCACAAGTTAGCCAAAGTGTAACTATCCTTAAGAGATAAAGGTATCCTAATTACTCTAAGGTTACACAATTATTCCTAATCCATGGTTTCATTGTGATTACAAATTACACCAAAATAGAAAATCTTGTAGGAAGGAGAACCCTCACAACCATGGGAGAAGTGACCCATGAAGTGGACAACAAAAACAAGGTCAAGAACTACTAGAGGAAATCCATGTAATAGGACCTCTTCAAGAGGAAACCGAAGTGGAATCTATTTGACATATTTTGGAAGAAGAAGTATCTATAGAACAATTACAATGAGAAGAAGTTCTTGGACCCATATCAAGGCTTGAGGTCACTTTGAATCAAGCCTACCTAGACATCATCAAGTCCCAAGAAAATCAATGATCAGTTCTTCAAGAGATCAACTTTGGGCTATTTCTAGAAAAAGCTCCAAAATATGTCAAGACTTAGTTTCAAGCTTCTTCCATGTGGCCAATAATCACATCTAGTCATAAATGGTATATGGAAGAGAGATATATCTTCTTGAGTAGTTGAAGACTGAGGTCCATTGTCAAAATCAAGTATCTTACTCATTAAAAGCTATCACACAAGCACTTGGGTTGCCTGATACTAAACATAGCTAGTATAAGTAACATGAAAGGTGATCCTAATGCTAAGAGGAAGTGGGCCTAGTGATGCTACAGGGTTGATCATAAGGAGTATGATACACTCACATTGGTGGAGCAAATTTACTTCAAGATTGCAACCTATCACCTCAATCCAATGGTGAGGCCAAGCAAGGTAGCTACCTTATTTACCTAAGCATGAATCACTCTAAATGGGAAATTTCCTATAAACATTCTAGAACTAATCTACTTAGAGATTGAGAACTACTTCAAGGAAAATGAATGTGGGAGGAAGACTCTACTCTTTCTGTGCCTCATCTGGAACTGTGCAAAAGGGTAGGGATTGTTTGCTATTCCAATGATACCCTCAAGCATGCTTCTTTGGCCTCATGATTAAAAATCATGAAAGATAAAATGCCAACAATGACCTAAGAAGAGGAGGAGTCACCACCACCAGTCACTCAGGAAACAACGTCAGAGGCCCATGTAGCCATTAAGCATCTACACAAATTCTAAAAGTAGCTCTTAAGGGAACAAGAGCAACATATAGGAATGAGTAGAGAAAATCCATGTATGTATCAGCCAGCAATGAGTTACCTTAATGAGGTGGCCTAAATAATTAGCCAGATGGAGAGAGGTGGTCCAATTTTCTATGCCCAATGAACATAGCTATTTACAAGGTTGAATTCCAACACTTAGGAGGTGATGATGTCATTATCACAACACCATCCATTCCTAGAAATATTTGGGAATGCTACCACTTCTTTGATATATTTGGAAAAAGGAAAAGAGGTAATTATCTTGGTGATGTAGCACCATTTGTAAAAAATAGTAGTTGAAGTGGTTGTCAATCATGTTGCTAAAGCATTGAATGCATCCATAGCATTTGTACCAAATTTATCTACACTTCAAGACATGAAGACATTCACAAAAATGATCAACGAAAAGTTTGATGTAGCCTAGCATGAAAAGTTGCTAGAATGATTGGTGGGAACTAGGCAACTGACTCTAGATATGTTTGACCTTCTAGAAGACATCAGTGCAACCAAGTTAAAGCTACTAAATGCAAGGGGCAAATGCATTATCCTAGAGGAGCAACTTGAAATGTCCCAAGAAAGAAAACAATTCTTGGGCACAAATGTTGCCAAATCACGTTCCTAACTTGCAAATACTATGATTCTTATTTTAATAATAACAAGAGATGAAACTTTCAAATAGCTTCAAGAATGATTCCAGAAGGATAAGGAGAAGGTAGTTACAACAATCTTCAAACAATCCATAGCTAAAGATGAAATGTATTCAATTCAGAAGGACTTGAACTAGATGTGCTAGGAGAATGAAATCTTAACCACATAGAGCTATTGCCTATGAAATATTGATGCTCAAAAGGATCAAATATAGGAACTCATTTATTAATAGTAGGAGCAACTTGCCAAGGTGAACACTAAACTAAGGAAATTGATGACAAAGAACAAAAATATATCAATGGAGGAAGTACACACCTTATGCTAGAAATCTACCATCGAGATTACTACCTAGAATAATGAAGCTTTGAAGTTTGGAAAAGTGAAGAATCACTATAGAGACTAGGTTGGGTTACAAAAGGAATTTAATGATAAACACATTTAGATGGCAAAGGAGAAACTAAATGAAGCCCTATAGCAGCTCCAGCAAGGAAGAGAAACATGGCACCCCATCGTTGATGGAATCGATGCCTACAAAAAAGTGAAGATTTGCTTTAAGGAGTTGCAAATTGAGGAAATGACAAAGTATATGGAGTTGGCCAATATCATATATGCAAACTTGCCAATGCTAACTACTGGATAGCTAAGGTAAGAATTAGAATAGCAAGTGGCTAGCTCATATCTATTATATGAGGTAGAGTTCAAGCACCATAAGGATGCCAAGAAAAAGCATGAGAGCACAAATTCTAAACTTGAAATTCTCAATGGATAGTTTAGAGACCAATGTTCAATCAGTAAGAACCCAGCTAGATAGATGAATGACTACTAGGAGCTGAAAGACATAGTTAGGGCATTCAACATTAAATACAAATAATTCATTACCTAGTTTGTCAATGCTAATGAGCTATTTCCAATAATCCTATGTCCCTGGGATGTACATATTCCAACCTACATTGGAAAAGCTGCATGGATGGTGCATGATCCCAAAGGTAAGGAGAATAAAATGACAGAACTACTACATGCTTTCTGCCTCTCGCTTGAAGTTACAGCAGTAGCAGGATAGCCATAGCCACCTCAATCACTACCTATGCATGAAGTCAATGAAGGTCCCTCAAAGCCTCAAGAACCACCACAGCCTAGCAATATCTAATCTTCTCCAATATCTTTACAACATTAAGGAACATGTTGTCTAGTTTTGAAGAGTTGTATCATGGTGTTCAATTTTATGTGCAGAACATCATCATTCTTTGTAATGTGTGGATCCATACACCCAGGAACTTCATTTTTTCTCAAGTCAGTTAGTTTGTTTTGTTTGAACAAAAGTTATTCAATAATCATATACCTTCCAAATTTTGTAAAATAACTTGAGGAGGAGCTTTAATTTCGTTTTGGGAGTATGATGAGTCACATTTAATTGGCTACATCAATGTGGCCTCATCGACTAGGCCTCATCAATGCGACCTCGTCAATGAGACCTAGTCGATGCATCTTACCATGCATCGATGAGGCCCTATCAACACAGTGTTGTTTTATAACTATAAATATGCACATGCAGCAACATTTATAATAATGAAAGATTGTAGTTGTAGTAAAGCTCTTGTAGTTTTTCTATTTGAAAGTTAGAATTTTTCCCTGAGTGCCTACAATAGGAGTCATTAAGTGTAAAAATCTTTATTTGAGCATTATTGTACCTAAGCATGACAATGTGTGTGGTAATAAAGACTAGCTTTCTGATAAACCTTACAGCACTTTGGATAGATTAGCTATTTATGCAGTTAATGTTTTTAATTAGTTATTAAATACTTTTATTTATGACAATAATAAGGCAATTAAGCATGATAGATTACACACATAGGTACAAACACTTCGAGTGTAACACATATTCACTTGGTAATCCCAGCAATGATATTTCTTGGTACACCTAGTAGCGTAGTGCTTGATTGCCTAGTAGTGGATACATGGGTTTAGGATGTGTACAGAAAGTGGGATTAGATGCTTATGTTAGAAATAGTTAAATGCTAGTTAATTAGTTAATTTAGACTAGTTAATCCAATTTCTTTTATCTACATTCTAAACAGCAAACTATAAAACACAAAATGATAAAAATTGAATGCCTCAATTACACTTAACCATACCAATGTACATCACAAGTGTAGTTGGAAAGACAATGATTGACCTTAAGGAAAAATTCACTTCCTAAAGGACTAGTGCACTAAAAATGATAAAGTCTATAGAATTCAACCAGATTTTACATGAATGTTTTCTAATTCATATGGTTGGGCATAGGGGTACCTCACCACTAATCACCTACACTCATAATATTTTTACATCTTCATTGGCTAAGCACTCCAAAAAAGGAATGATGAAAACCCATGATAAAGAATATATTTGTGAGGAATTTCTATGGCTTAATAAATGGAATATTCAAGAGTGAATTCTTTATTTTAATCTTAACCAATTTTGCAAATTGGTTAAGAAAACTAGTATTTTAGAAACATTGGGAAAATGTAGAAGTAAAAAATATTTGTATTTGAATGATTTCATGGCCTTAATTCAAAGGTAAACTATTTATCTACTAATATATCTCATCGTTTACAATGTCTAATTTGCTTAACACAAATGAGATCTCATGATTTGAGAGTTGAAATAGGTATATGATTCAAAAGTCATGAAGAATGAATAGGTTGATTGTGTAATATAAATACCATTGAAGATTAGTGCTACATTTTCTTCCAATGTCCTACATTAGAGCACATTAGAAATAGAATATTATAGTTGTAAATTTGATTGATTTTTTTCAAATTTTATCAAGAACACTTATTAATTTTCTTCTATATGCTATGTTCTTTTCAAAACTTATAACATGTATATTTCTACCATCTAATAGATTGAGGGGGTTACAAATGTAATAGAATTTCATTTTTAGTTTCACATTATCTAAAACTAACTTTAATATTTTATTAAAATAATGATTTTTAAGTTCATTTAAATTAGAATATTTTTCTATAAAATACAGAAAATTAGACCTATTATTATCTAGTTTTTCATTAAAAGGAAAACTTTGTTTAGGAGTCTTTTTAATCATCAAGTTCTTAGCTAATGGATCAAAGTAGTCAGGATGGCTATTGATGCTATAAAAGTTTTCTCTTTAATTTTGAAAGGCTTATGAAAGTACAAAATTTATGCCTGTTATTGATTTTATATTTTTAGTAACAGCGTTAGAAAGTTTTCAAAGTTTTATTTGATGTCTAGATATAGCTTTTACTCTTTTTCTATAGGAATTTCCCAAATTAAAAAATTCAACATTAACAACTTTTTGTGAGCCTACATAATACCATTAAAAATAATGTATGTCATAGAGCTTATGAGAGATATGGTCAAGTAGAGATTGTTTGCTTCATAATTCGATAAAAATCAATATAAGACGAGCATCATGACAAATATTAGTAGCTCTAAGATTTCTGGAAGAATATTTTATAATAGCAAAAATAAGAGTGATGTTACCCAATTTGTATCTTTTCAATTATTTAATAACTACAATGGTTTCCTCTCTCTATATTTTGATATTCTCAAATTTTTATTAGTTATGGAGTTGAATTCTTTGATCAAATGTACTTCAAATGTTGCAAGTATATATCATTATATCATCCATAGCTTGTATGTGTCTTTTCCATTAAAAATATGTTTTCCACTTATCTTGGATCCTAGTATTTAGTAGCTCTCTTTTATTTAATTTTCTATAGACAAAAAGGATGCAAACTTTTGAAGAAGATGCAAAATAATATTAACTATATTCATAGCATGCGAAAAAATTTTATTAAGCCTAACGTAGAGGTAGATGCATTCAAACTCAAAATAAAATCCTTAAAAAGTCATTAATGCAATTGCTAAGTTATTCAAATCAAACAAGCCAACAATTGTTAGGCTCTATTGTACATTTATCTTTAATTTGATTTGGAAGTCCCACGTTATAGGTTTGATTTCAGTAGGTAATTCTAAGCTATAAAGTTCTAATTTAACTATATATCTTAGGGGTTAATATTTTAGTTTTTTTATTGGAAGGGGATAAATAATAATATTTTAGAATTCAAAGTATAATAGATCAATGAATAGATAACAATCTAAACAATTTTTGGAATGCCTTTCATATTTTTATCCTTACAATCAATCCTAAAAAAGATCTCCTTTGGGATAGGAAAAAGGATTATACCTTTCCCTCATTTAAAAGAACCCCCATATGGTTTCACTTCTTCCTAAATGGGTTATTGTAAAAAGGAGAAAACTCTCTAAAGACAAAAAAAAATTAATAAAAAAATAAACAAATAGTAATAAAAGCTAAAATACTCCTATCTATCTTTCAGCTTCCAAAATAAAAAGAAATTAAAATTGCAAGAAAGAAATTAATTGTTCAGTTTTTAGTGAAAGATTTTCTGCTTAAAGCTATAATTGAAAAGCCATATCTTTTAGAATCTAATATTTAACTCTTGAAGAAAGGTCATAGTTATTCCCTTACTACTCAAACTTAACTGAACATAGAAGCTTCCAAATAGAATAGAGAACAAGCAGCCAAAGACACTTTCAAATGTAAAGAAATGAAGTAGACAAAGCAAGTTGATAATCAGGAATATATTATTGATATTTAATTGATAGTTGTTACAAATTATAGATGTCCATTTCCAAGCATGTAATGCAACATAGTACACAAAAAATAAACATGAGAAGATGAGCTTATCTAACAAAAAGAGGACATTGAGAAGATATTATTTTCATATGTTAAAAAGAATTGTCGATATAAAGACCTTGATGAATAAGTCATCATAAAAAATCTAAATTTTTGAAAAGGTAGAAACTTTTCAAATATTTTCCATTTTCATTTTCCAGAAAAGGATAATTGCATTTTCTAGGTCTTATTTAACTTCTCATGAATAAAATCATTTTTTGGAATAATTTTATATTCTTTAAAATTAAAAGGAGAAACAAATTTTCCATCATTCAAAAAAATTATGGAAATGCTTTCTGCAAAGTATTTTTAGTTTAAATAAATTCTCAAGATCGTAAATTAGTTTTTAGAAAAAAATTTCTTGTTCTATTTTAACTATGTAGGTTAGAAGCTTCCTTCCATGTAATCTATCAAGCATAGTGGTATGAGATTCGTAATCCAGGTTTTGGGTTTTTTGTGGAAGCTTGGTCACTCATGATCCATGAGTGGAGTTGAATTTTTGAATTATTTTAGCAATTTATAAGTAGTAAAAATCAAATAGCATACAAGTTAGGATAAGTTTTATGAGTCATATGAGAAACTTCCAAAGTTTGAGTTTATTTCATGAAAAATGAATGGTTGTGGAGTCTAGTAACACATTGTGTATATGTAGAGAAGAAATTGTAATAATACCAAATTTGTTTCATGTGGTAGACAACCTAGATAAATTAGTAATTTAAGTTCTTTCATTAAAAGGAAGTCACCATGGGCTAATTTGAAAAGCATATCTTTTGAAATAGTAATATTGTTGTAATTTTAATACTTACTAAGCTTACACTATGTTTTCCAAATTTGTTTAAGAATTGAAGAATTAATAATTTGGCCAAGAGGCCATTACCAGTCATATTTCGGTAACTCCAACTTTGTCCATAACGCTGATTAACGCTGACGTGTTATGAAAGGTTAGGTCCGTTGCAAAATAGAAATACATTTAGAAAGTTTGTGTCCTTGTTCTAAAGGTTATGTTGTGTTGAAAACCATAAATATGCCTCATTAGATGAACAATTTGTGTTGGATTCGGGAGTGCCTACTGAAGCGCAATAAATCGGCAATGGGTACGCATGTCAGAATTTTTTCTAAAATTTTTTATATATAATAATAATAAAGATCTTGTTAATATCAGCACTTTGGTTACTATTGGTCATGGCTTCAACAATGCAGTCACTATGCCACTGCATATGCATACTTCTCTATTTACGAACTCATGTTAATCTTGCTTGCATATATTGACGTACTGTTTAAAACATGGAATGACTTGGATTTCAGCCAAGAGAGAGAATTTGTAATGAAATTTTGTATATATACATTGAAATGACTACCTTGACATGCCTCATATTATTCTTTTGTTGTTCTCTATGTCTATTCTAAATCATGTAGGAAAATCCTTTTCAGAAAATTCTATAATATAATATACAGTTATCAATATCGTATATTTCAATAAATTTAGAGTAGCTCCAAGAGTAGGAGAGGAGAAATGGATAGATTATTGTTGGGCACAACTGTTACTACAGTATCATTTTAGAGATGTCAAACACGATCTAGGAAGAAATGATGAAGAAATTTAATGAAAATAGATTTCTATTTAACACATCTATGAATTGGAAGTGGAAACATTCGATGAAGAGTTTGAATGTCCTTGCGAGGAAGAGAGGTAGTATACAGATATTATTCCAAAAATAAAGGATGGTATTAAATATGATTTTGAAGTACTAAATCGACATCTACTTACATCAGCTCATTTTCAATGAAGTAAACTCGAAATGCTTGGATTAAGAGATTGAGATAGACAGAATGAATGGTCAGCCAACTATCCTAGAGAGGGTGTTGTAAAGATTACTACATCTTTTGTTCATGGTCATAGATCACATGGGATAATAACAAATTCAAGAAATAAATAAAATAAGGTAGATATATCTTCTCTAGGAGTTCAACAAAAGAAATGCTACAAGATTATCACTGGCCATCTATATATGCAACAATTCCAAATGGATGAAGTTTCTCCTCTATTGATAATTATTTAAGGTACAGTAGGCACAGGAAATCGTATCTCATTGATACGATTCATAAAAAATTTAGTCAAACTTGCTCATTGGTAAAGAATAGCTTATTGGTGCTCACCCCTACTAGTGCTAAAGTGTATAATATTAATGCAACTATAGTAGATTCTGAGTTGAAGATTGGAATCAAAGATTACAAACCATTGCTTGCATCACCTTTGTCATCATTATACAATAAATACAAATACATAAAATATATTATTATAGATGAAATAAGTTTCATATGTGGAAAATTTCTTAGCAACATTGAACGAAGGCTTAAGAAAATATTTCCAAATAATTGTTTAGATAACTTTGGTGGTAGATCTATGATACTCATTGGATATCTTACACAGCTTTCACCTGTTAAAGATGTTATACTGTGCATATCATCTCAGATGCATGTGAAGAATTTTTGGTTGGCATTCAATAAATTTGTAACCTTTGATGTTGTGTATCAACAAAGGGGTGATGATTTGCAACAACAAAGATTTAGAGAAGTTTTGATGAATATACGAGAAGGAAATATAACTGATGAGGATTATGACTTTTTAAGCTTGAGAATGCAACTTCCATCAACATCGGATGGGCAAGATGGATTTGAGAATTCTGTGCATTTATTTGATACAAACGATAAAGTGCATATGCATAATGAAAAAATATTTCTCAAAATGCAGAAGCTAGTTGCACAGTGCACAGTAGATAGAAAGACAAATGATGTGAAATTTTGGGATGATTTAGAAGGAGAATTGGACCTAGTAGTGTTCATTTGTGAGGATGCAAGGGTTATGCTCACTGTTAATCTATGGCCAGAAGCAGGATTGGTTAATGGTGCATTGGGAGTCACTAAGAAAATAATATATAGTCCACATTGCCAACCTCCACAGTTGTCATCATATTTCATCATTGAGTTTGACTCCTATATTGGAGTACCGTATGATAATGAACATCCTCGACAAGTACCCATTCCACGAATCATACGTGGAGGATCTCGCCAACTACCACTTAGATTAGCATGGGCTTGAACGATACACAAGTCATAGGTAATGACATTGGAGAAAGCGTGTATAGATTTTGGTAGTAAATAAACAATAGGTCTTACATTTGTGGCACTATCTCGAGTGAGGAGTATTGACAGTTTGAAGATATTCCCTCCAATCTCCAAAGAAAGATATATCAAGATATTTAAGGCTTCATACCTTCAGAGTAGATTGGATGAAGAGGAACGCATTAAATCTAATAAAGAATGATATCATTCTTTTCTGTCAAGTAATTTTTACTATTTTGAATGTCAGATCATTTGTAACTATACATTTTTAACTATGCAAGTTTGTACATTGATTATTTGATTATTTCTGTTGTATTAAAACATGTTTATAATCATTCAATAAAGCATTCCATGGTCTGATAATATTTTTATTTGTTATGTTTAAATCATCACTGCAGCAGACGACTAGCAATCACTAGCTTAGTTATATATTTATAATATATATCTATAAATTGGCCAAGAGAATCTTATTTGTTTACCAGTAAAAAGTTCTTTGAGTAAAAAATTTCATAACTTCTGGACGAAGAACACGTTGATAGGATTGCAGATTTTCCTTCAGATTTTTCCTAAGAAAGGAACATTTTTTAATAATTCATGTCCAACAACCAGAGTTATATTCGATTGGTATTTTATAAATCAGTAAAGTAGTCCAATGTAAGAAAGAATAACGAAGGTAAAAGGTAGTATAATTAAAAATGTATGGATTATAAATAAACAGCTTGTGCCATGCCATGTCACCTATTTATGCCTCCAGCTACCCTAACCTGAAGCAAGAACTCGGTTGGCACTTTGCAGAGACGATAGAGCCCAGATATGCACACCAGGTTAGCTTTTATACAAGGTTTTTAGAAAACTCCGATTACCCCAAGCAGAGACAGTTGATATATGAAAATGGGAGATACGCAAGGCACAATAGAACGCATCGTGCAGTGGTTCATTTGGTTTTCTAAGCACAGGAACGTGAAAGTTGAGAAATGCGGACAATTCAATTTAGAAGCTACCGTGTTGGCGACCATCGTTGCACCACGCAAGAATTCTCATTATTAATTCGGTTTACAAATAATAGTAATAGTGGAGTGGACATAAGTAAGATTATGGCATCGAACACGTCACAAGAGATGAGACTGCTGAATCAACCCCGCAATGGCATTCTGTCACCAACGAAGGATGCGATGCGCTATCAAATGAATGAATCGTTCCATGCTACAGCAGAGGCATCCTCATTCACCGTAACGTTGGCCAGAAAAGGAGAGGAATTTTTTTCTTTATTTTTTTCTAACACGGATTCTATTTTGTGGTTGCCAAGGATATCAGTGCTGTCAATCACAAATTAAAAAATCTGCGATGAATGGCAAGATCTGCAATAGCAAAGCAATGTTGAAGTTCATACAAAATCGGATAAAATATTTAATCTAATGAATAGTGTTGTATTTTTATCGATTTTTTAAGTTTAATATATTATATATTGCTGATTCTTGTGCCCTTCAAAAATTAAAATTTCTCTATTTGATTTTTGACTTTAACTAAGCTTTTAGATGAAAAAAAATGGAAATTGCCATTACTAACATGAGTGCATATGAGTGCTCTATTGAATAAACTTTGATGATTCTGATGGACTACTTGACGTGCAAGGAAACCTTAACTTTTAGACCCCCACTATCCTTTACCCATTCTAACCATGCATTCCTATTGCATAGATTTTGCTTTAGTTCTTTCTCATGGTGCTTGAAGAAGAGGTCAAGGGTGTCAAGATGGAAACATAAAATACTTGGATTTGGTGACATCCGCAATGGTGGAACAACTTAATTTGGTGATGCAAAACCAAATCAAAAGATGACAATCAAGTCATATCCCACATGTAAGTGCTTATGCCAACATCGCCCATGCTAGCAATGGGGCCATGATCAACAAGTCTAATCCTCTAGCATCGAGCACAAAGAAAGTTAATTTGTACGAACACGTCTTGGGGCTTAATTCATAATGGCAAGCTTGTGGCAGTGATTATGTTGCCATGCCATGATGGAATGGACATAATGGCTCAGGTGTTGTAGAATGTGGGTTATGTAATAGCTACAGAGGTGGCATAACTAATGGTGGTGGTGCTAAACATTATGTGTGTAACAAAAGTTACATTAATGATAACCAACGATGGTGGAAAACATGGTGAGAGTTTTGTCCAAGTGGTGTTGGGTAATGGCCTGCGTGGTGGACGTAAGTAACATAGGATGTGGGCATTTAAACACCTAGATGAGCAACTATAAAAGTGAAGGATTGGATGTTATGGGAGAAAAAAGTACATGACCTCCTTTCTCTCTAGTGTAGCTACGTGGTGCCAAATGGCAAGCAACACCTACAGCCTCTCCTCTCTTTCTTGTAGCAGTACGACATGCTATAGATATTTGCAAGGGAAAGCAAGGGACTCTCAACACTAGTGGGGGATTGAGCAATAGGTAGTAGGTAGATCAGGATTCTGGGACTAGCTAGGTAACTAGGAGGCAATGGTTTTCTTTCTTTTTTATTGCACTCTAGTGGGTAGCCTCCTCTATTTCCATGGGCAGTAGTGCATGTGGCATGATGTAGGCAAGCAGCATTAATAGGTAGGTAAGCTTGCAGTGGCAATCTACTCTAACAACACGTGACAATGTAGAGCAGATAGCAGTGATATATCTCTCTCTTCTCCCTTCCCTAGGAAACATTGGTAGACTAAACCATAAACTGCCAAAGTAGCAGTAGCTGCAAACGATGATAGGCTATGTAGTCAATAGCAGAGTGAATTTCTCAGCCTCCCATCATTCCTATAGGTGCTTTAGCTGATAGTGCAAATGTGCGGCAACAGTCAACAATTACATTAGGTAGTCTCCCTCAGTGATGGGAGGGTCATGTTAGAGGACAAGGGATTAATAGATAGCCTCCCTCTTTTTGTAGATCTAAAATAGCGACTGCAATAGGGTTCTCTCTTTTTCCTCTCTTTGGCAATGATGAAGCTACAACAAGCAGCCTCCCTAGGTTTTCTATCACCAACAATAGGTTGTCTAGTAGGCAATGACAAGGTGCATGGCAATGGAACACTAGATAGATCTCTCTCGCTCTTCCTCTCCTAGCAACTATGAGCAATGTTGACTATGGTAGCATCTATGATGATGAGATGGCATAGACAAATGGCAATAGTAAGAACCAGGGAAAAATTTAAATTTACTAGTTATGGTATTCTCATTGAGTCTTAAAATTCAAGATAGCTTTTCAATTTAAATTCTTCCAACATTACAGTTTAATTTATTTTATTTTTAAAATGTCACATAGCCTTCTCTAGCATCGACTATTCTTGGGTTTCCATACCCATGTGGGAGGCACCCTGGGCAATAGTCTCTTCAAACAAGTTTTTTTTTCCGAGTGTTGATGCATCCAAAATTTACGCATCAACATCTTTTTGAAATGAAATAAGAGAAATTGATATTTTAAAAAATGCAAAAGCAAAGGCCATAAAAATAGCCCTACTTAATCTTGTTTTGAAGCCTATTTTTTGTTAAATTATTCTGTTAAAAATCTCTATTTTTAGCCCATATCTTGAAAAATATTTTTTAAGAATTTTCAAGCCCTTTTATTTTCTGATCCCAAACATCTATTTCCTAAAAATTTTTGTTACCCAAGTCTCATCAGCCATCTTTAATGCTATTTCAAATTTCTAAATTCTCATTTTCTTAGTTCTATTTTTAGATTTGTGGTTTGGCAATCCTTACCTAAGTCTTGACTTTTTCCTCTATCTTCTGCATCTCCTTTTAAGATTTCTATGGTTGTGTTGTTTCTTGCACTTGCATGCAATTTCTAGTTTGGAGGCTAAGTGTTGAAGCCAACATTGCCCATGCTAGACATGGAGCCATGATCAACAAGTCTAATACCCTGGCATCGAGCACAAAGAAAGTTAATTTGTACAAGCATGTCTTAGGGCCTGATTCATAATGGCAGGCTTGGGGTGGTGGTTATGTTTCCATGCCATGATGGCATGGATGTAATGGCCCAGGTGGTGTAGAATGTGGATTACATAATAGTTGTAAAGGTGGTGTAATTGATGATGGTGGTGCTAAGAGTTCTGTGCATTATAAGAGTTACGTTGGTGATAACCGATAGTGGTGGAGAACAAGGTCAGAGTTATGTCCAAGTGGTTACATATGGTGGTGGCATAACTAATGATGTGGTGGTCCCAAGCATTACGAAACTTATGTAACAACTTAGGTGGTCGGTGTAATTGACATAGAACATGGGCATTTAAGCATCCGAAAGAGTGCCTACAAAAGTTGAGGAGAAAATGTTATCAAGGAAAAATGCACATGGCCTCCTTTCTCTCTAGTGTAGTTACATGGTACTAGATCATGAGCAACACCTGTAGCCTTTCCTCTCTATCTTACAGCAGTAGGACATGCTATAGATAGTTGCTAGGGGAAGTAGGGGACTCTCAACAGCAATGTGGGGCTTAGCAACTGGTAGTAGGTAGATCAAGATCTTGGGGCTAGCCAAGAAACCAATAGGTGGCAATTTTTATTCTTTTTCTTAGACCCCCAACACGTAGCCTTCTCTCTTTTCTTAGGTAGCAGTGTGCATGGCACAATGTAGGCAAGCAAAGTTAATAGGTAGGTAAGCTTGCGACGATGATCTGTTCCAATACCATGTGATAGTGCAGAGCAGATAGTGATGACATCCCTCTCTCTCCTTCATTTCCCAATAGATGGCTGTGGAGTAAATTGCAAACTACAATGTTGGTAGTGACCGTAGATGATGGTAGGCCACATAATCAATAATAGAGTAGATTTCTTAGCCTACCCTCACTCCTACAAGCATGTCATTCACTAGTGCAAGTATGCAGTAATAGTTAGCAACTGTGGTAAGTGGTCTCTCTCGATGGCAATAGCGCAATGTCATAGAATAAGGGATTAGTAGGTAGCCTCTCTCTCTCCCTCTACAAATCCAAACAAGTGACTACAATAGGATTCTCTCTTCTTTCTCTCTTTCGCAATAGTGAGGTTGCAACAAGTAGTCTTCTTAGCTTTTTTGCCACCAATGATAGGTTGTGTGGTAGGCAACAACAAAGCACATGATAATGAAACACTAGATAGGTATCTCTCTCTTCTTCTCCTAGTAGCTATGAGCAATGTCAACTATGATAGCATCTACAACAAAAAGACAGCATGAACGAATGGCAACAGCAGGAACTAGAGAAAAATTTGAATTTACTAGTTATTATATTTTTGTTGAGTATTGAAATTCAAGATAATTGTTCAATTTAAATTCTCCCAACTTTTTAATTTAACTTTTTTTTTCTTTGAAATGTCACTTATCCCTCTCGAACTGAGACTATTCCTAGGTCTCATCAAATGAGTTTTTCCCTAGTGTTGGTACATCCAAAATTTACACATCAATAGTAATACAATGTGACTCATGTCACCAATTGTGCAATGATGCAACCCCATAAGCCTCTCTACTATAATATCACAAACCTTTGCAATAGCATTCCACAACTAGAATGAAATCCATAGACAACAAAAATAATAATGAAGAATGTCATAGCACTATTCTTGTTGGTGGTAGGGCTTTTGCAAGCTAGCAGGATAGTAGATGAGGATTTGCTATACGATTTTTGTGTGGGGTATAACAAAATTGGAAAGGCAAGGTCATATTCATAAACAAGATTCCCTGCCTAAGTCTTGACTTCACCACCACTAGTGGGCTTCAAAACTTCTACTTTGGCATTGCCAGGCATGCCCCACTCCATATTCAAGAATGTTGTGATAACAATAATGGCCATGAATTTGTAGGATAGAAACACATAGGGTCTCACTCTCACCCACATCAATTTCACCTTTGGTAGCATCATTTCACTACATTATCATCCTTGAGCCACCAAATTGATGTTCCTCTTGTTTGGTGGTTTTGGGTTAGCGGGATTTGTAGAAGAATGGTGTTGCTACTTATTCCATGATGAAGATAGTCCTACTTCTAGTCCATGCTTCCCATTGCAATCACAACAAAATTATGAATTACTGTGCAATGTTTAACTTATAGCTTTTAGGTACCTTGTTTTGTTATAAGTTACATTTGGGTAGGTTGTGATTATGGTGGATTAATTCTTTTAATACTATTTAATTTCTATAACTATCAGAGTTCATTGAAAGCATCTAACTTCATGGATTGATGATGTTAGTGTTAGTCCTTAGTTAAACCTTTATGGGAGTTAGAAAAATTCAAATAAGAACATGAACATTTGTAGTGAGGTGAGGCATGGATATCATAGATGGATGAGAGAGAGAAAATGGAATGGATTTCCTAATTAAGATCACATGAAGTCCCTCATAAATTTCATGGTTAATTGATCTAATAAAATCCATCCTTAGTCTAGACTAAAACCAACCACATTCAAAGACTTTGCATCATCACTCTAAGACTAGTCTACCCCCTTGAGACATAAGAGTGCTCCCAAAAACAACCATCATTCCTTATGAAGAAGAAACGAGAAGTAGGAAGTAAGAAATTACCTTAGTTAGATGGGACCTTTAGGCATGGGTAACATGTATTTCAAGTCTCATAACTAGTGCTCGTAGTATGTTATTTTTTCTAAGGGGTGTTCTTTGAATTTCCATTTTCATCATTTATTTATTTACTTATTATTAGAATGGGAACCATACCATGCAAATACTTATTCAACTTCCTATTGTTGGTCAACAAAGAATGGTAAGAAACCTATGAAAACACTCATGTACCCAATCAAGTAGAAAAGAACAAAGAGTATTGAGTCCTCTTGAAGTCACACACTATTCAAACCCTTGAATCCTTTCCAAGTCCAAAAACTACCAAGGTCACAAATTCATTAAATGTTTGCTAAGAAAATGGACCTCATACTTCTAGAACTAGAAACATGATAGAGTTTGTGGATGGGTGGATGACGTGGACTCACAACTTATTTCATGAGAAAGAAATCATGTCTTAATTATCAATAATAAAATTTAGTGCTCAAATCCAAACACTAATAATCAAATAACCAGATAGTACATGCACACATCAAGTAAACTACATTGTACGTTTTTGGTAATAAGGCATATTATTGTTAGAACACAATAAGAAAATCACACTGAAATAAAGAAAAATATTCAAGAAATCGTAAAATATTCAAGAAAAATAAAACATATTATTAAGTTTATAAAAAAAACAAAATGATATAAAACATTAAAAAATAGAAAAACAAAAAGGGTGTAAAACCAACAAAATGTAAAATAAAAATCTATAAAACAAAAAATAGAAAAAACTAAGCCATTTATATGATTAGCATGAATTTCCATCTCCCCCATAACTATGTTGGAAGAAGGATATCTAAGAAACCAAGTGTAGTTGTCCATCCAAGAAGGTGTTGTGACCACTAGCTACCTTATACTTATGAAAATATTTAATTTGTTGCATGTTGACAAGTTGTTCTTTTGTCTAGGCTCTCACGTTTGTACATCAACATGGTCCTAGAATGAAAGGTTTTGAAAATAATATAAGGACCTTCCCATAGTATTTAGAACTTGGTTTGTTATGGCACAGGTGTGGTCATCCAGTAGAGAACCTTATCTCCTAGTTGAAATTTGACATTTCTAATTCTAAGGTCATTGCATTTTTTATTAAATGCCTTATGCAAGTTGTTAGATGATAGGACTACTAATCAATTTCTCTCTAGTAGGTTGAGATTCATTAATATTTCTTCTAGTGCTAGACTTAAGTCAAGGTTAAGGCCATAGGCCATTGAAAGTGTACAGAGGTGAAATTGAATAGGAAGGATTGGCAATTTTTTGTACATCAACTCATAGGGAGAGTAGCCTATAGGGAGCTTCCAAGTGAAGTGGTAGGCCTAGAGGGCATCATTGAGTTTTGTACTCTAGTCTCTCCTATATTTGTTAACTATTCTCATTAAGATCATAGTGATTTCCCTATTTGTAACCTCAACCTAACCATTGGCTTGGAGATAATAATGTGTTCTTAATTTATGATCAACCTCCAAGCATTTCCTGAGCTTCCAAAAGGTAGTTCCTGTAAAGTGGATTCCATTATCAAAAGTTAACTCACGTGGCATACCAAACCTATTTTACAACATTTTGTTCTTCAAACCAAGGAGTAGTATAAGATGTATAGTCAATTATGGCTACTACTTCTACCCATTTCGTATAATAGTCAATAGTGACTATGATGTATGCCTTTTCATTTGGCATGGGCATGATAGGACTCATGAAGTCAATTCCCTAGATGTTAAAGTAATCTAGTGGTTGAATCCACTACTAAGGATCCTCCTTATGAGTAGTCATTCCACCATTGCATTGGCATTGTTCACAACAGTTGACAAATTAATGATTATCCATTAAGAGTTTTTGCTAGTAATATCTTGCCATCAAGATCTTAATTTCCATGCATCTCCTTGCATAGTGGCCCCCCACAAGGACCCTCATGAGTGTCTTGGAAAACATATAGTTGATCAACATCAAGGATACACTAATGAACTAGGCCATCGGTGCACATCTTATAAAGGTGCTCATTGATCTCCATGAGGCATTTCACCTAGTGAAGAAACTATTGTTTCTTCCTATTCTATAACTCTTGTGGCATTTCTTGAGTGGGAAGATAGTTAAGAATGTCATTATACCATTTAGGCTCAATGGAAAATTATTCAATTATAGCCCCAACAAAGAGAAGTTCATCAAGAAACTAATTAGACAATGGCCTTTCCTTCTCTTTGTTGTCCCATCTCAATCGAGAGAAGTGATCAGCAACCACATTCTCACTTCTCTTTCAATATATCATCATAAGATCAAATTTCTATAAGATTACTAGCCATTGTAAGACATGGGGGATCATCATTGGATTATTGATTAGGAAGCAAATTGGACTATGGTCCATGTGCATGAACACCTTATATTCAAGTACATAGTACCTGAAATTCTGCAAGGCAAACACCATTACCATCAATTCTTTTTCTATGGTGATGTAGTTTGGTTGTGAACCCACAATGCTTTGGAATTAGTAGTAGATGTAATAAGGACATTATTGATTGTCCACCTACATAAGCATGACCACTAAGGCATAATTTGATGCATTTTTATGACATAAAATGGTCTAGACCAATCTAGTGCTCATAAAATTGAAGTTTCTATGAGCTTCTCCTTTAGCTATTGGAATGCATTTTCAAATTTCTTAGTCAAAAAATGTGGAACATCTTTCTTTGTTAGCTTGAACAATGATTTTGTGATCTTTGAGAAATTCTCTACAAATCTTTGATAGTAACTAGTGTGTCCAAAGAATGACCAAACTTCTTTTACAATTTTTGGTTAATGGGTAATTTCTTGAATCACCCTAATCTTTTTAGGATAGATCTCAATCCCTACATATGAGATTCTATGGCCCAACACAATGCCCTCCTAGATCATCAAATGGCTCTTCTACCAATTGAGTTGAAGATTGGTCTCTGAACATCTTTTGAGCACTTGTTCAAGATGGTCCAAGGCTTGATCAAATGTAGCCCCATAGGTGTAGAAGTCATCCATGAAGACTTCCATCTTGCCACCAATCTACTACTAAAAAATGCTCAAGACTAAGGATTGGAATGTTGTAGAAGAATTTGCATAGGAAAAATGGTATTTTTTTTTATATGCAAAAGTCCCCTAATGATTCATGAATGTGATTTTGGCTTGGTCTTCTAGCACAATCTAGATTTGGTTATAGCCACCATAAATATCTAGGAAGCTATAATAGTAATTCTGAAAAATAGTTTCCAACACTTGATCCACAAATGACAAGGGAAAGTGATATTTGAATGTCACCATATTCAATAGCCAAAAATTGATGCAGACCTATGACTTACCACCTTTCTTTGGAATAATCATGAGTGTGCTAACCTTATCACTATTTGCAATAGGATAGATAAACCTTACCTTGAAGAGTTATTCGATTTCCTCTTTAATGATCTGCTTTAATTTGGGGTTCAACCATCGCTACGACTATCTCTCTAGCTTCATTACTAGATCAATGTATATATGATGCTAGCATATCTTAGAAATAATCCTTGTGAGTTTAGGATATGACCAAGCAAAGGCTATTGGCCATTTTTTAACCATCTTCAACATCATCTATTTCTATTTAGGAGAAAGATTAACATTGATGATTACTAGCTTGCCATTTTTAAAAAAATGCATACTTCATGTCTGTAGGTAGAGTTTTAAACTCTAGGGGATTTTGCTTAAAATTATAAAGAATTTTCATCTCTCCCCAACTAGTATCATCAATTTTATCAATGAAGAGTTGATGATGAACTTGCTCCATTTCATTCATGCCTTCCACGTAAGCACATGTTAGGCTCTTAGCAAGTTCTATGTAAAGTGGTGAGCTACTCTCATGGTTAGTTTTTAGCCACTAGGTGCCCTCTTGCTTTGTGGCTACTATGTATAGGCACCTTTCAATTTTAGATATATTAACACACTAACTACATGCTTTGATAGATACACTATTAATAACTCATAGTTTCTGCACATAGTTGAACCTTGTATCATTATATGTGATGCATGAAACTTTCTTCCTCTCAATTTCTCCAAATGCATTTTCTTTATAATTTTTGAGGGAAATATCTAAAATACCCAATAATACATCAATAGTGCTTAGCCAAGCCATTCCTATGATGACTAGAAAGTCCCCCTTGCAATTGTCCACTTGGATTACCAAGAAATTGATGAGGTAGAACCACCCACAAATGATGATCAGAGTGTCCTCCACCAGTCCCAAGCAAATAGTGATGGACTAATTAGCCAACTCAAGATGCATGTTTTTATTCTTAAGTGGAGGTATATTTTAGGCTTTATAAAACTCATGAAAAATCATATAAATACTAGAACTTGAATTTAGAAGAACCTTGCAAGGCTTATTCCTAGCAATTTGAAGGTAAGTAAGGGGATTTCCATGATCAAATAGCTTCCTAGGAAGGTGACCAACCTTTATCCAATTAGTTACCACATGAGTTAACATGACAACATGCACTTTAGAAAGTGTTTGGTTTGAAGGTGAAACAAATGGATTAGATGCAAAGGAAGATAGTGAAGTAGGGTTTCCAATCGTATCTATATGTGAGGGTTAGTTGGGTTGTTGGTTTGAAAGAAATGTTTTTTTCATGATCTAGGATTATGATTCAACATGTGCACCCCAGACTCCTATAATTGTGACATGACATGGCAACATCCTTTAGGATGTTTATATTGGTATATGTCACATCCATCATCATCATCTAATTTTATCTACATAGCTTCTTCCACAATAGCAACTTTACCCTTACCCATTTGGTAGGCATGTTCAACTTCTTTCCACCTTCTATAATCAAGATCACTACTCTAATCTCTTGATTATTCTACAAATTTTTGAAAAATTTTAAAAAAATTTCTCTAAAGAGTCCTATAATTTATTAAACTTGGTCAATATATTGAAAATATATTGTTGGATTAGCAAGGTTTTTTGCTACACCACCTCATTAAGTGGTGACTCCTCCTTATGGTCACAAAATTGAACCTTCCTTTTCTAATGGAAGGATCTTTGTTAAATTCCTCAACACTTTCCCATTTTCTTAGCTCTCCTTCTTCTTTTACTACCTACTCAATTAGCCTTTGCATCTGATGTTGCTTGATCCAACTATCTTTCACATGCCCACTTGAAACTTTTACTGCCTCTACAATATTTAACATTCTCCAAGTTGCTAGAAAAGGCACATGATCATCAATATTTTGATCACATCTATGATGTTGTCTACTATGCCTTTGTTCATGGTAGTCTATATGATTATCATTATCCTACTATTCACCTTCATTATGCTTGTTATTTCTGTAGTGTCTACCACATCCACTACACTTGTTATTGTTACATTCATTAGCTTTCTTGTCATCTTGATGCTTGCCCAAGCCCTTGCTTTAACTTCCACTTTTGCCTAAACCTAGATTGTTGATAGTTGACTATAGATTCCAGTTTAAGCCTCCATCACCAATATGAATGGATGGAAAATCTTCATGTTGAGAAACACAAGAGGGAGGATCCTCATTGTCATTTTGGTTCACTAGGAATAAGGTGTTGGTGAACTGTTTCCCCTTCAAATCCTCATGATTCTTCTTCTACTATTGTTTTCTCCTACATTATGTTTTAGTGGAATGATAGTCCCAGTTGTCAAGGACATGCATAATGTACTCTTCTTAAAGAACCTAGATGCCCAACCTCCTAAGTTTTTGGAATAACATCTTAGGCATAGATCAATTATAAGGCATTATAATATTACCCTTCATATCTTGCCATTGTAGTTGTTCATCTTAATGTAGGATGAAGGTGAAGTCATGTACATACTCATCTAGATGAGTATATACCACCCTACATTCTTGAGGCACTGGTGGTTTAGTATCATTGTGCCTATGAGAAGAAGAAATTTTGTATTTAGAATAAGATATTAGTGTTCTCAAATTATTATATTTATTCTTAGGATGATTTTGACCTTAGGATTCATCCAACAATGTTAATGATTTTCACTATGCCTAGATACTACACAGTTCAAACAAAAAGAGTCCCCAACAATAGCACCAATGATGAGCAATGAGTACCCCTATGCCGAACCATACAAATCACTAAGCATTCACGTGCAATCTAAACAAATTTCATGGACCCTTTTTCTTCCACTACACTAGCCTTTAGGAAGTGAAACTAATCCTAATAGTAATTCATTGTCTTTCCAATTACGCATGTGATATGCAAAGGTATGGTTAAGTGTAATTGAGACATATGATTTTTATTAATTTTATGTTTTATGTTTTGGGTACTTAAAATAAAGAATGAAAGGAATGAAGTAATTTAATTGCTAATTTAATTAACTAACTAATCAATGTCTAACTAATCCTATCATAAGCCTCAAATCCCACTTTTGATACGTATCCTAAACATGCATAACACTGCTAGGTTACAGAACATTAAGTATTAATGGGATTACCAAGTGTCATGAACATGCTCAAAGAGTTCATACTTATGTGCTTAATTAATTGCTATTTAATCTAGCTTAATTTAATATAATTATTTAAAGCACTAAAGGAATTTCATGAAACAGTAAATACATAAAGAAAATATTTAATCTAGCTAGAGTACTATAAGGTGTATCAAAAAGCTCTTCAGGAGATGGATGCTCTGATCTTTAGATTGTTCACCTCGGTAAGTTTTCTAAGTTAAGGAGCTTTGGTATGGTACACTAGGCCATGTACATTAGCAAACTTCAAAAGACGTTTATAGAAGCATTGCCACGCTATGTTGTGCCACATAGCGTAGCACGGCGTGGCAAAAGCTGGACAATCAATTCCCTCGCCCGACTTCAAGTCCTTCAACAATGTGTCCTTCCATCAGAAAGTGGCGAATTTGGCCAAAATCAAGTCATGTTTGCTGCTACGCTATGCTAAGCTACATGGTGCAGCAAGGCGTAGCAATTCTGCAGAAGTTGATAGAAGACATCTCAAAGGGCAGGAATAGCAAGTTCGCAAGCCCCGTAGTGCAAAAGGCAAAGTTTGCATATTGATGACATTTTTTGTGACTAAGGCCAGTTGCTACACTATGATACGCTACGTAGTGTAGCATAGCATGGAAAAAATGCAACAAATAGTCAGCACACTTCAAGGGTTTCTAGTGCATGCAACAAGACACAATGCAAGTTTCTTACTTCAAACCAACGGCTACGCTACGCTGCGTAGCATAGCACAGTCTACCAAGATGCTATGCCATGCCAAACATGCTATGCTAATAAGCATAGAAAAACATGGAAAGTAGTTATGTCACATCAATGCACCTCACCTAATTACACTGTTGCTCTAATAGTGTAATTATAGTATGGTAGGCTCACAATTACGGCGTGGTAGGCTTTCCCAATAGTCATGTAGGCACGTGCAGCATAGATAGGTCAGCATAAGCCCAGGGCATGTGGCATTCAAACTGCATCTTTCATGCATCCTTGGTCCTATAAATACCTCAATGAATAATACTCAAAGGGCTCCTAGCACTCTGGCTCTCTTTTCACACTTTTGGGTTGTGATTTTTTGAGCAATCTAGTTGGCTAATAATTTTGTTGACTGACAAGCAAAATTTCGCACTATGACCTTGAGCATTGTAAGCTTCCTATTTTGACATTGTAAATACTTAGCATTCTTAGTTTTCATTTCATTCTATTCTTTTCTACCACCGTGGTAGTACTTTGCATTGTTAATGACTGAGCCTGCATTCAAGCGCACAACCATCTCGTTCTACACATCTCGGTTACTCTTGGGATCTCTGTACTTCTCAACGCTATGCAACCGATTGTATCCATCTTGAAAGAGCGAGGCCATAGCTTTGAAGTGGTGCATTTTTCTAACTACATTTTTACATTATCTCCTATTTACTATTGCATTTTACAGTGTTCTCTATTTCTTTTGCATTTAAGCATTCCTTTGTGTTATCAATCTCATTTTCAAATTTCAGGTTGCAAAAGGTTATATACACACTGAATAAGTCCCTATCTAATTGACTAGACCATTCAGGGCACCCCATTTTCATCCAAATCTAGCACAGCCCTCCCGTAGAGATGGGGTCAAGACTATTAACGATCGACAACCCCTCAGTGTTTTTCAGCTACTGACATTTTCGATCACTACAAGTTTTTCGAGCGCTAGAGGGAGGGCCCTTTTTGTAGCTTTTCTACGTGTCACGGTAGTCCTGTAAGCCTTCTGCACCCTGATACACATTAGCATAAACTTGAAACCTATCTATGATTGTTTACACATCATGCAGTGTAGGTCGATTTCCCCGAAAGTTCCTTGGGAACCCTACAAGACATAAAGCCTCCAATTGCTAGCTGACTTGCCTGTCTTATGGTACTCTTTCATGCATTCTATACCCTATCATGCACTATCATAAATGTGATACCCTTTTGCGGTTGTTTACGTGCCTTGTGGTATAGATCGGTCACCTCGATAGCTCCTCAAGAACTCGGCAAGACATAAAGCCTTCTCTTTATTTCTTGCCAACTTCTTTGCTTTTCTCATTTGCAAAACTTCTTAGCTTTCCAATTTCTTTACTTTTTTCAAGTTTGCAAAACTTCCTAGCTTAGTAGAAATGACTTCCATAACTGTTGTTGCTAACACATTCAATGTTGAGGTTCCCATAACAGTTCAAGGCATCACTGGTGCCGAACGACCATTGAACCCAATGCTGGAAACATGTCAATCCCTCAAGATCCAAAATCAAGGACTTGAGGGCCTGGCCCAGCAACATGAGCGCTATAGCCTCCTCTATGCAAAGGTTCAGGAAAACCTTCCTTTGGATGTACATGAATGCAAAGATAAATATAGCTTCGAGTTCGCTTACTGCGATAGGAAGGAGTTTGTTCCCACTCCTGGTGTTTCCATACCTTTGACGCAGAAAAACCAAAGGCTTCTAGACTAGTTAATCCAATTGGCTAGGCTTAGGGAGCAACAAGACATGATGTCTAACCAAGATGATGCTTTTCAGGATGGACAAGAGGAAATCGATTCCCAATATGACAAGGGAGGTCAAACCATCCCTATTCCTATCCATCCTACCTAGTCCTTCTAGGCCAATATGTTGACTATCACTACTTCCTTTGTCATCACGCCTATGCTCCCACAACCTACAACTATAGCCTCAATGGGTAGCCATGTCACATTCCCTGTGCATCAATGCCCTTATTCTCCTATTTCATTTGTAGCGACTATGCCTCCGTAAACTATTCATCAGCATATTCCTGTAGCGCATCATGCACCAATCACGGCTACCCTGCGCATGTTCATGTTGTACCTTCTTCACAATCTTACGCAACTTTTGTTTTGATTCCTACTCTCACGTCTATTCCACCCAATGCGGTAGGCCTAGGTCCATCCACATGGTGGACCTCATTTACTTCTTTTCCTATTCCACAACTGTTGTAGATGTCTTATTATTTCCACCCTCAGACCTACCAAACCCTCCAAATGGTACAACCTAACATGGGGCTATGGTTTGTTCTGCTGACAGCACAAGCAGTCTATTCTGTGGCTCAAACCATGGTTGTTGCTCCAACAGCACCACCTGTCGGGTGGTGGATAGTGCATGTAGCACCTCTCGTAGGGGCTATCCCAATGATACTATCGATGGGTCATGCCGCCACCCCTGCCATTCCACAAGTGGTAGATTCCTCAGCAGTTCCCCAACCACCCACACCATCGCAGGGTTTGGATCAAGCATTCCAGCTTATCCAAACCCTCACTAAGGAAATAAAATGCCTCAAGGCTATTGGGTCTAATATGGTACAAGTTATGGACTTTTACCAAAATGACCCCATCAGCTCTTCAATCACTACTCTAACGTTACCCCTAGGGATGTATCTCCCACACTTCATGAAATACGATGGGGAGGGAAATCCCAACGCATATTTAGTTACCTTTAGATTTGAGTCTCTTCTATTGCAACAATGGATGCACATGATCATTCGTCTCTTTTCTATGTCCCTAGCTGAGAAAGCCTTAGATTGGTATCACGTGCTACCACGCTCATCCATTTCAACTCTAGAGGAGCTTTTGACATAGTTCATGATGCGCTTCAAGTATAACTTGAATGTGGAATCCACGGTGGACCAGTTGATGAGCGTGAAGTAGGAGCCTCTGGAACCAGTCTAGAAATTCATCCAGTGTTGGAGCACAACCCTTAACAAAATCCGTGAGCCCATCGCGAAGGCCCACCTACTAGCCATCTTTAAGGGTGCAATGAATGACTTTATCAAGTCTAAATTATACTACCTCGCTCCTTGCACTCTTAGTCAAGCCTTCGCTTAGACTAAGAGTATATAGGATGTAGCTGAGGTGAGAAAAGACTTGGCCTACATTTCTTACAAAAACACCTTCAGAAAGAAGGATAAGTGTAAGGCCCCAACAACCATAGTGGCCCCTGTGGCAATGGAGGCCAAGCCTAGACCTAGTAACAATAGTAACAAGAACAACAAAAAATTAGTCGTACCCACATCTAACCCCATTCCCAGGTAGGGCAACATACCGCAACCTCTAGTACCTGCACCAGAGATATCTGCACAACCCATACTGAACTTTGAGTTTAAAGATTGCTCAAAGTACACTCCACTACCTCTCAAGCCTTCAGAACTTCTAAAGTAGCTATTGGCAGTGGGGCACATGCAATACAAGAAAATGTTGGAAGAAGTAAGTATGAGACATCAATATTATTGCAAGCTCCTTAGGAACCCATCTTTTGCCCTAGCCAATGAACCGCCAGTTCCTAAGGGTTTTAGGCTGGATAGGTTTTGTGACAACCACCAATAGTGTGGTCACATCATGGATTACTGTCTGGCATTGCAGGATGACATCCAGAGATTGATTGACTAGGGAAAAATGTTGTTGAACAAAAGGAACCCAGTACATCCCGAAATTCAATCTATGCATTTCTACATAGACCCCCTCAATGGCTACAATGCTGGTTACATCATTAACGCCATTGACATTGATAGTGATCCTAGGCCACCCCAGTAGCCATTCGTGGTCCGTGTGCCTCAGTGTAGTGCACTAGCACCATAAGAAACTAATCAAAGCCCTCAACAGCCATTTGTTCTGAGAGTCCCTCCATGGGCATCCATCCACATGTCACCTATTAGCGAAACTGTGCTACTTCGCCTATTAATGTTATTAGCTCCTTTCATCATTAGGGGGCCGACTCCTTTGATGGTCCATGGCCTGCATAAAATAGCTGAAAAACCTTCTCATCCTAAAAAATGAGAAGTGTGTTTCACAGGTGAGGCGTCGAAGGAGAATACCACCCAAGTTATTCCCAAGCCTACATCTTTACCCCCTATATCTGCACCTTCATCACCAAAGGCAAATTTTGCTACAACCATACATTCTGTGCCACCCTGGCAAAAAGGGTTTGAACATAGATCTGAAGTTGCCCCTCCTCGGGAAATTCATCTTCTTGGATGAATTGAAGAGGAGGAAAGCGCTAAACAGAAGGGTGGCCAAGACCTTTTGGATGCCCTCACTTAGGTCAAGCAGGATCTAAAATAGAAAAATACTACACTGAACCTGTACGACCTGATCATGACGTCTTTCCCCCACCGTGAAGCTTTGATCTACATGTTGATAGCAATTTCGATCAACGAAGACATGCCAGCAAAAGAGGAAGTGATCCACTTAGTCATGCTTCCCCTTGCACCCGCAGAGCCTGAGCCATCCCAATTGACTTTCAGCGATGAAACCATTAGGAAAGATCCCGAGAGGGGTTAGGTGACCACGACACCCCTTTTCATCATAATTCGGGTCAGCCAACATCGGATCTGAAGGGTACACATTGATGATGGGGCTACCACGAATGTCATCCCCTTTCCTAGTGTGGATAAGTTGGGTTGGTCAACCAGATCAAACCCATAGTAACATCATGTCTAAGGTCATTCAACAGGGTGCATGTCCTGGTGAAAGGCATAGTTCACATAGACTTCGTAGCAAGGAACCATTTCCCCACAAACGCAATGTTCATCATGGTTGAGGAAACGCCTATGTTTAACCTGATCTTGGGGAGATCATGGTTAGCACAACTTAGGGCTATCTCCTCACCCATACATAAGGAAATCCACCTACCATATGCAGGCAGGGAGGTGGTGATCCATGATGATAAAGTAGTAGCACAAGCTATAAGTAACGTAGACATGGATCAGGGCTCAGAGGTCATAGCCTCTAAGAATGAAGCACATGCTCATGCACACATAGAACATCTGAAGGGAAAATCAGCTCAGCAAGCTGGTTGCCAAAATGATAGCACATGTGTTGAGTTTCCCTTCCAAGCAGGGGACAATGATGTGGATGAGGGTGTTGGCAAAACCCACGATGGGTGAAGAAGCAGCTATGCATACCGTAGCAACCCAATTGCTTCCCGCCTAGTTTTCATCCCTTGCACATTCATGGCTTTTTTCTTTGTTAACGTATCATCTCTTTTGGCATGCTACGCTATAGCCTGAAATAGCCTAAAACTATGCTACGCAATTGCCCAAAATGGCTTAAAACTAGTAATAGCCCGAAATGGCTCAAAACTAGCAATAGCCCAAAATGGCTTAAACCTAGCAACGGCTAGAAATGGCCCAAAACTAGCAATGGCCCGAAACGGCCTAAAACTAGCAATGGCCCAAAATGGCCTAAAAATAGCACATGAAAGCATAAACATTTTATAAAAAACACAGCACATATGCAATACACAAGTTAACGCAGAATTAATTTCTTTTCTAAAATTATTTCCTTTACTCAAAATTTTTGCCTGTTGATAATGTTTGCAAAATTTGTTACAAAAATTTAAAAATTCCAAAAAAAATCTTATGGTGTCATGGGTTGTCTTTGTTTGCATCATCTTTGCCTTTCTTTTCTGCATGATTTCCTTTTACATCACCTTCCCCTACATTGCCGTATTCCAGTTCTTCATTCCCTCCCTCTACAGACTCTGCACCCTCATCTAGAGCCTGCATCGTAGGAATGAAGTGGTCATCCAAAGCAACACATGCAGCTTGGGATAGAGCATGAGCATTAACAAAGTAGAAAGCAACTAACCTTAGAATGGCTTGTGTCTATCTCAAAGGTTATCCTATCTAAACTGGGCCTGAGGCAATGACAGACCTCCTCTACCATGATGTCCATCCAATGCCTATTGCTTGGTTCAGCGTCCACAGCAATTCTCTCCCTTTTGGTGGTTGTCCACCTTGGTGGTGCTAGAGAAAAGGAGACAGTTTTTGTCTCTCCTATGGGAAGGTCCACTTTTAGGTCAAGATATTCTGTAACCTTTACCTACTCCTTGGACTTGGCATAGGCCTCAGAAGCATCAATGGCATTTATGAATGCTTTATACATAAACACCTCCATAGTAGTGTCCCTGTACAGTTTACAATGGGTGGAATTTTTTTGTTTATACATGTGTTTATGGTTTCTCTGGGACTACCCCCATTCATAAACCTTGGTGCTAAAGTCTTTGAGATCCTAACACTTCTGGACTAGAAATTCTATCTACATCCACTATTCGATTAGCTAGCAAGTGGCTTCAACATTCTGATGCACAACAGTCCAAAACCTAGTGTAGTCTATTATAGCCGTGTGTCAGTTCTCATTATGAGTGTCATAGGCTATGAGGAACTCATTCCTTGACCTGAGATCCTCCACCTTGGTGACCAGGTCAGCCTCTCTTTGCTTAGCTCTTTGGACCTGTTTCCATAGGTCCTCGTTGATGCGCTTATACTCCCACAAGGAGCTTGCCAAGTGAAAAACACATTTTCAAGCCTTGTCATACATGTGAAGAAATACCTCGATCACTTCAGATGGGAATGTAGGCACAACACTGACCTTGAAAGGTCGTGCCAAGTGCCATTTGAGCCGAGAGGCTACCATGACACAAAGAGCATAAGAATCGCGTTAGCATAGCAAGATTAGAAAAATAAAAAATTTCTAGCATAACAACATGAGAGCACCTAACACTACTACTTACCCACATCAGGGTTTTCCTACTGAAGGTGGTTGATCATGTCATCAACGATTCCCTGCACGAATGTAAACTTGTCAGGGATCTCGGCCCATGATTCTTCACGAGTCAGAGAGGGTCCTGTAGCATCAATAGTAGTGCCTATCACATGACTAAACATATTAGAAATGGTTGAAATGGGGCTATGACAAGGTAGACATATTGCCAAACTTACCAATGTCCAATTATGATTTCCCTCTTAGGGGCCGACACCTCTTCGTCTCCCTCTGTGTCTTTATTTGTTGCCCCCATCTTAGGGGCCGACACCTCTTCGTCGCCTTCTTCTTCTTCTTCTTTTCCTCTGCTAGTAAAGAAGAATGTTTGCATGAGTCCAAAACAGGTTATGTTAAAGTGGGTTCTATGCTAAGTAATGCTGCCTAGCAGAGCATAGTGTTGCAAACAATGACAAAGTAAGCACTGAACAAAAGATTTTACCAATGGAGGGTTGCATCCTCTATAGTTTAAGCTGCAGTCTTCGCCCCTCTTCCTCCTCCACGTAAAGGGTTTCCTTGGCTGGGGGAGGCCTCTTCAGCTACAATTTCTTGGGCACAATCTTAGCTATGAGACTTTCCCCTTGTGACACACTACTGACTATAGCAGGGGGTGTCTCTCCTATGCTGTCCTACCCAAAAACATTGCGAGCCACCTGATCCTTAGTCATCACAGAGAACAACTCCCCAATTATTTTCGGGGGATCTTGGGCTCATGTGGTTTGGAGGATTTGGCGAATCCACAGTCTAGAAATATGGTTGTAATTTCACATGACCCAGACTCCATTCTCATGAACCACTAGAAACTCCACGAAGCTCTTCAAATAGTCTATGTAGAAGGCATAACGTATGTTGAAACAAGACTTCGATTTTTGGCGAAGTCCCAAAATTTTAGCCTACAAGCCTTTACATAGAAAGCTAGCCCAGTTGTAATGGGTCCCCTCTTCCATGACCTCATGCATTATCTAGGCCTACTCAAGCCCTAGGACCTTCTCTTGGATAAGCAATTAGGTAAGCAGCTGGGGGAATGGATAAGCATGGAAGATAGGGCAAATCTCCTTGGCGGGTTTGTCTTTAAGCTTCTCCATGGGGAGCCCCTTTTGCTCCTTCGAAATCCCCAACCACTCCTTAATATCCTTCTTTTGAAGGATCAGCTCCTTCTTTCCCTTTGACCCTATGAGAACGCCATTGGCAAGGACACCTAATAGGTCCACAAACAACTTGTCATTGATTTCAATGACCACCTGCATGCCCCATATGTGCATGTGGAAGTGGTTCACCTTTTCAGAAAAGGAGTTGACTAGGGAAAGCATCTTGGTAGTAGGAATTCTTGGATTTGGGGCTAGGAATAGATCCATAAGCCCAACCTTTTTTATGTTTTGGACCAAGAAGTCTGAAGCCACACCATTTATCTAGCGTTGGATCACTTCTATTTTGCCATATTTGAAGTAGATATTTGCCCCTTGTTTCTTAGTGGTTACCACCGTCACCTCCTGGGGCTTCTTTGCCCCTGCAACAGTTTTCACAAAAACGTTTAGCAAAAAAACATAGAAAGTACAAAAATTGCAAGGACACTTAAGCATGCGACACTTATTTTTTGGCCTATTGGGCCTACTGTGGCCAGCATCGCACAACACAGCGGAACAAGGCTGCAAAACTCACCCGCTAGCACAGTAGAAAGTTCCTTATGGGTTCTGGAAGCACGTCGCCATATAATGTGTTAGAAATAGTGTGTTGTAATGGTGGTACCAGCTGCACTTAGGCATATCCTAGATCTCAGTTAAACATCTTAACTTTGTTGGGCACTGACTAGATCCTTCTCCATGCCTTCTCATGATTACCCTATCAGTCAAAAACCTCAGAATGCCCCAACTTGCCCTAGGAAATATGGCTTCTATTATGTCGATCACCTTCTCCTCCTCTAGGGATGACCAAACAATCACACTAAAATGGTTGATGAGGAATTGTAGGTCTTGTGGCCCTTTCCTGAACCAGACCCACCGCTCTCCCAGATGTATCTGGGGAGGAGGATCATTGGCCATAGGTATTCTTACATGACACAAGACCCCTCTAATTTCTAAAATAATCAAGATTTGCCTTAGCCCCATCCTTCACAACACAACTAGCAAGTGTTAGCATCATGTCTAAGTGCAATACATACACAACATAGCAATACCTAGTAGTTCATACATATAGTGTAGCATAATCCTCTTTTCGCACATAGCATAGAAAGAACATGAAAGCAGTAGCGTAGCAAAAATAGCCTAGAATAGTAATAGAGCAATTAACCCTAACAGGGTAATTAACAATACGCCCCGACAAAAGACATGTCGCACTATTGCATCACACATGGCCCAAACCCCCCTCAAGATCCTACGTCACGCCATTCAAAATCCAAGTAACTGAAACTATCCAAACCCCCGCAGTTATGACAACCGCGACGGTGGTGGTTTAAGCAACCTTGCATGCAACGATGGCATAATGTTTATCCACTTACAGTGGCAGAAATGGTAGCAGTAGTGATGCAAAGGCCAAAAAAATGCAATGATAGAAAATGAAAATGGCTAAAATAGGATGCAAAATGAAAGCGGAAAAGAACAGAAGTGAAAAAAAATAACAGAATCACGGAAAAATAGAGGGAACATAGTAGCCTACCGGGTCAATGGTATGTCTTTCCGCGCTGTCACGTGCTCTTGTGTCATGTGCCCTAGGGTTTGCTTCACCTGCTCGACCTTTGCAAGTGCCAAATTCATGCATTCCTTCTTTGGAGCCATCATCCTACTCACAGATTTCTTTTCATCATTGATGTGTAGAAAATTCCCTTGCTCACTATTAGCACAATCACTCTGAAATCGCCTTGTGCTCCAAATATAGGCTATGCACTTTTATAGTGAGAATGGCAAGCTTACCAGGGTTTAATCCCTATTTATGGCTGTAATTGTAAAAAGGGAAACTTGTCACTCTCTCTCTCCATTTAATGCAGAGAACATTGTACAACGTAGCATGCTCGCCATGACATTGTAGCATTGTTAGCATTAAAACCTTGACACACTTCAAGCTAATTGCTTGCTTTCCTGAAAAATGAAAAAAATATATTTTCGATTGTCATGGTCCAGAAGGACCTTAAACTATCAATCGTAGCATAGTTACACTTTTACATGGTCTAGAAAGACCTTAAACTAGCAATCGTAGTATAGTTGCACTTTTACCAGTCCAAAAAGACCTTAAACTAGCAAACCCCAACATAGTTGCAACTTTTGCGCTTCAAAAAGACCTTAAACCAGCATTTTTTAATCTATTATATGTTTGCAGTCTACAATGACACTAAACTAATAGCATCACATTTTCACGTCGATAGTTTTCCATTTCCCATTTTAGCAGCTCTGCATCTCCATGCCATAACGGTCTTCCATGAATTTAAACTAGAAAAATTTTAATCTCTACATATTACATCTCGTCATTGCTTTGCATGTTTTCATTATACACGATTACTACCAATAGGTGCCTCTTAACCAGGCTTTCATCTCATGTTGACAGGTTAAGCAAAAAATGGAAGTTCATCGCAATCTCTCCATGCCTTTAACCCTAGTAGGTCCACATGGCAAGCCCACGATACAATTGAACCCAGAACTAATCGACTGGGGGTCAACCATAGCCAGCACAATAGCATCTTTAGAAGCATCCCCAGATTGGCTCGATCATCTAGTCCAAACCGTAGATTTGAAGGTTGGGGATGTAATCAAGGACCCTCTCGTCGAGACGCCTATGACCATACTCAAGGTGGAGGTAAAGAAGTTAAAGCTTAGCTCCCTCCTAGACATGCAAATGCATGAAAATGTAGCCAAAATTCTAGAAGACAACATCAAAGTATTCACATTGTCATATAATTACATGTCAGGTTTAGACCCACGGTTGATATAGCACAACATCTTCCTAGACCTACGCATGAAGGTAGTAAAGTAGAAGGCTTGAAAAGTCAAACCAAAAATTGCACTAGCTGTAAGGGACAAAATCACCAAGCTATACCAAGCTGGTTTCATCCACTTAGTTGATTATTCAGAATGGATGTCCAACATCATCGTGGTTTCTAAGAAAATAGGAGGGATACGAATCTGCATAGACTTCCAGGATCTAAACAAGTTGATGATCAAAGATGATTTCCCACTTCCAAGCATCGATCAACTCATCGACACTATGGCTGGTCATGCTCTGTTATCCTTCATGGATGGCTTTTCCAGCTACAACCAAATTCTCATCAACCCAGAACATCAGCTAATGACAACCTTCATGACTCCATGGGCGACCTTCTATTACACTAGGATGTCTTTTGGACTCAAGAATGCTATAGCAACCTAACAACGAGCCATGACTTACATCTTCATCGATTACATCCTAGAAACACTAAATGACTACATGGATGATATAGCGGTCAAGTCCAAGGAGGCAGCTGATCACCCACGTGATCTAGGGGTAGTCTTTAATTGTTCTCAAATGCACGACTTATGCCTTAATCTTGAGAAGTATTTCTTCGGTGTGAAAATCGGATGCATGTTAGGATTTGTGGTATCGGAGGCTAGAATAAGGATGGACCTTGACAAAGTCAAGGCCATTGTCAACCTGGTACCTCCTACAAACCTTAAATAATTTTTTTGATTGCAAGGTAGGGTACAGTTCATCCAAAGGTTTATAGCAAAGTTGACTGACAAGTTACACCCCATGAAACATCTTCTAAAGAAAGGGGTTGACTTTGAGTTGGACAACCCAGTGTCAACAAGCCTTCGATGACTTGAAGGAAGAACTCTTGCACCTTCCAACTATGCATCTAGCATAAAGGGATAAGCCTTTCTTCATCTACCTCGCCACCTCCGACACATCTATCGAAGCACTGCTATGTCAGAAATGAGACAACAGATCTAAGATACCAGTGTACTACCTAAGTCATGCGTTAATAGCTCATGAGAAAAAATACAACTAAGTAGAGAGGAATTTCCTTGCCTTAGTGTTTGCATTGAAAGGGTGGAGGCACTATCTATTTCACAGTGTAGTCAACATCATTTACAAAGGCAACATACTCTGGGCTATCACTAACAACCTGTATGAAAGCAATAACCACAGAGTTCAACCTACACTATGTAAGCCAGTCATAGACTAAGGGTCAAGCCATAGCAACACAACTTACAGCCTCACCCGTCAACGACCACACAACCATAGATCCCAAATTCCTAGATGAGCATGTTGGCATAATCAACATTGTTCCATCATACCTAGAAGCTACTCTACACTTTGATAGTGCTTCAACCGCATGAGGAAGTAGCATAGCTGCCATCATTACGTTCCCCTCTAGGGAAATGCACCTATCTGCTTATTGTTTTACATTCCCCTACACCAACACTATGGAAGAGTATGAGGGGCTACTCAGAGGCCTCTCTGCTACCCAGACACTATGCATACAACACTTGGCAGTCCGTAGTGATTCGCAACTAGTTGTGAATCAAATCATCAGGATCTGTGCCTACAGAGCTATGCACCTACAACCCTACTACAACCTAGCAAAAAGCTTGCTTAAGCAATTCACAACCACAGATGTGCAACAAGTGCCATGCAATGAGAACACCATGGCAGATGCCTTAGCCACCCTTGCATTAAACATTCCACCACACTCGTTCGAAAGTCTACCAACCTCGATTGATGAATGTACTAAGCCTATCACTCAGGTAGGACACATGGCCTCTATTAGTGCCACCGATACCTAGGAGTGGTACGCTAAATTTAAAGCCTATCTGCAACATGGTGGACCCCAAGTGAACTAACATCTACTCAGAGAGATGCAATCCACAAGCACACCTGGTAATATACACTCATGGGGAATGATGCCCTGTGCCAACGTCCTTACGATGGGATATTGCTAGCATGCGTGGATGGGGATTAGGTGCAGAAAGTAGTTAATGAAGTGCATGAGGGGCTGTGCGGTGGATATATAGCACCCAGGGCTATGGCTGCAAAAATTAGATGCCTAGGGTACTATTGGCCTCACATGAAGCATGACTACCTATCAAAATTCAAGACATGTGACATGTGCCAGAGATATGAAAATATCATACACATCTCACCTATGGACCTATACCCAATGCAAATCACATGGCCTTTCCAACGATGGGGACTAGACCTCATAGGGCCTATCACACCTAAGTCCTCCGTAGAGCATAGTTTCATTATCACTGCCACTGAGTATTTTACTAAGTGGATGGAAACTATTCCCCTGAGGAAAACGATGTTTCAAAAAATCTTCCATTTCATCCTAGATAACATTGTGACAAGGTTTGATCTTCCAATGACTATTGTGACTGACAATGGGCCACAATTCAGTAGTATAGAAACTCGAACCTTCTGTAGCAACCTAGGCATCAAGTAATCATTCTCCTCCCTGTACTACCCACAGGTGAACGGATAGGCAGAGGCTACAAATAAGTCCATCATCAACTTGCTGAAGCGAATGCTTGGCAATAGCAAGAGGCAGTGGCATGAGCAAATCCTCTACATTCTATGGGCCTACAGAATGGCATGCAGAACCACAACAAGTAAGACTCCTTACAAATTTGTTTACGGATCTAAAGCTATGTTGCCTCTTGAGCTGTAGGTACCATCACTCTGGATGATCCTTACGGATGTTGTGACCAAGGCCCAGAACAATGATTCATGGATCATCGACCTCAACTCAATAGATGAGGAGCACGTGCAGATGCTAAGATGCATAGAGCACTACCAGAGGAAGAAATAGCAAAAGCACCGTGCAGACCCACATCGACGATTGGTACAGAAGGGAGACCTTGTCCTCAAGGCCATCCGTGAGCATGTGAGCAAATTCTTAGCGAACTGGAAAGACCCTTACATGGTCACCAAAGCCTTTGGGAATGGAGCCTTCAAGCTGGTGGACATGGATAGCAACGAGTTCACCAACCCAGTGAATCACTCATACCTCAACCCGTACTACATCTAAAGTATGGCAGCAACAAGAAACATCCCCTACAATGATAAAATGGCAATAGCAATGAGTAGCGTCCGTTACAACGATAAACTGGCAACATCAACCAGTGTCTACAATGATGTTAAACTAGCGGCATCGAGTACCATCTGCTATGACGATAAACTGGCAACATTAACCAGTGTCTACAATGATGTTAAACTAGCAACATCGAGCACTGTCTGCTATGATGATAAACTGGCAACCACGACAAGTAGCATCTGCTACAACATTAAACTGGCAACAACCATCCGTTATGATGTAAAACTGGCACAGCTAGTCTGCTATGACTATAAACTAGCATGACACATCCGCTATGATGTTAAATTGCCATGTACAGTTTGTTGGGACCTTAAACTAGCACAGCAATCCACTGGGACTCTAAACCAGCACACGGTCTACCAAGACCTTAAATTGGGTTCACGTCACATCCCCAGCATGCATCTATGCTAAGTACACATCGAACGAGCATGCATAGTGTCGATGTGGAGGTGGGACATTATAGCTCCAGAACGTGGTTCACGATGTAGTGGGAATGTGATCTAGAACGCATGTGACACTAACACCCTTGGTATCATGCTGATCCTTCGAAGATGTCATATGACGTCACACTGGTCCTTTGGGCCTACCGTCACCACGGACCACTACCCTGACCGTAGTTCCTTGGCCAATGCCCATAGCTGGAGTTCCAGCAGTATTGTGGCCCAGCCACAATATTATTATCTTCCATTCCCCTTCCAATGCCTTAGCTAACACAACGTTTAGCTATGTGGTAGCTGATCTCATAGTTGAATTGAGAATGCATGCCTTTGGTAGGGATTTTAGAGCATTCGCACTCACAAAAACTCCCAGTGCCTTCAAGAATAGCTCCTCCTCACCGACACTGCCAAGGCCACTGCTGGCCTTCTTACTTTGGATATTGTGCACTAGCAAGGATGTATAAGAGCTTCAACAATGTCTACAGCAAGCAAGACCTTTTCCCCTCTCTTTGCATCATGGTTGTTTCACTCTTCGTTGTGCTTACATGGTGCGATTGAAACTACAACTTGCCACAACAACAAACGCTATGGCATCGCGAAGTGAGTGCGTCGACTACCTTGGCTACTTTTGGGTGCAAGTTCCATGATGTGTGTAATATAGCTCGCTGCATGGGAAGGTTCTGTAGGCAAGTTAAAATCCTTCCCAGATGTAAAGCAACTCATCCTGTGAAGGAAACACTTGTCCTACAGAGGGTCGAAGGCCAGCGAAGGTAAAGATAAAAATGTGAACAAGCCCCTCATGAGTACTCCAATGACGAACTTTTCTACACATCATCTTTACCCTTCTCCTGAACCTCCTTCCTCCCTACTTTGCCCTTTCACTCTCAAGAATATCCGAGCGATGTCCCAGTGGTCATGAAGTGGCAATGATAGCGTTGTACCTTCTGTGGTGTTTCATTTTCTTTTTCAATGTCTCTCGAGCTCATCCTCCAGATGTCGATAAAGAGGGGCCAATGAAACACCCCAGAATTCATAAGCATCCTTGCTTCACTAGGCCTTTTGCAATTCATGTAGCGTTACAATAGTTCTTCAGGAGATGGATGCTTTGATCTTCAGAATGTCTGCTTCGGGAGTTTTTCTAGGAAAGGAGCCTTGCTACACTACGCTATTCCATGTAGCATAGAAAAATTCATAAGACGTTTGCAGAAGCAGTGCCATGCTATGTTGTGCCAGACAGTGTAGCATGGCATGGCAAAAGCTGAAGAATCAGTCCCCTCACCCGACTTCATGTCCTTCAGCAATGTCTCCTTCTGTTAGAAAGTGGCGAACTTGGTCAAAATTAGGTCATTTTTATTGCTACGCTACGCTAAGCTACATGGCACAGCAAGGTGTAGAAATTCTATAGAAGTTGACAAAAGGCATCTCCAAGGGTGGGATCAACAAGATCGCAAGCCCCGCAGTGCAAAAGGCAAATTTTGCATATTGATGACATTTTTTGTGACTAAGTCCAGTTGCTACTCTATGATACGCTATGTAGCATAGCATAGCATTGGAAAAATGCAACAAAAAGTTAGCATGCTTCAAGTGTTTCTAGTGCATGCAACAAGACATAATGGAAGTTTCTTGCTTCGAACCAGTGGCTACGCTACGCTGCATAGCATAGCATAGCGTAACAAGATGCTATGCCACGTTAAACATACTATGCTACAAAGCATAGAAAAGTGTGGTAAGCATTTATGTGACATCAATGCAGCTCACCTAAATGCACCGTGGCTCTAACAGTGTAATTATAGCATGGCAGGCTTGTAATTATGGCATGGCAGGCTCGCCCAATGGTCATGTAGGCACATGTAGCATAGATAGGTCAGCATAAACCTAGGGCACGTCACATCCAAAGCACATCTTTTGTGCATTCTTGGTCCTATAAATACCCCAATGAACAATCCTTAAAGGACTCCTGGCACTCTGGCTCTCTTTTCACACTTTCGGGTTCCAATTTTTTGAGAAATCTAGTTGGCTAACAATTTTGTTGGTTGACAAGAAAATGTTAGCACTATGACCTTGAGCATTGTAAGCTTCCTATTTTGACATTGTAAACAATTAGCATTCTTAGTTGGCATTTCATTCTATTCTTTTCTACCACCTTGGTAGTACTTCGTATTGTTAATGATTGAGCCTACATTCAAGCACGCAGCCATCTTGTTCTACACATCTCGGTTACTCTCGGGATCTCTGTACTTCTCAATGCTATGCAACTGATTGTATCCATCTTGATAGAGTGAGTCCATAGCTTCAAAGCGGTGCATTTTTCTAACTACATTTTTACATTATCTCCTATTTACTAGTGCATTTTACATCGTTTTCTCTTTCTTTTGGATTTAAGCATTCCTTCGTGCAATCAATCTCATTTTGAAATTACATGTTGCAAAAGGCTATATAGACACTGACTAAGTCCCTGTCTGATCAACCAGACCATCCAGGATGCCCTGTTTCCATCCCAATCTAGCACAGCCCTCCCACGGAGACAAGGTCAAGACTATTAATGGCTGACGACCCCTCGGTGTTTCCTAGCCATCGATGTTTTTGGTCGCTACACTATGCTTAGGTATAATAATGCTCAAATAAAAATCCATGCACTTCATGACTCCTATTGTGGGTACTTGGGAAAATATGCTAACTTTAGGGAAGAAAAATTGCAAGAGCTCTACTATAGTATAAAAAAGATAATCCAAATTATGTGCCCAAGTCTTATATTTATAGGCCAAAACACATCCTGTGATATCATATATTTGGCATCACTTCTTCATCCCTAATATTAGGTATCCGATATTAGGGCTCTGATATCAAAGCCAGTCAAAATACACTTCATCATCAAGGTTCCTATTGCAAAGAATATCATCATATTTAATAGATATATAATATGCTAAGAATATAACTAGTAAAGGAAAATGAAGTTCAAATCATAGAAAATTTCATCCAAGATGAGAATAAAGCCAAGTCTTCTTAACAAGGATACATAAAAAACTCTACAACATATGATATTGAAAGTGTTTCAACATGGTAATTATACATTTATATGTACTATGGTCAATTACACATAGCTCAATTTCTAAGATCATATGACATGTGGTTTGTAGATCACAAAACAAATTATGTGATGATCATAGGAAGTCATTTTTACCCTCATTCTCTATTAAAAGGAATTTTTCCTAGAACATAAACTTCTAGTTAGAATACTCAAATTTGGTGGTTGTACATGCGTAAGTATCATAGTTTAATTCGAAAGGGATATATTGAGAAGTGTGACAACTTCAAATCACATTAGAAACATATACATGTTTTAGGATATAACATCAAGTAAATAGTCGATCATAGAAAATCATCATCAAATACTTCATTTACCTTTCCATCATATTTTGATAGAAATTTGTTTTTAACCAAGCATTGTCTATTCAAATTCAACCCATGACTTAGAGCTTCTAATTAAGAATATCATTACTAAACTAACACTTCATTGTTAGTTACCTTAATAGCTTAGTATATGTATTAATGATATAAATGCACAATGATCAAAACATTTTTTTAATACTATGATACATCATGATGATGATTTTATTAGCTAGAGGGGATGGAATTAGATTTATTTTTTAAGGTCTTTTATTATTCCTAAACTATCGACCATTATTTGGAGTAATGGCAACATGTTTGTTTCTTAAGTCATAAGACATGGGTTTGACCTTATGGTACATAGAAAAAAATAGTCTCAAATTCTAATATCTCCTTAATTTATATGCATATTTAAGCATAACCTTACTAGTACATGCCTTAAATGAAAATTTTAACTATAATTCATTTCATAATTGGTCAAAATATCATTGAATATGAGCACCACAATTTCCCATAATATCTTGCATTTGATCATATTAGACATAAATGGAATATTATTGTTCCTAATTTGGTTAATTTGTTTTATATCTTACCAAGAACACTTCATTATTTTGTAATTTTCTTATGATATTTTTGAAACTTATAGCAAGTACATTTGTATTTTCCAATAAATCTAAATGGTTTAAAAACTTTATAAAACTTCATTTATTAGTTTTTCATTTCATAAATCAACAAATTGCCATCACTGGTTTGTCATCTTTAGTATTAATGATTATTGTTTAATCCTACTATATTCATGATAGATGTTGTCTTTCAAATTAATAGGGTTTAGAACATGCACTTAATAGTCAAATGTAGTTTTATATATTCCCTTTAACACATCCATTTTCAATTTCAAAAATTTATATCCATATGCTTATGTCATCATCTTCCTATCTTGTAATTCATACATAATTTATTATATACTCTATTCAATCCTAATTTTCCAACTTAATTATTGATAAGTTGATTATATGATATCCATTAAAAGAAAGACTAAAATGTTATTTCTGATGAGCAATGGTGATGAGTAACAAGTAATCCCTATGCCCAACCATACAAATCACTAGCATTCACTAAGTGATCCAATTGAATTCTATAGACTTTAGCTATCTAAGCACACTGGGTCTACATAATGAATCTAATGAATGTGATCATTTTCTTCTCAATTTCACTTGTGAATTTCAAAGGTATGGTTAAGTGTAACTGAGGCATATGATTTTTATCACTTTTATGCTTTTCATTTAATTCTCCTAAGTGCTAAAAATTAAGTAATTAAATTTTTAATTAATCTACTCATGAACTAATTCTTAGCTAATCCTAACATAAGCATCTATTCCCATTTTTTGTACACATCCTAAACATGTTACAATGCTATTAGGTTACCAAGTGTTAAGTGCTAATGGGATTACAAAGTGTTAATTGTATACTCGAGAGGGTTATAGTTATGTGTATTAATTAATCAAAGTTAACTAAATAATTGAATGCATTAAAGTGAATTAAATGAATAATTAATTCATTTAGTAAACATTACGCTAGGTCCTAGTGTTGCAAAGATTATGAAGAAAGCTTGTCTTTATTATCATTTACACTAAGGTACTCAAGTACATCAGTGCTCTAATAAAGATCCATATAGTGCTTGCTCCTATTATGGACACTTAGTGATGAGTTATGGTCTATTAGGTCCTATTATTGGACCACTATTATCGAACCCCTATTATTAGGCCCGTGTTATCGAAACCCTAATACAAGATACCAAGTTTGATAGGTCCCGATATCAGACCCCTGTTATTAGAGATATCGTAGCCACGATATCGTGGCCTGCATGTGATACCACGTATGCAATATCATGGTTCCCATGTGAGCCTATAAATAAAAGGCAGCACACTTGTTTTTGGCATTAGTTCTTAGTCCCTTATCCAAACGCTTGTAGTTTTTCCTTCTTAGAGTTAGAATTATTTCTTAGTGTATGCCCACAGTGTGATGATTGTAATTGTACGACATCCTTTATTCAAGTGTGACATACTTGGACATGCACATGACTAGAAATAAAGATGGAGATTACTTCATCATTGCAGCATTGACTTAGTTTAATTATTTAATTTTTATTGTTATTTATTGCTCTCGTAGTTAACATCTCTTTATCCTAAACTCCTATTAAATGCGGAATGAGTACGACTTGATCACAAGCATTTAAGTGTGACTACTTGGTAACCCAGTAGCATACCTAGGCCATGTGCTTGGTAATCCCAGTGGTAGTCATGCATGAGGTCCAAGATGTGAATGGATGATTAAGGAATGGATGCTTATCGCACTTAGGCTAGCTTATATTCTCTCTCTCTCTCTCCTAGTTTAGTTGATATTATTTTCCATTAGCCCTAGGAGTAGCATTAGTATAGGAACACACCATACACCTCACTCTGGACTAAACCATATATGACAAGCTAATACTAGTCCAGGAGGAAAGACAAGGAACTGTGATCTACAAGTAATTGTCTAGATACCAAAACTAGTCCATCTGATAAGTTCAACCAAATCTTGTATGAAACACTAGTATTCGTATGGTTGAGTGTAGGGCTTCCTTGCCACTCATCACTTAGAAAATATTCTAACTCTCAAAAGAACAAACTGCAAGAGCTTTACTATGCTACTAATGAATGGATGTCGTAAATGCAATGAATGCATGCACATTTATAGGCAAGATAAAATTCTTCGTTGATGGGTACCCATTGATTTAGTAAACCCTATGCTAATAGGATCCTATTGATATGATCTGATTGATGTGGCCAATATACAACTCATCCTACCCCCACAATTGAATGAAAACTCATACTTAAGTAAAGAAAAGGAGGAACATGTTCTTTAAAAAATTCTAGGAAGGTATGGGATTATTAATATTCACACTAATGCAAAAAAAAAACACATAGATGCTAAGTGTCCCAAGTATATGGATCAACAAATTTTATAAAATTTGGTGTTCATGACAAAAAAATTGAATACCATAACAAAACTAATAGCACAAATCCTCTAGTAGCTTGAAGATGAGGAAGAAAATCAAATTGTCCTAGGTGGTGGAGGTTCTTAAGGTGCCAAAGGACCTTCTTATTACTCTAGTGCATTTGATTATTATGGTTGAGGCTATTTCATGGTTTTTCAGCTATAGTTATGACTACTGGTGGAAGATAGAAAATATCTAGTAATGCTTTTGTCTTCTCCTCCTTACTCTTGGGATTATACATGGTCCACATGGCATCACCAATGTGGGCTAGTATGGAAATATCCCACTAATAGGGCATTGCAAGCAATAACTCCTTCACATTGATGAATCAGGCTAGGAATTTCTTCCATTTAACATCAAATGCCTTGATAGCATTTTATAACTCCTAGTATTCATTCATCCACTAGGTTAGGTTCTTAGCTATGGATCTCTAATCAATGAAGTGTTGCTTGAGAACATTGACTTTAGCATTTTCAATTTCAAGTTTTGCTTTATCTCCTTATGGTTCTTGAACTTGGCCTTGTACAATAGGTATGAGTTGGCCACCTACTTTTTTGAATATAAAATTGACCTTCTCGTAGTCAACATTGCCAAGTTTGCATAGTGGAGGTTGGCAACCTCCATGTATTTGGTCATCTCCTTAATCTACAGCTTCTTGAGATGGATTTCTACCTTATTCTACATGTTCAACCCATCAAATATAGGTTGCCACACATCCCCTCTTTGTTGAAGCTACTAAAGAGCCTCATTCACCTTTTCCTTTACTAGTTTGATTTCTTTTTCATTAATCTCCTTCTACAAGTTGACCTGGTTCCTATAATGGTTTTTAGTCCTTTTGAATTTAAGAGCCTAATTCTTTTAGGTAGTGATTTCAAATATAGACCTTTGGTGAAGGTCATGAACCTTTTCCTTTGAGAGATTATGATTCTTTGCTACCAACCTCCTTAGGTCCATTTTCACCTTGGTAAGTTGCTCCTACTACTCTCTCATATATTCAACCATTTTCTCCTTTTTGGGCTTGATAGTATGCACATGATGATTTTCCTTAGTCAAATTTGCATTCTCCTTATGAAGCTCCAAAAATTCCTTTTGAATGTTATAGATGATGGCATCAACTAAGAACTGGTCAAAGATCATTAACTCCTTTTCTTACTCAACCTCTTGAACTTTGGACTATAGCTATTGAACAACTTCATCCCTAGTCACTGCTTGGCTAAGTACCATGGGATTAGCAGGGTAGGTTCTAAGTTTTACAACTTCCATAGCTAAGGACTGGTTCTCATCTCTGGCTCTTTCAAGTTGAACCTCTACTATGATGCACTTTCCCCTTGCCTCCAATAGCATTGATAGGGTAGTAATGATGTCATTTGAAAGGTCAAAGACCTCTAGAATTAGTTGTCAATTTCACACCAATTATTCCAGCAACTCCTTGTGTTATGCTACATTAAACCTCCCACTTACTGCTCCTCTAGAAGTCTACACATCTTTGAGTGTAGCAATATTAGGCATAGATGCTACACGAACATTTAAGGCTTCACCCACTCAATATTCCACCACCTCAACTATCATTTCTTACCCTTAGTGCTACATCACAAAGATAGTTGTCCCATCACCCTCCTCCAGCCACACCAAATGGTAGTAGCATTTCCAAAGATTATTGGGAACTGCTACTATTCTAGAATTGACACTATTACCTCTTGAGCACTAGGATTTAAGGATGTAGGCAACTACATCCATATGGAAAATTGCAAGCAAGTAGAGATTAATATTTAAAATCATCAAGAAGCCATATGTTATAGCCATGATAAGCATGTTTGACTGATGGAGATTAAGGAAGTTGATCTTGTCCTACAATATTTTTCAAATGCCAAGACATTCAAGTTCTCTTTCAACTAGTAAGGATTCTTCATCACCATAATAATATTGATAATAGAGAATATTACCTTATAGACTTAGATGAGAATCAATATCCAAATCCTATAAATTAAGCATATCTCAAAAGTACTATATTTGAAGCAAAACAAAGTTAATCTTCATTAAGTTTATTCAAACCCTTACCTCCTATCTCACCTATGGTTTATTCCATTACATTAAATTCTCTTCCTTTCTTAATTTTTATTATAGATAGACATATGCTCTCTTCTCTATGTTTTTCTTCCACTATTCTTCTATACATCTCCTATATAGTTTCATCTATTTTTCCACTTTCTTCCTATCCCATTTTACTAATATTTCTTCCTATTAGCAAACCATGGTGTAGATGTTTATAAGTGATATCCCTTGTGTAGAGAGCCATGATTGGTCTACCATTTCTACTTCATGTAAGGATGTGTTTAGGTTGAGTAGGATAGGGAGAGAATTATATCAAGTTATCAACATCGTTAAACTATGTGATCTAGCCATGTCTCACTTTTTCGATATAACACCTCAACTTGATGTATAGGTGATGTTCCTCATTTCTTTCCCTAGTTTGTGTTTTTTTTTTTCATAATTCTATATGTCATATTTTCTATTTTATATTCCTTATTTTTCCTCTAACTCCCTTTCCTATCTATTTCCTTTCCTCTCATCAACACATTAGTGAGAATTCAGTGATACTTTTCTATTTTAGTGAGGGTATGTTAAGAGTCTAAGTGGAACATGGTGTGAAGAACTATTAATGGAATCCTTTTAGTCATCTTGTATGTAGTACTTAGCCATGTTTGTGCATGCACTCAATGGTAATGTGGAATTCCATTGTTGTTTCTTGAGTGGGTGGTAGTGGTGGTTGTTGCTCCTCTTCTTAAACTAGTTTAGTAGGCACTTTATCTTTCATCATCTCTACCTACAAAGTGACAGGAGCATGACAATGAACATTATTTGAATAGTGGACTATTTCTCCCCTTTTTCATAATTTTCTAATTAAGCATGGAAAGGAAATTACCTTTTTTCCACATTCATTCTCCTTGAAGTGCTTCTCTATCTCAAGAAAGATCAGCTATAGAATGTTTATTGGGAATTCCTCACTTAGAGTGGTGCATGCACAAGTACAAAAGGTTATCACCTTGCTTGGCCTCATGATTAAATTAAGGTAAAAGGCTATAATCTTAAAGTATGGTTATTCTAGCATTGCAAGCACAGCTCCTTGTGGTCAACTCCATATCATCACTAGATCCATTCATTTTTCATACATATATTTTCCTACATTGGAATTTTCACCAAGGATTTCCTACTTTCAGGCAACCCAAGGCTCTAAGAGATGGCCTCCATGGGGTAGGACATAGCAATGTCCTTGATATTCGCTATGGCATTACACTACCTATTACATTAGAAAGATATGTGTCTCCCTTGTACCACTACCCACTAGAAGTGATTATAGATGACATGTGAGAGTTCTAAAGTTGAGTTTTAACATCTAGTAGAGAAAACTTCAAGAAGGTTCCAAAGTTCAACTCTTGAAGGATATATTTTTGCACCTTCTTGGACACGTTTTGCCCTAGGTAGGCCACTGTCAAAGTAACCTCAAGGTTTGTCCTTAGTCCTGGTGTCTCATCTTAGTGGGATTAATCTATTGTAGCTTTTGAAATCTATCATAAAAATTCCACTTTGGGCTCTTTCCAATGACGTTCCATTACATGGGTCTAGGCCACTTTCTCCTAGGGTTATTTTAGCTATTGATCCCTTGTGGTTCTAGGTTTCTTGTCCCTCAATTGAGATGGTCCCACCTATAGTTCATGATTTCCTTTAGGTGCCACATGTGATCACAACATAATCAAGGATTAGCATGTGATGTGTAACATATAACATTTAGGTACCTTGTCTCTTTAGGCAGTTACAATTGGCTAAGTTATGGCCATGGTAGATTGATTAGTTTACTATTATTTTATTACTATTACATTTTAATGTCTACCAAAGTTCATTAGAAAGGTTTAACTCTCATAAATTAGTGATTTTAATATTTTATTATTAACTAAACCTTGTGGGAGTTAGAAAAAATTCAAAACCTAAGGTTTGTGGTCCACATGATGTAGAGCTCACCTCTAGTAGTTGTAAGACTAAAGAACAAGGGTAATCAAACAAACAGTGTGAAAGTTAGGGGTTTTGAAAGATTTTGGGCTCTAAAGTTTTACAAGAACTTCTCTTTCTTTTGTGTCAAATGGCAAACATTTGCTAAGTGTTGGATGGTATAGTTACAATTTTTTCCATGTGTCGACAGGATTATGTCGATAGGATCTTGTCAACGTAGTTGTTCAACAAAATTTTGCAACTTGAAAAATGAAGGGAAAAACAAAGGTTTCTTCCATGAAATTGGAGTTCAAAGGAAGCCTAAGAAGCCAAGAGCACAATGAGATGCATGAAGAGGGCTAGATAATGCATAAAAAAGGAGATTTTATTGGGAGAATGATGTAGAAATTCCATGAAGGGGCACACAATTGAACATAATCGATGTATAGCATGAAAGATTTGAATGCAAAAAAGCCTAAGGGATAAGGAAATTAACTAAACCAAAGATCATGCAAGTGGGTCCTTCCCATAGTAGGCTTATGCCCTTCATGCCCTTGCATGCACTTAAACCAAGGAGTTTGTGAACTCCATGGATAATTAATGGTCATGGTTACTTAAGGACTAAATTACCAAAGAAACTAACTAGAAACATTGACACATCAAACTGAGACATTAGAAAAACATGAAAAGAATCAGTGAGGTTAGGTATGAAAGGTAGAGATGGATGAGGTGGAGAGTGGAATGAAGTCTCGTATAATGCTCACATGAAATTCCTTGTGGATTTTGTAATTAATATGACTTGATAACATCCATCCTTGGTCTAAATTAAAGAAACCACTTTCAATGACTTTACATTAACACTCTAAGATTAGTCCATCCCCTCTAGACACAAAAATATCCCCCCAAATCAATCACCATTCCTAAAAGAGAAGAAAGAAGTAAGATGGCCCTTAGTTATAGTCAATGTTTAGGCATGGGTACCATTTCTTTATAGTTTCATAATTAGTTCTTGTAGCCCATTATTCCTTCTAACGTGTGTGCTTTGAATTACCATTATTATTTTTTTGATTTTTGGAATGGAAAGCACATCATGCAAAGACTTTAGCTTTGTATTATTGGTTGATAGTGGAATGATGAAAAATCCATGAGAACACTCATGCATGCAAGAGGGTAGGAAAGTATNAAAAATCCATGAGAACACTCATGCATGCAAGAGGGTAGGAAAGTACGAAGAACATCAAATCCCCTTGAAGTCATACCCTTCTCTATCAATTTAATCCTTTCCAAGTTTTAAAATTCATAAGGTCATAAGTTCATTATAAGTTTCATTTAAGAAAGGAATGCATGTTTCCAAAACAAGGAAACACCATAGATTTTTGTGGATGGGTGGATGACATGGACTCACTATTTTTTATCATAAAAAAGAAACCATGTCTTAGCTATCCGCACCAAAATTCAAAGATAGAGTCTAGATATTAGTAATCGAAAAACATTATAGTACAAACCACCATCAAACAATAGCTAAAGTTGCACTTTAGTCTTGGTAGAAATAAAGAAAAAAAACATAGGAAAAACATAAAAGAAACCCAAACTAAATAAAGTAAAATATAGAAGAAAGTATAAAATATTTAAGAAAGAGAAAATGTACTAAAAATGGTGTAAAACAAAAAGAAGTGAAAACTAGAAAAAATGAAAAAAAAATGAGGAGGCACTTTGATTAATCAGCATGGATGTCCATCTCTACCATGACTAAGTTATAATAAGGAGATTCAAAAACATAAGCATGTGTGTCCATCTATTGAGGTGTTTTGGTTACTAGCTCTCTTAGGCTCATAGAAAGGTTTTATTTATTATATGTTGGCTAGCAGTTTCTTGTTTGGGCCTTCAGGTTTCTATATCAACATGGCCCGAAAAGGAAAGGTTTCATTGATAATATAAGGCTCCTCCCACAATGTTTAAAACTTGGTTCTTTGTGCCATGTGTCTAGGATTCTAGTATAGAACCAAATTTCTTTAATAAAATTTTACTTTCCTAATTCTAAGATCATGACATTGCTTGTTGAATGCCTTGTGTAACTTGTTAGTCAACAAGGCTACTAATTGATTCTTGTCTAATAAGTTGAGGTTCGTCAATCTTTCTTTTTGTGCTAGACTTAGGTTAAGGTCAAGGTCACATCTTGTTAATAGTGTACAAAGTTCTATTTGGATTGGAAGTATTAGTAACTTTCCATCCACGAGCTCATAGAGATAGTAGCCAAGAGGAAGTTTCCAAGTCAAGTGATAGGTCTAAAGGGCATCATTGGGTTTCATGCTCTAATCCATCCTATATTTACTAATGGTTTAGGTTAGTATTTTTATGAGCTTCCTATTTTTAAACTTTATTTAACTATTTTCTTAAGGATGATAGGGTATTATTTAGTTATGCTCAACCTCGAAGCGTTGCATGAGCTTCTAAAAGGTAGTGCCTATAAAACGAGTACCGTTATCACAAATAAGTGCACCTGGCATTCCAAACCTATTTAACACATATTCTTGTATAAACCAAGTATCTGTAGAAGATGTGAAATTAGTGATAGCTACAACATTCACCCATTTCATACAGTAGTTAACATTAACTATGATGTATGCCTTCCCATTCGATGTGGGTATAATGGGATCCATGAAGTTAATGCCCCAAATTCTGAAGGGCTCTAGTGATTAGATTCACTACTAAGGTTCCTCCATATGAGTGGTAATTTCACCATCATGTTCATAGCATTCATAGGACCTAATGAAGTGGTGAGAATCCCTAAAACGTTTTATCCAGTAATACCATATTATAAGGATCTTAATGGTCATGCATCTTCCATCATAGTGGACACCACAAGGATCCTCATGAGCATCTTGGAGAACATGTAGTTGATTAGCATCAAGAAAATACCACTGAACTAGGCCATCCATGCACACCTTGTAAAGCTATCCATTGATTTCCTTGAAATGATTTTCTTAGTGAAGAAAGTATTGTTTCTTCCTATGATCCCACTCCTATGGCATTTTCTAAGTAAGAATATAGGTAAGAATTCCGTTGTACTAGTTGGGTTTAGTGGACATTTATTTAGTCATAGCCCTTGCAAAGAGAAGTCTATTAGAAAAGTGATCTAAAAGTAGGCTCTACTCCTCTTTGCTGTTCCATCTTAATCAAGATAAGTGGTCAACAACCACATTCTTGATTTTCTTTTGATCTACCATTGTAAGATCAAATTCCTACAAGATCACTAGTCATCATATGACATGGGGGTTCACCATTGGTTTATTCATCTAGAACCAGATTGCACTATGATTTGTGTGTACAAACACATTGTACCCAAGCACATAGTTCTCAATTTTCTGCAAGGCAAATGCAATTAACATCAATTCTTTTTCTATTATGATGTAGTTCAATTCTGCATTCATAGTGCTTCTATTTGCATAGTGGATATATTAATGATGTTTCTGATCATTCAACTATGTGAGCATAGCCTCTAAGGAATAATTGGATGCATTCTTCATGATGTAAAAGGTCCTAGACCGATCAGGTGCTCATATGATTGGAGTTTCCACAAGCTTCTCTTTGAGTTGATGAAATGCACATTCGCATTCCTTGGTCTAGATAAATGAAGCATTCTTCCTTGTCAACTCTACTAATGGTTTAGTAATCTTATAAAAATTCTTAATGAATCATCAATAATAGCTAGTATGTCTAAGAAATGACCTCACATCTTTAGCTATTTCTACCTTTTTGGTAATTCGTTGGATGAACCTTATTTTTCTAGGGTCCACCTTGATCCCTTTCTCTAAAATTTTGTGCCCCAACACAATGCCTTCCTAGATCATCAAGTGGCTTTTCTTCCAATTGAGCCTAAGGTTTATCTTCACACACCTTTTTAGCACATGCAAAATATGGTTTGGGGCTTTCCCAAAAAAAGCCTCATATGTGAAGAAGTCATCAATGAATACTTCCACCTTCCTCCCAATTCATTCTTAGTAAATGCTCAAAACAAGGCATTGGAATGTTGTAGGGGCATTGCATAGGGTAAACACCATCTTTGTGTATGTGAAAGTATCCAAGGGACTCATGAATGTTATTTTTTATTAATCTTCTGGTGTAATCTAAATTTGATTAGAGCCATAATAACCATCAAGAAATTTGTAGTAGTAATTCCCAAAAATGATATCCAATACCTAGCCCAAAAATGACAACAGAAAGTGATCTTTGTATGTTATCAAGTTCAATAACCTAAAATTGATGTAGAGTTTTCATTTTCCACCTTTCTTTGGCACTATCATAAGTGGGCTAATCCAATCACTATGTACAATGGGATAGATGAACCTTATTTTGAGGAGTTTCTTAATCTCCTCTTTAAAAATCTACTTCAATTTGGGGTTCAACCGCCACTGCGACTATCTCTTTCAATTCATGGAAGGATCTATGTAGATGTGATGTTGGCATATCCTAAAATCAATTCTAGTGAGTTTAGGATATGATCAAGTAAATGTTATTGGCCATTTTTTGACCACCTCTAGTAGCTTCTTTTTCTATGTAGGAGCTAGATTGTCATTGATAATAATCAAATTTTCATTTTTTATAAAAGCATACTCCATTCTAACCAATAGAGTCTTTAAATCAATGGGATCTTATTTAAAACATTAAGGGATCTCTAACTCTTCCCAATTTCTATCATTACATTCATTGGAGATTTGATAATGAATTTACTCCATCTCATCCATGCCTACAATGTAGGCACTTGCCAGGTTCTCAATTTGTTTCATGCCCATAGTTGAGCTACTATCAAGTTCATCTATTATCCATTTGATGTCCTTTTATTTTGTGTCTACTACATAAAGGCACCTTTGTATTTCTAACACATCAGCACACTACCTACATGCTATGATAGATGTACTTTTCATAGTTCATAATTTTTGCATGCAATTGCACCTTGTGTCACTCTACAAAATGCATGGAACATGTTTCTTCTCAATCTTTCCAAAATAATTTTCCTTTAAGATTTTCAAGGAGAAGTCTCTAATTTCCAACCATTCATCTATTATGCTAAGCGAAGCCCTTCTCATGATGATTGGGATGTTCCCCTTGCAATTACCCATACAAATCACTGGAAAGTAAGTAGAATAGGATCATCCACAAACAATGGTCACAATGTCCCTCATCAATCCCAAGGGAATGGTGATGGACTAATTTGCCAACTCAAGATAAATGTTTCTCTTCTTAATAGTAGGGAGGTTCTAGGCTTTATACATTTCATGAGAGATCAGATTGATACTAGAAACTAAGTCTAGAAGAGCCTTGCAAGGCTCATTTCCATCGATTTCTAAGTAAATTAGGGGAGTTCTAGGATTAGATCTTTTCCTAGGAAGATGGCTAGCCATTATCCAATTAGTGACTACATGGGTCAACATGATAGTATGCACTTTGGGAGGTATTTGGTTTAAAGGGTTCTTGAATGATGTAGCAAAGGATGATGGTAGTAGTAGTGCTAGAATGAGACATGACTAAAAAACTCACATGGAAAAATTGATTGTTAAACATAGTATCCATATGGATTTGGTTACTAGTAAGGATACTACTATCTCAGTGGTGGCATCCCCCATGGCTATGGGTGCTACCAATACTAGTATAGCTCATGACATTGGGGTGGAGTTCCACTCACATAGTAGGCTTATTGTTGGTGGAATTGCTTGTAGTTGCCTTGAGGATAAGGAAACCTTCAAGATGCTTTTCTTATTGTCAATCTAGGATTCAACACATACATCCTAGACTCCTACAAATGTGACATAATGGGGTAATATCCCTTAGGATTCTCATAGTGGTAAATGTCACATTTACTATCATCATCTCTCTCAAATTTCAAAACCTCTTCAATAGCACCAGCTTTGCCCTTACCCCTTTGATGGGCACATTCAACTTCTTTCATTCCCCTTTGATCATGACCACTACTTTACTCTTTAGACTATTTAGCAATTCTAAGGGTAGTTTGCAAATTTATTCAAAGGATCCCATATTATATTTACCTTAACTAATATTTCAAAAATATATTTTTGTATCAACAAGATCTTACATTGCATCACTTCATCAAGTGCTTCCTCCTCCTTATTATTACAAAACTATACCTCCCTTTTGTGGATGAAAGAATCTCGGTTGTACTCTTCTACACTTTCTCTTTTTGTCAAATTGTCTTCTTTTTTGGCCATCTACTCAATCACATTTGGATTTGATAGATCCTTAATTCTAAAAGTATCCCTTGGGCATAGACCACAAGAGTTCTCTTTGTTTCTATTTTGAGCCCATTTATGATATGGTAGAGCTGCTCCCATTGAGAAAATCCATGGCTTGGGCATCTGTGCATGGGATAGTAATATCTATCCATGGCTACATCCAAGGATTCATGTGTTCTTTGTCTTTTCCATTGCATCTAATTCCTCAGATTAGATACTTGGGAGTATTTTTAATACTTTTCATTAAAGAGTTTAAACATCATAATCCATCATCTAATTAATTCTAGTTCTAAGAACTAGTACCGAATTTTAGCCTCCTTGATGTGTGTCCTAGGAAAAAGCTTTAATTTTTGCCATTAATTTTCAACATTATGCAAGGCATAGGAATCATGAAAGGCTTGAAGATGATTTTATGAATCATAATTATACTTCCCTTAAAACATGGAGATATTTTTCTTATCCAATATTTTGATTCTACTATCTTTTACATGCCTCATTGAAATCATCATAGCCTCTATAATGTTTAGCATGTTTTTCTTCTTCTTTTTTAACAAGAAAAGGGTCATCATATTTCATAGCTATTGGGATGACCATGATGCCTATGATGCCCTCTATTGTCCCTTATTTCATGATGGTGGACCTGTCTTAATTAGCCACACCTTTTATCTCTACTATTCCAATGGGTCCTATGATCATCTCTATCTCACTGATCATCTCCATCATGGTCGTGTCCTCTACGGCTTTAGTTGGAGTTGGAGGAGGAAGAAGATGAGGATGAAAACACAAAAGAGGAATAAGGAATAGCACAAGAATGGTACTTAATACTCCCTCTCCTTTGGTCACTACTATGATCACCATGTTTTTCTTTGTCATGGTGCTTGTCCTGGTTCCTGCCTTGACTCCTTCCTTTAAAGCTATCATGGTCATGAGATCCGTTCTTTCCTAAACCATGATTTCTTACAATGGACTATAAACTCTAGTTAGGGGTCCTCTTCATCAAATAAGAGATGAGAAATATTAGTGTTTTGAGAACCCCCATAGAATATATTCTCACCTTCCTTCTAGCCTAGTAGGAACAAAGGGTTTGTAAACCATTTCCCCTTTGATTCCTTGTAGCAAATCTCCTATTGCTGATCTTTCTCTCATTATGCCTCAATGGGATGATAATCCCAATAGTCTTGGCCCTACACAACATACTCAACATAAATCCCTACAATACCCAATTTCATGAGAGTTTGGAGCAACATCGCAAGAACTAATGGTTTAGGTGACAACACAATGTTTCCCTCCATGTTCCTCCATCATAGGTATCCATCCTGATTCAAGATGAAGGTGAAGTCTAGAACATACTCATCATTATGAGTATAGACCACTCTACATTTTTAGGGCACATGTGAGTTTGATCCTTCACACCTTTGCTAATTGGATTGACCTTCATATGGTGGTAAAGAATCTTTCCTGTGAGAAGAAGCCATATTAGATCAAAAGAAGAATAGTGTGCTTCCATTATTATTATTATTCTTAATGATGTTGACTTTAGGATTTGTTACAAAAACATTATATAATTTCACTAACTACTAGGTACCACACATAACTAACTAAAGTCCTTGAAAATATCACCAATGATGAGCAGCAGGAAGTCCCTGTGTCTAATCATACAAATCACTACTATTCACTATGCAATCTAATTAAATTTTATAGACTTTAACTCTCTAAGCACAATGGTTCTAGGTAGTAAATCTAATGGATGTGATCATTTTCTTCTCAATTTCACTTGTCGATTGAAAATGTATGGTTAAGTATAGCTGAGACATGATTTTTATCACTTCTATGTTTTTTGTTTAATTCTCTTAAGTGCTAAAAATTAAGTAATTAAATGTTCAATTAATCTAATTAGTAACTAATTCTTAGCTAACCCTAACATAACCATCCATTCCTATCTATTGTACACATCCTAAACATGCTACAACACTACTAGGTTATGAAGTATTAATCATACGCTTAAGATGATTATACTTATGCATATTAATTATCTAAAGTTAATTAATTAATTAAATGCATTAAAGTAAACTCCATGAATAATAAATATATTAAGTAAATATTAAGCTAGGTCCAAGTGTTGCAAGGTTTATGAGGAAAGCTCATCTTTATTGTTATTCACCCCAAGGTGCTTAGGTGCATTAGTGCTCGAATAAAGATCTAGTACACTCCTTACTCCTACTATGGGTACTTTGAAAATGTTTTATCTATCAAAAGAATAAAAAACAAGATCTCTGCTATGCTAATAATAAATGAATTCCATAAATGTAGCAAATACATGCACATTTATAGGCTAAACATGGTGCTACATCGATAGGTACCCATTCATGTAGCCAACCCTAGATGGACAAGATCACATCAAAGTGATTCCATCAATGGGATTGCATTGAAGAGATTCCCTTAATAGGATCATATTGATGGGATCCCATTGACATGGCTAATGCACAACTCATTAGGCATGTACCCCCTATGCCCAACTATACAAATCATAAGCATTCATGCATGATTTGATCAAATTCCATGAATGGGAGTAGTTGTGGCATCTAGATTATTAAGCATTGATCACAAGATGCTATCTTCCCACTTGCACTAGTGGTAGCTTTGTCATGTATGATTTAGTACAAAGTGAGGCATAAGATAATTGATGTTTTTTGGCCTTTAATACTCCTAGTTGTGAACATGACGAAAGTTGAGAATAGAAATCTAAATCTAAGTAATGATAATAATGTAAATCTATTCTAGCCTAGAGTGATAAGCATTTTGTCCTGGCATACCGTAAAGACCTTAGGCTCATGTAACCATTACTGGATTACCAAGTGTTATGTTATTGGGCAATCCAAGCTATAATTATACTAGGATTACCAAATGATTACACTTAAATGCTTGAAACCAGTCATACTCATTCCACTTTTCTAATGAACAAGAAAATAAAGTACTTGGAAATGTAAATGATTAAACTAAGAAAATAGTAAAAACTATGCTAAGTAAAATTGTAAAACTAAGTGGATGCTATAATGATGAAAAGTAATCTCAATTTTTATTTTTGAACGTTAACTATACCCAAGTACACTTCACTCAAATAAAGATTCTGTACAACTACTCAAGACCACATTGTGGGCATTCACTTTCTATCACCAAAACTACGAAACATAACTACAAGAATCTACCTAAAGATGAAATGAAACTCATGTGGATCCATGCATCCAAGTGTTGTATTTATAGGCTACACACATCCTGTGGTATCATATCTATGATTATGTAGCATGTGCTATGATATCAAATCTATGACATCATAGATATGATATCATAGTTACAATATTGTTGGTGGACAATAATTGACTTTATCAAATAGATGTGACATGGCATCTATGATAACGTAGATGCAATGTAGCATCCATAATATAGCAACAAACAAAGATGCACCAACAGAGATGCTACAATGCAGATGTGATGTAGCATCTACAATAGATCATCTAAAATATCTCAATGAACTAATGATTCATCATACCCCCATGATTGACTAAAAACTAATCCTCAAGTTAATAGGATAGGATCAAGATTTTTTTACAAAATTGAGAAGGTAGGAGATTATTGACTAACTCTAAGTGCCATAATGATGTTTACAAAAAATAACATAATTACATGGAAAAATAAGAATAAATTTTGGTGTGGCTCGATGTAGTTCTTATTTCAGGCAATGCTGGTCCTTCCATTGGCTTATTCCTTTTTTTGTTAGCATTTTTAAAGTTTATCTTATTCTATTCTTATCTTCTTTCTCCATATGTCCTCTCTACTAATTATGGCGCAAAGACTCCTTTGATTTTAACTATTGCATTAGCCTCTATGTTTTTCTAGAATTGGTACATTTCTCCTAAGTTCCATTATAGATTGCTGGTTAGTGTGGGACATAATGGAGATTCTTGGAGTTGCATCTTTATAGCTTTTAAGTTATAAAGGTCCTCCTTCCAATATGGTCTTTAAGACCATTTCCAATCAATCACGAGTTTAGGATTACCAAAATATTTTCATCGATGCTTAATTGTTCATAATCCTTCTCATACTCTTAATTAGATCAAGTTCTTATCATCTTATGATTGTAAAGTTAGAAAAAATTATTAAAAAGGAACCCCTTAGGTGTTATATTATCAAGTTACTTATGACCTTATTGTTTTCTTGCTTAATATGGCCTAAAATAGTTCATATGGTCTATTTAGTGTATGATCTAAATTTTTTTGGCCTTAGTTTGATTAATTAATGTTAAGATTCTTATTATTTCTTTGTAATTATCCTTTATAGTATCTTTCAATGTTAAGAATTTTTGGCTTAAATTTTTAAATTTTTTCTTATATTATGTATCACGCAATGCACACACACATCCACAATCCCATCACCACGCTCCCCCCCCCCGCGCGCGGTCTACTCTCCATTACTAAGTCGAATGATCTAGGATTAGTAAGATTTAAGAATTTTGTAAATCATAGCTATGAGGGTAAAGTTATGGTTCTTTGAAGCTACTATCCAAGAAGGTTGTGGAAAACCTACAAAAGCCTCTCTTGCTACAAATGAGAGAAATAAAAAATTTCACTAACTCCCATACATATATAAACTATTTTTATATCTGTCACATCATAGATCATACATTGTAGCTACAAAGTTACCATTAAGAAATTCAAAATTTTCATTGATTTTTTTAAGAAAAAATAACTCAAATAGAATTACTGGAAGATGTAAAGCTTGTCTATAGGATCATGGGCCATGAGTGATGCATATTTTTCAACAAGTTAGCATTCAAGAATCATGAAGAAGGAATCTCAGGCAATGAAATTCTATGATATGCATAAAAAATGGATAATGAATTTCTGATGTATGAACAAAGTACTAGAGATTATGAGAAGTATTTATTAGATTTTGGATGATGTTTGAAGATGCAAGATGATGTGGAATTTCTTGGCAAGTATGAAATACAAGAGTTATACAAGTGAATCCTTCCCAAAGTAGGCTCCAGCACTTAGTGCCCTTGTGTAATCATGCCTAAAGTATTCATGGGCACTTAAGGAGTTAAATGTAACACATACCTATCTAGCAAAACACGCATGTTAGTGTCACTAGATTGGTAAAATAACACTATATTATACAAAATAATAAGTTACAATTAACTATATAGTGAGGTGAGATGGATTACAGAAGGGATTGTTGAACTTGGAACGTGAGGTATCTTACCATAGCCATAATGAATTCTTGTGTTTTATTAGTGATTAACATAATCATTTGCCTTTCTATTCAAGATTCAAACCAAGTCTAGACCACATTCCAATGAGATCACATTATTTCATCTCTTGAAGTTACAACTATAAGACTATCACTATTGTAAGGGATATCATCACATAGCATATTGCCCAATGAAGGAGTTTATTCATTGTACCTTTTTTTCTTTTTAATTTTTAGATTCCTAAGAAACCACCTACTTTTAGCCATGGGTAACACATCGTTCCAATAGAACCCCTATAAATTTATTCTTGTTCATTTATTTTATTATCATTATTTTTAACTTTGTCAACCTTACCAAAGGACTACCTTCAAGCATGGGTAGCATGTCCTTTTAGTTACATGGTAAGGTAGCACTTATTGTACTCTGACTCCCATTTTTCATTAGATCTACAATGATATAATACTCTCTTAGCAATAAGATAGGACCCACAATAGTAATCCAAGAGAATCCACAAATCCCCTTGATGTCACACCCTTTACATTGCCACTTGGTTCTTCACTTTTTGATCTAAGCATAATGATCACAAGTTTATTCTTAGTTTTTTTATGAAAAGAATATAATTATGGCCATGGTAAAAAAAATTTTATAAATGGAATGGGTGGATGAATGTTGTGGTCTCACTATACAAATAATCAATCCCTTATGACTTGATAACATAGAGAAATCTTCACCTTATTGGACTACATCTTGCCTTATTTTTGGTGTGTTTTATTAACAATCAAAAACATGTACAAAGAAAATGAAAATAGAGTATGAAAAGGATGAAAATGATACTAAGAATGAGAAAAGATGAAAAGAATGAAATATTGTCAAAGAATAGAAAAATGTTAAATAATTAAGAAATTATTAAGAAATTCAAAACTATAAAAGAATGTAAAAATGTATTGAGAAATGTAAAAAGATATATAAAGAAATTAGAAATTAAAAAGAATTATAAAAGAAAAAATTGTGAAACACTTATTATTTCATGAATCAAGATAAGGCATCCTCCACATGACTATACTCATGAGCAAGTTTTTGGAAAATGCACCCTAGTTCCCTTAGATCATACACTTGAGGTCTTATACTTATGATCCTTAGTCATTTAGTTTTTCTATTATCATACCATATAATTGTGATGGTAATTAAATTTTTATCATCTAGGTTCATATTTCCTCTTTCTATTGGTGTATGATTGTGATTTAGTTTTTTCATTTGTATGTTCTTAGTTGGAGTAATTTTCTTAGAATGGGAATTAATAAGCAATTCGTATTGTTCCATGCATGTTTCAAAAAATTGAAAGCTTAGTTGTTGGCCACTTGGTGTCTTTTGATTTAGTGGCCCCTACTCTTACTTGTGTATAGACTTATTTTTCACATTTGCTATGGACAAGTGTAATGACTGTGTTAACATTCTAGAAGGTCGGTCCACAACTACACCCTTCTTTTTCAATAGTAATGTATGGAATTGCCTATTTCCCTAGAGTGATAGGTTTATCTATTATGTTTTTCATTGGAGTGGAAATGGATTTTGGCTCTTGTATAGGATTAGGAGACCTTGTTTTGGTGAGGAACGACGTTGCATCAAGTTGGCCTTGTGCTAGTTTTGATGAGTTAATAGGTCTACGAGTTTTGTGCTCATTTCAGAAACTATCCTAAAGAAAGAATGTTTTCAAGATTGTGGTTGAGATCAACTAGCATTATCATTTACATGTATGTTTACAACACAAGTGGCATTCTATTGTTGATGTTGTTAATTCAAAATCCTTCCTATGTTCTTGATGGTGACATATGATAGAGGGAAGTATGAAAACATTAAGGATGTCATGTAGGACAAGAGGTTTGAGATGGTGATCCCACATGAGATTCTTTGAGTTGAAGATATTCGACAAAGTAATATTAGTGATTCAAGGTAAAGGAAGTAGAACCATTTGGAGAAACAAGTTGTTGAACATAATAGTCATACACATCTAGCTAGTAATAAGGGTATTACGGGTTTGTTGATAGCATCCCCCATGACTGTTGATTTGGCCACTCTAAGTTATAGTAGCTTTGAGGTTGATAAGAAGTCCACTAGAATAGTATGGTTGGTTCTAGAACTATCTATAATTACCTTGTGAGTAAGGTAATTTCCTAGTTATTTGCTTTTGTACGCACTGGGGATTCAAAGCTCAAACACTTGTAGATGTAACATAACTGGGTAATAGCCCTTTGGATGATCATATTAGTAGATGTCAAATCCATCATCCTCTTCTATAGTTGAGTCTACAACATCTTCAAATATAGTTATTTTCCCTACCTTTTTTTTATAAGTGTTCCTACCTATTTCTTTGTTATTTTTTCTCTTCTTATTTTGATCACTCAATTCTTTTTGCATTATACTCTCCTCTATGGTTTTCATGTAGGTCATAAATTTTTCATTTATCAACTCTTCCATCTTATCTATTCTTTCTTCAATTTTAGCAAAAAAAATTTAAATTGGAAAGACTTGTTGTAAAATCACCTCATTAAGAGCTACCTCTTTTTCCTCATCATAGATATGGATCCCTTTATTTTGAAGAGTTGGATCCTAGTTATATTTCTCTACACACTCTCATTTACATAACTCTCCTTCTTTTGTCACCTACTCAACTGGCCTTCATATCTAATGGGCTTTCAATTTAAATACTAACCTTGGCACAAACCCCAAGTGTCTCTCTCGCTTGGTGGTGAAGCCCATCTACGATATGGAAAAGTTGTTCTTTTTAAGAGAAACAATGACCTAGATATCTATGTAGTAGTGAATAGAATCTATCCAAGGCCACATCTAAGTATTCATGTTTTTCTTGCCTCCATCCTTGGATTTTTTTTCTTAGGTTGGACACTCTAGCATAGTTTTGGTACTTCTTGTTGAAGAATTGTAGCATTATGAACCACTGATGGATTGAATCTGGTTTCAATTATCTATGCCAACTTTTAGCTTCATCAACTAGTGTTCTAGGAAAGATCTTAAGCTTTTGCCACTCACTCACAATGTTCTACAAGGTGTAGGCATCATGGAAGGATTTTAAGTAATGTTGCAGATCAGATTTATAAACACATATGAATTTAGGGATGTTATTCATATCAAGCCTTCTGAAGTTACTTTCCTTTTGATGATCATTAGGTATCCTAACTATTTTCATTATCTACATCATGCTCCTAATAGCAAACAAGGATCCATCATCATCAGATATGTCATGATGATAATTTCTATTTCTAGTTGTCTAACTATGATGATTTTGTTCATGATCACACTAATGATTTCATCTATTTCTACTTCTATCTTCATATTAATTCCTATTTCTATACGTACATTCATCTTTGTCAGAATTAGTCATGGAAGTAGAAGAGGAATACGGGGAACTGGAAGAATCACCATGGCTACTATATCTCCCCATATGGTCCCTTGATTTATCTCTTCTAGGGTTGGAGGAGGTCCTAGGCCTTAAGGTCCTACTTGTTCTAGGACTTACTTCATCTCCTCTAGGATTGTTTGCATTAGTCAAATGTGCTCTTTGAGTGTAGTAAGGGTCTAAATAAGCATAGGGAACTGCTACTTATGTTTGTTTACTCTAGTTTTCCTTAGTATACATCTTATCATTTCTCCTACTAGTGTTTTCTTCATATGGTGCATTATTAACCCTATGTGAAGAAGACATGGTTTTGCATGATAACATGTATGACTTAAAATATTAATAGTTTCTAAGAGATAAATCATTAATACCTTCACAGCAATTATGTATAATATAACTAATCTAGATAACTAGCACCATTCTCAACAATGATGCCAATGATGAGTGGTGGGTACTCTCTATGCCCAACCATATGAATCATAAGTGTTCATGAATGATCCGATCAAATTTCATGGATTAGACTAGTTGTGGCATCTAAATTGTTAAGCATTGATTGTAGGATGCTATTTTCCTACTTGGACTAGTGGTATCTTTTTCACGTATGGTTTCGTCCAAAGTGAGGCATATGATAATTGATATTATTTGGCCTTTAATACTTCTAGTTGTGAACATGAAAAAAGTTGAGAATAGAAATCTAAATATAAGTAATGATGGTAACATAAATCTACTCTAGCGTAAAGCGATGAGCATCTAGTCTTGGCTTACTATACATGCCTTGGGCTCATGTAACTATTACTAGGTTACCAAGCATTCTGCTATTGGGTAAACCAAGCTATAACACTACTAGGATTACAAAACAATTACACTTAAACACTCAAAAGCATTCATACTAATTCTTCTTTACTAATAAACAATAAAGTAAAGTACCTAGAAATGTAAATGATTAAACAAAGAAAATAATAAAAACTATGCTCAATAGAATAATAAAACTAAGTGGATGCTAAAATGATGAAAAGCAATCTCCATCTTTATTTTCTAACATGAATTATGCCTAAGTACACTTCACTTGAATAAATATTTTGTGTAACTACTCAACACTACACTGCAAGAATTTTCTCTCTATTGCTACGACTACAAAACAAACCTACAAGAATCTACCTAGGGATGGAATAAAACTTATGTTGATCTATGTGCCCAAGTGTTGTATTTATAGGTTGCATACATTCTATGATATTGTATCTATGATGATGTAGCATATACTATGACATCATAGATACAATATTATTGGTGGACAAAAGTTGACTTTATCAAATAGATGCAACATTGCATTTACAATATTGTATATGCAGCACAGAATCTACAACGTAGAAACCAACTGAGATTCATCGATGGGGATGCTACAATGCATATGCAATTTAGCATCTATGATATCTTAGCCAACTCATGATGCATCACTATCCATATCTCACTTCATCATTTTCCTATCTATCTTATAATTCATGCATGATTCATTGTATATCATTTTCAATCTGAATTCCTTAACTCAGTTATTAATAAAATGATTTTAGAAAATGCACTAAAATAAAGACTAAAGATGATATAAAAGAAACTAAAAATAAACAAGGATATAGCTCTTCATAGAGGTGAATAGCAAAATAGAACCATGTAGCTAATCCCATTTTATTAAGACAAGGTTAAGATGAAAATGATGAATTATTGATGAAAATAAATTTATAGTTAACTTTAAATAGAATATATATCTTTATTTAATAGCTTTGAAAAATAACTCACTTTTAATAAGATACATTGAGATTTGTTCAAATAGTAAAAATATACCTCCTCTTGACCTTTCGATATGTTAAAACCTTGGAAAATATAGAATATGAAATTGTGCTTGTTGTAATCTTAGAGGACTTGTGAAGATTAAGAACAAGATGACAAGATTTTAAGATCAGGATAAGAGCTTAGATGAAGTCAAGACAAGAGATCGGGATGACCAAGTTGTCAGATCAAGATGAGAGCTACATTGTTAATGTGAGATGACAAAGTATCAGTTGATTATTTAAGGAAAGCACAAAGATGCACAAAGCCTAGAAGCCAAAAGAAGGTGTTCCAATATTTGCAAAGAAGTCCCAAAAGATCAGCAAACATCCTAGTGATGAAAGCTTAGTCTAAGGCTAGACTTCCCACAAAAACAAGGACATCCCAATTACTTTTGAGACATCCAAGCTAGGGTATCTAAAGTTAGACATTCCAATTCCCAATGGAACATCCCAACTACAAGTGGTAAATTTTCAATGAAATGTCCCAAGCTCAAATGGAATGTCCTAACTAGTCATTTCCCAGCTATTACACAAATTTTGAGGACTACTTGGGAAGGAAATAGGCTATAAAATAGAATGGAATCCTTGTGAAAAGGACAAGAATTATTCATACAATTATCCCTTCATTGAATATATTTTGTGATGTCATTTGTCCTTCAATTCTCTATCTTTTATGAATTTCATTTTGTATTGTGAGAGGTTCAAAGCAAAGAATTTGTAAAGCATAGTTACATTCTCTCCTTGATTCTTTCTCTCCCTTTGTAAAAGCTATGCGGTTGATGTGCTTCTTTCTAGAAGAAGTCTAGAGAGCTTATTGAAACCTTGTAGGGTTGACTATATTTCTTAAGATAAAATGCTCCATCTGGAGCTCATGTCATTGTAAAGGTTGTTGGATCCTTAAAATCACATTTTGAACTAGTTAGGACATTGTAGGATTTGGTGTGTTTCTGAGTAAAAATAACCCATCTTTAATATCAAACTTTGTAAAGGTTTGGGCGTCCTTTAAATTACTTTTTTATTTTTGAAGAAACAAAGTCTAAAGGTGTGCAAGGATTCTACCTTTCGAGTGTGGGAGTAGCCAAGTTGGAAAACCATGTAAATTTGAGTGTAGTTTTGGTTGTCTTGGTTGTTTGAATTGGGGAACTTATTCAAGCACCCTTCTAAGTTCTTTGTTCTTAAGTAGTATCAAATATTTGGTACTCCCATATTAAGTGTAATAACTTAGGAGTGAATGATGGAAGGAACATCACACACCAAGCTACCAATGTTTAATGGGATCAACTTTACATGCTAGAATGCTCAAATGCAAAGTTTCTCTAAGTACATGAGGTTAGTAGTATGGGTATTCATCCTAGATGGATGCACTCAAGTCATTAATGACATATTGGAGAACAAAGGTAAGAAAAGAGGTAAGCAATAAAAAAATTTCAATTTTGATATCTCTTCCATGGAATGTTGGATATGTGATAGAAGAGGCCATATGGCCTTCGAATGCCCTAGTACTTTCAAGTTACAAGAGAAAGAGTGTAGTGAAGAAAGGAGAGCAAAGAACATCTATACCAATTGGGATGATGAGTTTAGTGAAGAAGAAACTAATGATTCATTAACAAACTCACATCTTATATGCATGGCTCTTGCACACGAAGCTTTAATTTCCAATATTGTAGAAGAAGCTGAAGAATGTGAAAGTACCATTGAAGAAAGGTATGATATGCTATGCAATGAAATAATCCCCTTTCATAACTTATGAATCAAAATGAAAAAGTCTTTGCATAATAAAGAACTAGAGATAGCTTAACTTAATATGAAGTACTCAAATCTTGAAAAGGTCAACTCAAACCTTAGTGCTGAAGCACAAAAACTAATCCTTTCCCATGAGCAAATTAACAAGGATCTTGCAAATTTGAAGTTCATCAATGATAGGTTAACAAAAGAGAAGGAGACACTTCAAATCATGTTGGGACAAGGAGGAGATTCAAATAATGAAAGAGAACAGAGAAATCATTCCCACTATGAGACATATACAAGCTCTTCATCAAATGGGAGGTATACAACTAGGTTTGCACATGCAGTCCAAATGAGAAATACTATGTGTTTTTACTATGGTAATGTTGGGCATAAGCAATCTCATTGTTATTTACAGTCAAAGAGTTATAAATTGACTAGAGGGTATTATCAAAAGAAGCCTATAAAATATGACTTGCATGGTAAGAAAGTTTGGATACCAAAAGAGAAAAAGCAAGAGGAATAGATAACTACACATGTTGATGAATGAACTAGTGATATTGGAAGACCAGAATGCTTAATTAGAGCAAAATATCAGTATTCTCACATAAAAGAAGAACACAGGCATGAACCAGCAATAACCTTAGAGAGAATAAGGGATTCAAACAAAGACTTTGAGGTCAGTGTTAAGGCCAACATCACCCATGAATGGGGCCTTATCCAATGGACCTTATCCTTAATGCAATAGTGTGATTGCCTACGATGACACTAAGTCTAAAATCAAGGCATGAAACCACCAATCTGCTCATGAGCACAGACTTTTTCTTCAGTGATCCCTGAATTTAGACATTGGGTTAGTACAATTTCTTAGCAAATTATCAGCATACGGTCTGGATTGGCAAATAGATGTCTAACAGCCATGAATTCAGCAACAAATTTGTGGCCATGGTTGGATCATGCTTTCACTTAGCAAACCCATTTTCCTGGGCTCCATCCATGTAATTAAGAAACATACAGTGTCTCCATGAATCGTTCCAAATCTTCAAAATGCTAGCTAGCGAGCTAGGTAGATAGGTTTAACATAATTAAGACCATACCAAAGTAATCATGAATCTCCAGAAGCAAAACATGGGAAGTTTATGGATGAGAAGGATCATTCATACAGATGCAGAAACAGTAGAAAACGCTTCAAATTTTGGCAGTTATGCAAAGGAACGATGCTCAGTCAGGTACCAATTACATAATTGTTGATAATCTCCAAACCCTACATAAAAACACCCATATATTCTTCTATCGCTGCTTTGTGGTGAAAAATTTTCGTGGGTATGTAAATTTTGGCGGTAAAAACTGTTGTGGCTGGATCTGGGATAAGAGTGTAGTCCAGTATTACCAAATCGATAGGTTCTGCCCAATAGTGGAGGTTTCTGTATGGTTACGTAGAATTCAGAGCAAAGTAAAACAAGATTCTATCCCACAGTAGCTGCAGTGGCAGAGTCAGTCAGTGAGGATTCTAAATGTCTATTTCCGAGTACAGTCGTGGTTCACTGCTTTTTATTCTTAACCTGTGCATGCGAAAAAAAATCTTATCAGTAGCCTTAACAGTATTTTTATCTCCCCGATCTCTGGCTTGAGGCTTCAAGGTTCAACCCCCTCACATGTCTGCTAATATATATATATATATATGTTTTTCACTGTTGGGATTCTGGAAATTGCCTTCCACAGCTCTAAGTAAAGAAATGGAAACCTGGCCTCTCTCTCCTTAGGATGATCAATAACTGTCGTCCTGGTTTTGATTTAAGATATAAGATAGAATGCCTAGGTTGAAGTTTCTTATGCCACCTCTGTTCTAAACTGAAACCCTAAGCCATTATCACTAGTGTAACTGTGCTCGCTATTAATGGTGACCCTTCCACTTCTATTTTCACAACTTCTTCAGCGTAGCAAGGACGTAGGTGCTGCTGCAACCTCCAATCTCATCCAGATCCATCTCTCATTTCTCAAGCCTGCTACTCAAGTCCAGTCGTTTCACTTATAAATATGTTAATCTCGCTACCTGCCTTCAACAATGTGTCAATGCCTTAAAAAACCTAAAAGGGTTGTTTGCTTTTTAACTTTTGATAATTTTTTTGCATTATTATCTCTGTAATTGTAGCTTCGGCGCTAGCCATGGATGAACTGAGAGATATTTTGGAGTGTAACGTCGTGGATGCACAGCAGCACTACGAGATGGAATCTGATAATCCATCTTTTCTTCCAGCTGCCTTTAGTTTTGCTTAATCTCTGTGGCCTAATTTGTGTACCATATTGTTTGGTGGTTTTATCTTTTAAAAACAATTTTGTGCAGAGGTTCCCTTTCAGAATGAGATCGGAAAAGAAAATGATGGACGATGGATATAGATGATGCAAGCATTGCAAAAAGTAGGATAAGGCAAGAGTAGCGGAAGCGGCCATCAGTAGTAGTATGATAGTAAAGCAATCTTTGCCAAGATTACGAGGCAAATGTTGTGAAAAAGGTACAGATCAAAGAAAAAATCTATGGCCAGACAATCACTTTAAACTGCATTACTTTGGGCCCGCTTAGACAGCAGATTGATCCGTTTGTGGTACTTGAACTTTCTGAAAATTGTGTTATACCTCTAACAAAATAGGTGACAATCATTCAGAGAATTAAGGATATTGACATCACATGACATATTTGCAGTATTAGGATATTGAGATCACATGACATATTTGCAGTATTAGTTGGAAGATCCAAAGAATCTGTTGAAGATAAAGCACATCCCCAACTCCCATATGTAAAACCACATAGCACCCATGCTTTACTTCGGAAGACACATAGCATCCATGCTGCACTTTCAAAAAAATACGAGGAGAAGAACAAAAGAGCTATATAAGCTCACACACATAGATGAAGAGGCACACACACAGATGAAGAGGCATCAAGGGAAGATTCAGCAAACTCTCTTGGATTCTCTCTTTTGCTTTCTACATTTTGCTTCCTCTTCCCTTCTCCCTTCCCTTCTTCTATTTCATCCTACCATCTCCCCATCCTCTACCCCTTCTCCCTTTGCATACTAGTGTTATTGTTGCTATATGCAACTCACTACCTAGTGCTGTACATGCAATCAAATGCTACTTGGATACTTCTTGCTATTGTTGGTAGTAGTTACTACTAAATGGTGTTATTGTCTATCAGTGCTACTATGTACTATTGCCACAGCTATGTGCAACTATGAACAATCTTCCTAAGTTCCTTTTTCTTTTCTTTTTAGGTTATCTATTTATCATTCACTTAATATAATGATTTTATTTCAAGTTATTTTTCTTTGCAAGAAAATTTATATTTTCTAATTTAGTGCTTTGTTAAAATTATCAGTCATGTTTTCTCTTCCACTAGAGCCTAGTCCCAAGCTAGCTATACCCATAAGCAAGTGCCCTAGGCATAACCTTGTAAAATAGTGGTCCTTTCCATTGATGTGCATTAGTTTGCCTCATGGCACAAATTTTTGCATCAATAATCAAAAAAGTTAAAGATCATATGCAAGCAAGGGAGGTACTCTATAATGGAGGACCTCATCCTAAACATACTTAATCATGTCAATGTTTAGAAGCAAGGTAAGTAACCATAAGTATGATTGTAATTTCTATTCCTTGACTTGCTAGACTTAGCTTTGACTAGTTTATTTCTATAAATACTAGTGATATGAAAATCTATTAAATGGATGCCATTGATTGGAAATCTTGGAAAATCCCAAGAATTCCTTAGTTTATCTTACAAGATGCTAAGCTACAAATGGACATCATATTAGCTCAATGGAAGATCAAGGACTAGAAACACCCAAGGTAAGATCTGGTAAGTTAGACTATTTTATTTTTTTGTAGAAGGACCATCTCATTACAATTAGAACTTATATGCCTTGTGATCATGCTCATATGAGTTAGATAGTATTTTATTCAGTATTACCCTTTGAGCTTAGACCAAGAATATACTATAGTTGCCTCCATATAGTTCCAATGATTTTAAGCAGATTATGGTAAAATCAAGTGTTTGGGTCTTTGATTATAATTGATGAACCTTCTAAGAAAGGCAACATTTAAAAATGGGTTTCCTTGTTGATAATCTACTTTCTACATAGAAAACATTTGCACTATGGATTTTATCTATTGTTAAAAGATACTAGTAATGGAAGATTTTGGTTTTCAAAGTCTCTATACTTGATCTTAGAATTGCTATGCAAATGATTGTTAGTTTCATCCTATCCTTGGAAAATCATAAATGCATCTCTATAAGGAGCAAGTTGATCCTAAAAGGCTCAAGGAGAGAATACCACTCTCTTTACAACAAAAGGATTAAGAAGCTGAGAAGAAAATTAGCACACATGTAGGGGGATCTTGTACCTTATCAAAAGCCTATATCCTTTTGGTTGCCAATGTAGACTCTCACCGAAAGAATCTTAAGAAAAAGACTTTCCTCACTAGCACCCACAATAGAAAACGAGCAAGAAAAGGTTTATTTATATTTAATTTTGGTAACGTATCCATGGTAAATATGTAAGTTAATTCTAGTCAAGATACGGTTGAACATTTTTCCTTGAGATATATTTCTTGATATGGGTAATTGGAATTAACATGACCATATTCATGGATATATTTTTAAGATGGTCCATATCGGTTTTAATCTTTTAAGATATCTAGCATAATTTTTCTTGTGGATCTTCGTTCAAAGGCCTTCAAAGTTCAATGTGCTATTTCTCTTACGCCTTGACAATGTAATTACTAATGTAATTACTAATGTCCAAAAAGGGGGATAGTGTGTTAGTTAAGAAGACATGGTAAACTTCTTCATCAAAACATATTTGGTAAAAGATGTTAAATGGTGAAGACTATTTATTGTGACTTGGTTTTTATCAGGTATAGTCTTTGTACGTATATGATTGATCATATACTTAAAAACTTTTTTCTTCAATATAAAATATTTTAAATACTTATATGATTATCATCAAAACATTTTTCTGGTTATATAGCTTTACTTATGGCATGATGTTTCAAAGACATGATACTTGACCCTCAACACTCTTGGACACATATGGGTTGTTTTTTATGTGTCCATTTTACTATATTTCCCCCTTGTCATTATGGCTAATAAATATGTGCCCATTAATTATTTCATCCTACTTCCCCTTGTCTTTCTTATTTTCATAGGATTATCAACACGGACACAACAAAATTGTATTGTAATTATTTAATTCTTTCTTATTATGGTATTATACAAATCCATTTTCGAAAGTTTTGGGCATTAGCAAAAAGGGGAAGATTATTAATCTTTTCGTATGTCAAAACCTTGAAAAATGAAGGATGTCGAAATGTGCTTGTTGAAATATTTTAGGACTTATGAAGAGCTTAAGATTAGGAAAAGAGCTTAGATGGTGTCAAGACAAGAGATCAAGACAAGGCCAAGTTGAGAGATCAAGATGAGAGTTGCATTGTCTTTCTAAGATGACAAAGTATCAGCTGATTATTTGAAGAAATCACAAAGAAGCACAAGCCTAGAAGCCAAAAGAAGATGTCTCGGTATCTATAGAGAAGTCCCAAAAGATTATCAAACGTCCCAATGGTGAAAGCTTAGGCTTAGGTCAAACATCCCAAAAAAATAGCAGATGTCCCAATTATTGTTGAGGTGTCCTAGTTGGGATGTCCCAAGTGAGATGTCCCACCTGCAAGTGGTTAATTTTCAATGAAATGTGCCAAGCTCAAATGGGATGATCCAACTAGCCGTTGCATGAATTTTGAGGGCTATTTGGAAAGGAAATATGCGTTAAAATAGAATGGAATCCTTGTGAACAGGACAAGCATTGATCATATGATTATTTCTTCATTGAATATATCTTATGATGTGATTTGTTCTTCAATTATTTATCTTTTTTGAATTCTATTTTGTATTGTGAGAGCTCAAAGAAAAAAATTTGTAAAGCATAGTTACATTCTTTCCTTAATTCTTTTTATCCCTTTGTAAGCCCTGCATGGTTGATGTGCTTCATATGAGAAGGCTTATGATGAGCTTATCAAGACCTTGTGGAGTTAAGTGTGTTTCTTGAGAAAAAACACTTCATGTAGTGCTCATGTCATTGTAAAGGTTGTGAGATCCTTAAAACCACAGTTTAAGCTTGTTGGGACCTTGTGGGATTAAGTGTGCTTCTAAGTGAAAACACCCCATGTAGAGCTCAAACATTGTAAAGGTTGGCATGCCCTTTAAACTACATTTTTTTGAAGGCATAAAGCTTAGAGGTGTGCAAGGATTCTATCCTCCAAATGTGGAAGTACCCAAGTTGTTAAAGTTCATCTACCAATACCAAGAGAAGGACTAAACAATTGTTAAAGTTGAAGTAGAATAATAGGATTAGAACCATTTTTTATTAACACATGGTTTAAGGAGGGTGCTAGAGCCAAAAGTATTAGATTGCATAAGCCCAAGGACCTTCATGCACTCTTCAAGATCTTCATCAAGGGTCTCAAGGTTTCATTAAGAGAGAGAAGTAAGGCTCTTAAGAGAATTTAGTAATGTTTCATAGACTTCTATATGTAGGGATATCATTTTCTAGTTGTGTTTATGGTATTGATGTATTTATTTCTATGTTACAAATTTTCAATTTACATTTTATTATTGAACAAGTTTCTAATTATCAAAAGGTTCATATTGTAAATAATATGATCATACTTCATAGATACATAACAAGATAAAAAGGCAACTAGCAAAGGGAAATGAAGTTCAAATCATGGAAAATTTCATTCAAGATGATAATAAGGCCAAGTCTTCTTGACAAGAATATATAAAAAAATCTAAGACATATGATATTGAAGGTGTTTCAACTTAATAATTATACATTTATATGTACTATGGTCAATTACACATAGCTCACTTTGTTAGATTATATGACATGTGCTTTGCAAATCACAAAAAGATTTGGACGATATGATCACAGGAAGTCAATTTCAACTTCATTCCATGTTAAAGGAATTGTGTCTAGAACATCAACTTCTACTTAGAATTGTCAAATTTGTTTGTTGTAGATGCATAAGTATTGTAGTTTAATTTCAAAAGGATATTTTGAGAAGTGTCCCAACTTCAAACCACATTAAAATATGTACATGTTTTAGGCTATAACATCAAATAGATAGTCAATCATAGAAAATCATCATCTATAAATATGCAATATCGCGGTGCACCATCATATCTATAAATAAGAGTCAGCTCTCCCTTGTTTCCTCATCTTAGGCTAGACAGTAGGGAAACTCTTGCAGATTGATCACTCCAAAGATAGAATATTTTCCATGTACCCGCAATAGGAATCCTAAAGTGAATGGATGTTTATTCGAGCAAACATTGTACCTAAACACAAGTTTGTGTACGACAATAAAGACGAGCTTCTTGGATAAACCTTGTAGTGCATGGAATAGGATTTTATTATTGTTATTTATTACCTATTATTTATTACTTTTTATTTACTATTTTCCTTCTCAACCCTTCTCTCCTAGTTAAGTGCCTCAGTACGACCACTTCGAGCATGTGCGTTACGCGTGGTGATCCCAACAACAATTAGTGTTTCGTAGCCATGGTTGCATTGGTTCAAGGTGTGTACAGTAAGTGGGAACGAATGCTAATGCTACGTAATTTAGACTTAGTTAATTAGTTAGAGTTAGTAATTAGTTTCTCAACCCTTCACCTTGTTATCATAGGAGACAAAAACATAAAAATCTATAAAAATCATATACCTCAAACTTACTTAACCATAGACCATGATAGCTACAAGTAAGTGTGGGAAGACAACAAATGATTAACCCTAAGCGTTCCATGGACGTGTAAGTACTTAGTCTACGGAGTTTGACCGAATCGCGTGTGCTACACTTGTATTTGTATGGTTGAGTGTAGGGGTATCTCGCCACTCATCATTGGCGTTGTTGTTGGGGACATGGTTATGCACAGTGGGATCAACTTCGCCAGATCATGCATGGGCTAAGGCATGAAACTAGAAGAACCCTTGGGATTTATGCCCAAGGGAGACTATCAAAACTTAGAACCCATGAAGTACATCACTTTTTGGAACAAATAGCAAAAGAAGAAGGTGAACTACGAAAAAGAGAGAGTGCAGAAGAATACAACCGTGATCCCTCCCTTCGGAAGAACGGAGTCAAATTTTGCAATGAAGAGGATGAGTCACGACTCGAAGAGTTGGTGAATAGAAAAACCTTACTAATTCAAAAACTAATAACAGAAGTATCAGCTAAGATGGATCAATTATGGGATTCCTTAGACACCAGACTTGAAACTGTCTTGAAAATTGTAGAGGAGTTTAAGGAGGAACAAAGTAGTGACAAAGGTAAGACAAAGCAGAGAGATTCAAGCCCTACACATAACAAGGGTAAGGGAAAAATTACTATCTCCAATGAGGTTGTGGATTCAAACATAGACGATGACGGTGGATGTGAGATCTGCCACTATGACCATCGTAAGGGATGTTGTCCAATCATCTCACATCTACAAGAGTCTTGTGTGTATGCACTTAACCCAGGACTCAATCAACGAAAAACACCCTGAAGGTTATCTTATCCTCAAGGTAACCCAAGGCAGTTCCACCAACCATTAACATACTATCCAAGTGGAACTCCACCACAACCCATCGAACAACATCAGCAGTGGCAATACCCACATTCATGGGGGATGCCACAGCCAAAATAATAGTACCCTTATCGGCCGCCAAACCCATATGGATACTATGTGCAGTAGTCGATTTCTCCAAGTGAATCTATGAGTCACAAAACTCCCCAACGTCACTACCAAGTTCGGGAGTACTTTAGGAGGACTCCTTCTCCTCCAGGAGGCACCCCACATACTTACCATCCTCCAACTCCATCCGCACCTCTTCCATTAGTAGTTCCTAGAACACCTCCTGCTCCAACAATGTAAGGAGAACTCCCTACTCAACCGCAGCAACGTAATGCTATGAGAGCTGTAAATATTCAACCTGCTACTAGTTCTAAAAACTGTAAAAAGAGAAGACCTTTCTTCAGAACCAAAAGCCTAGACAAGCTCTCACAACAACAAGAGGTTGAGTCCACAACCACTCCTCCACCATCTAACACTTTGGAGTACCCTTCAGTCCAACAACAGAGTTGTACACATACAGTTATGTTAATGCATACCATAACCGACTAGATCATCGTAGGCAACCTTCCCAGGAAACTAACTGATCCTGGAAGCCCCTTAATCTATTTACAAATCACTAGGAAAAAACCACATAAGGCTATTCTTGACTCAGGTTCTAGGGTCAACTTAATTTCATGAGAAATATATCAAGCCTGGAACCTGCCCCAACATAAGAAGAGCAACATTTAACTAGAGCTGGCAAACTAGTCCATCACCATTCCCTTGGGATTGGTGAAGGACATTGTTATCACTGTGTGTGGTTGGTCCCACCCAGCTAAATTGCTGGTGATAGAGGTCAAAAACAACGAAGGGAACTTCCAAATTATAATGGGAAGGTCATGGCTAAATACAGTAGATGCGTACCTACGAATTCATGATCTTTCCTTGCAGATATCTAAGATAAATATTTATGGAAAGATAGAGAAGAAGAAAGTTTCATGCATCACATACAGTGACTCAGAGGGTGATGACATGGAATAATGTTCAACATCTCTTCTATGTAATCGGTGTGTCCAAGAAACACAAATTCAAAGGTGCTTGTATGTTGCAACCACACTAGTAGTAGATACCCCGTGGTTGATAGCTACTAGAAAGAGTAACTTAATATGCACCAAATGAACTGGGAGTAAAACTCACGTTAACAATGAAGGCATAGACACATTGGAGTATGAGCGTCACCAACTTCCACCCCTTAATCTGAGGACATCAGCGGGGAGAAGTTGGACACTTTTACAAAATTTAAATAGGCACTCATTATTTCGAATCTCTCCCTTGCAATTCAGTAATGGGGGAGATGGCCACCTATGCTAATCATTGGAGGCCCTCTCTTATTTTTAAGATTTTTTTTACACATTTTTATTTTCCACATTTTTCTACACGCTTTTGTTTTACACATTTTTGTTTTACAAGTTTTTGTTTTACACGTTTTTTTACACATTTTTGTTTTACACATTTTTTTACACGTTTTTTTCTCACACATTTTTATTTTACAAATTTTTTTAACTTTTCTTATTTTTGTTTTACAAATTTCTTTATCTTTTCTAGTTTTTGTTTTTCAACATCATTATACTTTTTCATTTTTTGTGTGTTTGTGTGTGTGTGATCCACCATGTAAGTTCGTCACCCAATAAGTGTTCTTCATGATGGTATGAGCTGTGTTTTTATTGATTGCTAATGTTTGGTTTTTACCATTAAGTGATGATGTTGATACTAAGGTATGTTTCTTTTGATATGGTAGGCAATGAGTTCACTTCATCCATCCATCCACCAGTTTCTATGATCTCTCTCAGCTTAGAAATGTACAGTCCCTTCATAATAAGAACATTAATGAATCAGTGACTGGGTATTTCTCAAACTAAGGAAGGACTCAAGGTTTGAAAAGGGTGTGACTTCAAGGGAACTTGATGCTTTTGTGTTGGCCATTCTCTTGGGTGCCTAGATTTTTTCTTCTTGAGTTTTCTTATCGTTCCAATGTTACCCAATTATTCGAAGCTGAGACAATAAAAATAAGAAGTCTTTGCATGGTGTGGTTCTCACGCATAAAAACACAAAACAAAAAAACAAAAAAAAAAGACAAACAACAAAAAAAAGAGAAGAATAAATTGAGAATTCAAAGAACACCCCTTAGACAAAATAATCCTTAGGCTACAAGCACTAGTTATGGAACTAAAAATGTTCCCTCTAACTAAGGCCCTTCTCGCTTCCCATTCTCTCCTCCTTGTTTCGTCAGAATGGTGGTGACTCTTGGGGGAAGCATTCTTGTTATTCAAGAGTATGGATTAACCGGATGCATTGATCGAAGTCACTAGATGTGGTTGGTTTGAGGCTAGAGTTGGAATGAGATTTTCCAAGTCACATTAATCATGAAACACACAAGGGGCTATACACCACCTTGTTCTCAGGATTCCATTCCATTCTCTTCTCTTCATCCTTCTTTCCATTTTTCACCTCATTGCTGGTTGTATCATTAGTATATATTTTGGTAGATACATTATTTTCATTTTAGTAAATTCTTGTGGTTAAGACTTTAACTATTGTTCCACATGACATTCCCAGAGCCTACAGACTCTTTGAATGTGGGTTTGTCAGGGCATTAAGGGAATGATCCTGCTTTGGGGAGGACACACTAACATTCCTATTTGGGGAACTAGTTACATTCTTTCCCCTAACATTTTTGCAATTATTTTTACTTTGTTCATTTCCATCTTGACATCCATCTCATCGATGTCATAGTTTTCCCTTTTTATCTATCTCTCTTATTCTTTTTCTTTCTCCATTCTAACGCTATAGGAGGTTCGTGATTAGTCATGGGGGTACAGGGCCTAATTTTTTCGATTTTCTCCTAGCCCCAATTTTTTTTGATTTTTTCCTAACCCCTACACCTTTGATAGTCATCATTAATATATCTCTAGATGTGTATCAGCCATACCACAACCTAGCTAATGGACTTACACCAAATCAAGGTATCAATTACATGATGATTCATTTTCCCTTGCTAATATATGATTGTGTTGTGTGTGTAGATGGCAATTATACAACAATGGACTGAATCTGGAAAGAACACTTTGAATGGAGCAGTGCTGAAGCAGCTATGCAAGGAGCAAGATCGATGATGCACTTACGAATGAACAATGAAAGGTGCAATCTGGCATTGGTAGCAGCAACACTTCTTCTCTCTTCTCTCTCTTTCTCAGCTGCCAAATGAGGCCTGATGTCAATGTAATAAGGTGTTCACCCTTGTTGTCATGAACACCACTTGTTGAGTCTTGTAATGATGATCCATTCACATGTCATCCCATTAGTTTCCATTTGACTCAATAATCCCATACCTTCCTAATATTATTGTAATGAACTTGAGGATGAATTTTCATTTAGTCATGGGGGTATGATGGGATGTGATATCGCATGTCACGTACGCGATATCGCAGTGTGCCATCATATCTATAAATACGAGGTGGCTCTCCTTTGTTTCCTCATCCTAGGCTAGATAGTAGGGAAACTATAGCAGATTGATCACTCTAGAGATAGAATATTTTCCATGTGCCTACAGTAGGAGTCATAAAGTGAACGAATCTTTATTCGAGCAAACATTGTACCTGAACAAAATTTTGTGTACGGCAATAAAGATGAGCTTCTTGGATAAACCTTGCAGTGCATGGAATAGGATTTTATTATTGTTATTTATTACCTGTTATTTATTACTTGTTATTTACTATTTTCCTTCTCAACCCTTCTCTCCTAGTTAAGTGCCTTAGTACAACCACTTCGAGCACATGCGTTACGCATGGTGATCCTAGCAAAGATTAGCGTTTGGTAGCCACGGTTGCATCGGTTCAGGGTGTGTACGGTAAGTGGGAACAGATACTAATGCTAGGTAATTTAGACTTAGTTCATTAGTTAGAGTTAGTAATTAGTTTCTCAACCCTTCACCTTGTAAGCATAGTGATGAGATGAGATATCGTGTATGCGATATCGCGGCCGTCATGATATCGCGTATGCGATATTGTCTCGTCCCTGTGATATCGCGGTCCACCGCCAAATCTATAAATAAGAGGTGGCACTCCCCTCATTTCCCATCCTAGGCTAGAAGTAGTGAAGCTCTGGTGGATTGATCACCCCAGAGATAGAATATTTTCCATGTGCCCGTAGTAGGAGTTCCCAAGTGAACGGTTCTTTATTCGAGCAGCTTTGTACCTAAACGCAAGTTGTGTACAGCAATAAAGGTGAGCTTTGTGGATAAAAATCATAGTACATGGATAGGTTTTATTTAATGTTATTTATTAGCTGTTGTTAGCGCGGCATTTGTACAACTTGGTTATGAGCATTGACAAATGTGTATGGCTAACCAAGGAATCGGCTACTCATCGCGATTAGATTCTCTCACCCTTATCTCCTAGAACATGGGACGAGTACGACTTGATTACGAGCATCTACGGATGTGTACAGCTAGTCAAGGAATCGGCTGCTCATCACACTTAGGCTAGTTAGGTGCCTCAGTATGACCACTTCGAGCACGTGCGTTACGTGTCGTGATCCCAATAACGATTAGCGTTTGGTAGCCATAGTTGCATAGTTCAGAGTGTGTACGGTAAGTGGGAACAGATGCTGACGCTAGTTAATTTAGACTTAGGACATTAGTTAGAGTTAGTTAGTTTCTCAATCCTTTTCTCTTAGCGTAGAAGACATAAAACCAAAAACGACCCAAAAATCATATACCTTGGACTTACTTAACAATACACCCTGACAACAACAAGTAAGTCTAGGAAGACAACAAACGATTAACCCCAAGTGTTCCATGGGGTGTTTAGGCATTTAGTTTGTGGAGTTTAACCGAATTGCATGTGCTATGCTCGTTTCATATGGTTGAGTGTAGGGGTACCTCGCCACTCATCATAGGCGCCGTTACCGAGGACTAAGTGTTTGTTCGCTGAATAGAACATAAGGGATATCACTCACATCGTTGTGAGCCTTAACGAACCTTCGAGTTAATCAAATAAAAATTATATAACGGTGAATTTAGCACACCGATAAAAATTCCTTCTTCTCATAAGAGCAACTCACCACCTAAGGACCACACACGAGACAGTTGGCAAGATCAAAAACATAACCAAAATCAGCCAAGTCCTAAACAATATAGGATGACATATACTCATCCCGATGAGTATATTCCTAATTTTACTTTTGTTCTCCATCAGGACGAACAACTTTGGTGGAGAGATTTGCAAGGTAACATTATGTTACCCTTAGATCGATCAATCTCTCACATGCTTTTCCGTGCCTTGGTATAGATTGGCATGCATGAGCATTTCGCGGAATACGTTGCAGAAGATTTTGACATGAGGGATTATTATCCTAGAGATGCCCAACATATGAGAGATTTAAGGTAGGAGAGTCAACATGCTTTTTTGAAGGGCAAAGCCCTGCAAGTCCTTAGCAAAATAGGAGATGAGGAATCCTTCATCACGGGTTCTTTAGCAAAGGATGTTCCCCCTCCTAACGATGGTGAGGAGGATGAGTATCAAAACCTATGATCAATGATACATATCCCTGGTTTTGATGCCCGTGAACACCAACTGTTCACAAAGGGAACAACCGCTCATGCTAAGGATGGGCACTTTGATCATCACAACGATTGGGGCCATAGCAGCCAAAGAGAAGGCAAGAAACATTGTCATGGTGATGGTTCCCCTTCTTCTTCCCCTTCTTCCCATCATTCATCCTCTCCTTCCATATCTGGGTGCAGCCACCATGAACACAAAGGTGAGGATAAAAGTAAAATGGATGAAAAACCTCGACGGGAAAGTCAAGAGAGAGGACAAGGGAAACGATGTAGGGAGAGTAGGGAACAACATAGACATCATAGGCATCATGAAAGAGATGATCATGACAAACCCCTACTCACAACCCGAAGTATGCTTGACATTACGGAGGCAGTTAGGATTCCCTCAAGGCATTTAAAGGATAGTCGGATCAAACTATTAGACATTAACAACATCCCACGATTTGAAGGGGGATACAATGCTAATTCGCAAAATCATTTACAGGAATTCCACGATGCCTGTGCCTTGCAAAATATAGAAAATTAGAGGTAGAAGCTTAAGTTGTTCCCAAGGACACTCACTAAAGAAGCAGAGAGTTGGTACTGGTCCTTAGAACCGGAAACCATCAGGAGGTGGAGTACAATGCTAGAACTGTTCAACGAAAAGTATCAAACATACTCCAAAGTGTCCAATTTGCGTAAGCAGATCCAAGGCTGGAAAGAAGATACACACGAACCCTTGGATGCTACCATGGTCTGCTATTACACATTGTTACATTGTTGACCGGGACATGGGTATGCTCAGCGGGATCAACTTCGCCACATCGTGGATGGGCTAAGGAATGAAACTAGAAGAACCCTTGGGACTTATGCCCAAGGGAGACTCTCACAACTTAGAGAACATGAAGTATGTAGCTTGTTGGAGCAAGTAGAAAATGAAGAAGGTGAGCTATGTAAAAGGGAAAGTGCGGAAGTGTACAACTGTGATCCCTCCATTTGAAAGAAGGGAGTGAAATTTTGTGATGAAGAGGATGAGTCACCAACGTAGAGTTGGCGAATCGGAAAGCTTTGCCGATCCAAAAATTAACAACCAAGGTATCAGCCAAAGTAGACCAAATGTGGGATTCCTTAGACTCAAGAATTAAAACAGTATTAAAAATTGTAGAAGAGTCTAAGGTATAATAAAGTAGTGACAAATGTAAGAAAAAGTGGAGAGATTTAAGCCCTACACATAACAAGGGTAAGGGAAAAATCACTAACTCTGATGTGGCTGAGGATTCTAATTCAGATAATGATGGTGGATGTGAGATCTGCCATTATAACCATCCTAAGGGATGTTGCCCTATTATCTCACCTCTACAGGTGTCTGGGATGTGTGCTCTTAATCCAAGACTCAACCAACGGCAAACACCCCAAAGGTTACCTTATCCACAAGGTAACCCAAGGCAGTTCCACCAACCACTAACATATTATCCAAGTGGAACTTTGCCATAGCCCATCAGACAGCATCAACAGTGGAAATACCCACAGTCATGGGGGATGCCATCGCCAACACAACAGTACCCTTACCGGTAGCACAATCCTTATGGTTATTATGTGCAGTAGCCGATTTCTCCAAGTGACTCTATAGGTCACGCAATCCCCAACCATCACTACCAAGTTCGGGAGTACTTCAGAAGGACTCCTTCTCCTCCAGGAGACATCTCACACTCGTTCCATCCTCCTAATCCATCTGCACCTCTTCCACCACAAGTAGTTCCCATAACACCTCCTACTCCAACAATGCAAGGGGAACTTCCTCCTCAACCGCAGCAACGTCACGCTGTGAGAGCTATAAATATCCAAATTGTTGCTGGTTCTGACAACTGTAAAAAGAGAAGACCTTACTTCAGAACCAAAAGCCCAGACAAACTATTGCAACAACAAGCGGTTGACGCCATGTACACTCCTCCATCATCTAACACCTCGGAGCACCCTTTAGTCTAATAGAGCATAATGCATACAGTTATGTTAACGCATACCGTAACTGATTGGATCAAGGTAGGCCACCTTCCTAGGAAACTAACTGACCCTGGGAGTCCCTTAAGCTATTTGAAGTTCATCGGAAATAAACCACATAGGGCTCTTCTTGACTAAGGTTCCGGAGTCAACTTAATTTCATGAGAGATGTATCACGCCTGGAACCTGCCCCAACTCAAGAAGAGTAACATTCAACCAGAGTTAGTAGACCAGTCCATCACCATTCCCTTGGGATTGGTGGAGGACATCATCACCACTGTGTGTGGTTGGTCTTACCCAGCTGATTTTCTGGTGATCAAAGTTAACAACAACGAAGGGGACTTCCCAATTATAATGGGAAGGGCATGGCTGAGTACAGTAGACGCATGCCTTAGGATCCATGATCTTTCCCTGAAAATCTCTAAAATAAACATATGTGGAAAGATTGAGAAGAGAAAAGTTCCATGCATCACAGACAGTGATTCATCAGGTGATGACATGGAGGAAATTTCTCCATGTAACAGGTGTGCCAATGAAACTTTGAACCAAAGATGCCTGTATGTAGCAACCACACAACCAGTAGTAGACACCCCATGGTTGACAGCTCAAAGGAGTAGAAAAATGTGGATGGAACGAATTGAGGAAACCCATGCCAACAACGAAGGCATAGATACATTGAAATATGAGCGTCACCAACTTCCACCCCTCAATCTAAGACCATCAATTGGGAGAAGTTGGGCACTTCTACGAAATTCAAACAAATGCTCATTATTTCGGATCTCTCCCTTACAACTCAGTCATGGGGGAGATGGCCACCTATGCTAATCATATTAGACCCTCAGTTCTTTTAAGTTTTTGTTTTACACGTTCTTGTTTTACACATTTTTGTTTTACAAATTTTCTTAACTTTTCTAATTTTTGTTTTACAAATTTATTTAACTTTTCTAATTTTTTGTTTTACAAATTTCTTTAACTTTTATAGTTTTTGTTTTACAACATCGTTATACTTTTTCCATTTTGTGTGTGTGTTTGTGTGTGTTCCACCCTGTAAGTTTGTCCCATAATAAGCATTCTTCATGATGGTATGAACTATTTTCATATTGATTGCTAATGTTTGGTTTTTACCTTTAAGTCACAATGTTGATACTAAGGTATGTTTCTTTTGATATGGTAGGAAATGAGACCACTTCATCCATCCATCCACCAGTTTCTATGATTTCCCTTGGCTTGGAAATGTACAGTTCCCTTTCTTAATAAGAACTATAACAAATCGGTGACTGGGAATTTCTCAAACTAAGGAAGGACTCATGGATTGAAAAGGGTGTGAGTTCAAGGGAACTTGATGCTTTTGTGTTGGTCATTCTCTTGGGTGCTTGAATGTTTCTTCTTGAGTTTTTTGTCGTTCTGATGTTACCCAATTATCGGAAGCTGAGACAATAAAAATAAGAAGTCTTTGCATGGTGTGGTTCTCATGCATAGAAACACAAAACACAAAAAAAAAACAAACAAAGTGAGAATTCAAACCACACCCCTTAGACACAATAAAATTTGGGCTACAAGCACTGGTTATGGAACCAAAAGTGTTCCCTCTAACTAAGGCTCTTCTCACTTCCCATTCTCTCCTTTGTTTCGTCGGAATGGTGGTGGCTCTTTGGAGATGCATTCTTGTTATTCAAGAGGATGGTTCAGCCAATTTTATTGATGCGAAGTCACTAGAAGTGGTTGGTTTGAAGCTGGAGTTGGAATGAGATTTTCCAAGTCACATTAATCATAAACCACACAAGGGGCTGTACACCACCTTGTTCTTGGGATTCCATTCCATTTCTCTTCTCTCCATCCTTTTCTCTCATTATTCACCTCATTTTCAGTTGTATCATTAGTGTATTATTTTGGTTGATGCATTGTTTTCTTTTTGGTAAATTCTTACAGTTAAGACTTTAACTCTTGTTCCAAAGGACATTCCCAGGGCCTACAGACTCTATGAATGTGGGTTTGTCAGGGCATTAAGGGCATGAGCCTACTTTGGGGAGGACCCACTGACATTCCTATTTGGAGCCTTAGTTAAATTCTTTTCCTCAGCATTTTGCAATTAATTTTATTTTTGTTCATTTCCATCCTGACATCCACTTCATCGATGCCATAGTTGTCCCTTTTTATCTATCTTTCTTACTCCTTTTCTTTCTCCATTCTAATGCTACCGGAGGTTTACGATTAGTCATGGGGGTACGGGGCCTGATTTTTTTCAATTTTCTCCTAGCCCCGAAATTTTTGATTTTCTTCCTAACCCCTACACCTTTGGTAGTCATCCTTAATATATTTACAGATCCATATCAGCCATAACACCACCTAGCCAATGGACTTACACCGAAGTAAGGTATCAATTACATGATGATTCAATTACCCTTGCTAATATACGATTGCGTTGTGTGTGCAGATGGTGGACATGTAACAATGGACTGGATCTGGAGCAAACATTTTGAATGGAGTAGCGTTGAAGCAACTATGCAAGGAGCAAGATCGATGGTGCACTTACGAATGGACAACGAAGGCACAATCTTGGCATTGGCAGCAGCAACACCTCTTTCCTTCACTCTCTCTCTCTCAGTTGTCAACAAAGGCCTGATGTCATTATAATAAGGTGTTCACCCTTGTTGTCATGAATACCAGTTTTGTCAAGTCTTGTAATAATGATCTGTTCACATGTCATCCCATTAGTTCCATTTCCCTCAATAATTCCATACCTACCTGATATTATTGTAAGGAACTCAAGGACGAGTTTTCATTCAAACATGGGGGTATGATGAGACACGATATCACATGAGCCACGATATCACATCCCATGTGATATTGCGTACGCGATATCGTGTCATCCCTACGATATCGCGTACACGATATCGCGGTTCGCTGCCAAATCTATAAATAAGAGGCGGAACTCTCCTCATTTCCCATCCTAGGCTAGAAGTAGTGAAGCTCTGGCAGATTGATCACCCTAGAGATAAAATATTTTTCATGTGCCCGCAGTAGGAGTCCCCAAGTGAACGGTTCTTTATTCGAGTAGCTTTGTACCTAAACGCAAGTTGTGTATGGCAATAAAGACGAGCTTTGTGGATAAACCTTGCAGTACATGGATAGATTTTATTTAATGTTATTTATTACCTATTCTTAGCACGGCATGAATAAGACTTGGTTACAAGCATTGACAAATGTGTACGGCTAACCAAAGAATCGGCTACTCATCGCAATTAGATTCTCTCACCCTTATCTTCTAGAACATGGGACGAGTACGACTTAATTACGAGCATCTATGGATGTGTACGGCTAGTCAAAGAATCGGCTGCTCGTCACACTTAGGCTAGTTAGGTGCCTCAGTACGACCACTTCGAGCACGTGTGTTATGTGTGGTGATCCCAGTAACGATTAGCGTTTGGTAGCCACAGTTGCACAGTTCAGAGTGTGTACGGTAAGTGGGAACGGATGCTGACACTAGTTAATTTAGACTTAGGACATTAGTTAGAGTTAGTTAGTTTCTCAACCCTTTGCTCTTAGCGTAGAAGAAATAAAACCAAAAAAGACCAAAAAAAATCATATACCTTGGACTTACTTAACCATACACCGTGACAACAACAAGTAAGTCTAGGAAGACAACGAACGATTAACTCCAAGTGTTCCATGGGACGTTTAGGCATTTAGTCTGTGGAGTTCGACCGGATCGCGCGTGCTACGCTCGTTTCATATGGTTGAGTGTAGGGGTACCTCGCCACTCATCACATAGGAGACAAAAACATAAAAAGCTATAAAAATCATATACCTCAAACTTACTTAACCACACACTGTGGCAACTACAACTAAGTCTGGGAAGACAATGAATAATTAATCCTAAGTGTTCCATGGGCATGTAGGCACTTAGTCTGCAGAGTTCGACTGAATCGCATGTGCTACGCTTGTATTAGTATGGTTGAGTGTAGGGGTATCTCTCCACTCATCAACTTCCAAAAGGATATTTTGAGAAGTGTGCCAACTTCAAACCACATTAAAATATATACATGTTTTAGGCTATAACATCAAGTAGATAGTCGATCATAGAAAATCATCATCAAATATTCTATTTGCCTTATCATCATATTTTGCTAGAAATCTTTGTTAACTAAACATTGTCTATTGGAATTGAACCCATGACTTAGAGCTTCTAATTAAGAGTCTTATCTCTAGGCTAACACCTCAATGTTAGTTACTTTAATAGGTTAGCATATGTGTTAATGATATAATGGCATAATGATGACAACATTTATTAATACTATGATACCTTATGTTGGAGATTCTATTATCTATAGGACATGGAATTGATGAGATTTATTTTTTAAAGTCCTTTATTATTCCTAAACTAGGGGCCATCATTTGGAGTAATGGTAAGATGCTTGTTTCTTAGGTCATAATACATGGGTTTGACCTTGTGGTATATATAGTAAAATAGTTTCAAGTTCTAACAACCCCTTAATTTAAATGTGTATTTAAGTATGACCTTAGTAGTACAAGCCTCAAATGAATCTTTTAACTATAATTCAGTTCATAATAAATCAAAATATCATTGAAGATGAACATCACAATTTCCTACAATATCTTGCATTTGAGCATATTAGACATAAATGGAATATTAGAGTTACCAATTTGGTTGATTTGTTTTATATCTTACCGAGAACACTTCATGATTTTGTAAATTTTTTATGATATTTTTCAAACTTATAGCAACTATATTTCTATTGTCCAAAAAATCTAAATGTTTTACAAACTTTATAAAATTTCATTTTTATTTTTTAGTTTCATAAATCAACAAAATGCCACCATTGGTTTGTCACCTTTAGTATTGATGATTGTTTTTTAATCCTGCTATATTCATGGTAGATGTTGTCATGTAAATTAATAGGGTTTAGAACATGCACATTTTAACCAAAAGTAGTTTTATATATTCCCTTTAACTCACCCATTTAAAATTTCAAAAAATTATATCCATATGCTTACGTCATCATCTTCCTATCTTGTAATTCAACCATAATGTATTACATACCTTATTCAATCCTAATTCTTCAACTTAATTATTGTTAAGTTGATTATATGATATCCATTAAAAGGAAGACTAAAATTTTATATCCATATGCCACATCATCATCTTCCTATCTATCTTATAATTCATGAATGATTCATTGTATACCATTTTCAATCCCAGTTCATCAACTCGATTGTTGATAAGATGATTTTAGGAAAGGTACCAAAATGAAGACCAAAATAGGCATTGGAAAAAATGATTGAAGATGATATAAAAGAAACTACAAATAAATAAAGATATAAGTTTTCATAGAGGTGTATGGTAAAAGAGAACCATGTAGCCAACCCCATTTTATTAGGACAAGGTTAAGATGACAATGATGAATTATTGAAGAGAAGAAATTCAAAGTTAATTTTAAATAGAATATGTATATTTGTTTCATAGCTTTGAATCATAACTCACTTTTAATAAGATACATTGAGATTTGTTCAAATAGTAAACACATACCTTTAACCTATGACTTTAAGGAGGCAACCTAGCATAGAAAATTATTATCAAATCTTTCCATTATTTTAACAATTTAATCCATGTTACATGAGATATAAGGATCATGACCATGTACTTTTATTTCCTAATTTATAATTCTTGAAAACTGAAGATAAATAGGTTAAATTATTAGAGCTATTATTTAAATGAAGTTTTCAATTACAAGTACCATGAAAATGAATAAGAACTAATTTATTCAATCCAAGTTACAATGAGCCGTATAAATGGCCAAATGGCTAACCGATATGCTTGCAACACCAATCATTTTAACGCGCTCTCATCAATTTTTTTAGTTAACATTATGGTTACTATTTTTATTACTATGTCATTTTAGAAGGTCCACCCTCATCCGAAGCTTTTCAATTTTTCAGGTACAGCAAGTGAAACATTTCCACTGCACGCATGGCTTTCCAAAGTCAAAACTAATCAAACGGAGAAGCAACCCAGTCGTATGTCCGAGACTCACAAAATGCACAGCAAAAGGCCATCAGCCTATCTCATCTTCGCCTTCCATTTTCTGCTATCAAACCCTGCTTTGCAGCACCACCCCACGTCCGAGGCAATGGAAAAGCATACAGAGCAAGCCAGTAACAAAACAATAATACGAAGGCAATTGTGGCTTTTCAAAGTCGGAGCAAATCAAAGTGAGGAGCAACCAAGCCGTATGTGTTAGTTAAAGTAACACGACTGGACGCACCAAATGGAAAGGCGAAGATGAGATAGGCTGCCAGAGCGGCGGACGAGAATCCTTTGCAGGATTTCTGCGTTGCAGACAACGCAAACGCCAAGTGCATATTGCAGACAACGCAAACGCCAAGTGCATATTCATAAATGGCGTCCCCATCCTCAATCCCAATGCCGTCACCGCCGCAGATTTCAAAACATCGGCAGTGGCAAAGCCGGGAACGCCGAGCGCCACATTCCATTGGAGAGCGTGGTGACGACGACAACAGCCATGAATCTGCTGGGCGGCGACACGCAGGGTCTCACTCTGACCGCATAATCATCCGCGGGCCACCGAATTCATGTTTCTGATACAGGGCGGCCCAGTTTTGATGGGATTTGTGGACATAAACAAGAAGCTGTTCCAGGAGACTCTGAAAGCAGGCGATATTTTCGTGTTCCCACAAAGCACACTCTGCTAAATCTTGGACGTTTCCCGGCGTTCTCCGTATCAGGGCTGAATTCACAGAAGCCGGGCGCCTCCATTCTACCGCTGGTCTTATTTAACTCGACTCCGCCCATTTCAGAGGTGGTTCTGGAAAAGTCTTTCAAGGTGAACGCCCCAGAGATCGGCAACATCCACAAGCAGCGTAACCGTTGATTTTCTGCAATAAACTTGAGAACCTAGGTTCTTTGATAACAGGTATATTCTTGATAGCCCGTTCGTAAGGGTTCGGCGTTGAATAAAACGTGGACATATTTACCCAGCCTTACGTCCTTTGTGACATCGGTTGTGCTTGTCGGTTTGATATGTTTTACGATTTAAAATAAGTTTTAAAATTGCTTTTCAGTTGCCGGGACTTGAACTCAGGACTTGGGTGGAAGCGCGGTGTTTTAACTATGAAAAGAGAAAATATTTGTTTTTATTTATTTACTCCTTTGTTAAATAGCCATTTTGCTTAATTTTAAATTAATTTTACTTAAGATAGAATTCAAATTTGATTATGCTTTAAAAAAAAAATTCGAAGTTGCAAAAGCAAAAATATTAGTTACCATGGATTGGAGCTTTTCTTTGATTTTTAAACTTTTGATAAATTTGTCTTCTTTAACTTCCATTGAAATTGATTATATAAAAGAAATTTGAATTGTATTTTAAGCAAAATTTAAATAGCTCAAGGACATTTTTACAATTTTCCCATCCTTAGCCAAGGACCTGTTACTTTTATTATGGCATAAAATAGGCAAAAACAACAATAATAATTAAGGATACAAAATTATGTTGATGTGCTGATTGGGCATGGTGCAAACTACATTAATACATGGATCATTTGTGTGTATGAGCTATTAACATGTGTGTTATCTATGTATGCATGTACTCTGAATCAAGTTTAACAAATATTTTTTATGTTAAATTTAACATTGTACTTCACATCAAGTTTAATGAATATTTTTTGCACATCATGATTTGAATTTATTTCTTACCATGCTTTTATTTAAAAGTATGTAGCATCTTATTACATCATGCTTCACATTAAGTTTCATGAAAATTTTTTTCCTACTAAAGATAAGCTAAATGATTCTAAACGTAGAATATTCATTCTCAGTTTCCATACACACCATAAACTTATACTAACACTAAAGGGTTACCAAGTGTTTACTACTAGCTATACCAAGTATTCACTATTGGGATTACCAAGCGTTAGTATAGTATGCTTAAAGTGGTCGTACTCACATTACTATAGAATAAAATATCAAATTCTTAAGTGTAGAAAAGTAAAGTGCATGTAAAATGTTTGTAAGTAAACTAAATGCTAGTCCAAGTGCTGTGATGAATAGAAGAAATCTCAATTTTATTTCCATCATGCAAAAGTATCTAGGTACATCTTGCATTCAAATAAAACTTCCTACATTCAATTCAATTCACACTGTGAGCACTAGTATGGAAGAAAACTACAAGAGCTTCACTACATGAATGATCGAAGATGTCATAAATGCAACTAGTATGTGCATTTACATAGGCTTAGGGAAGATAAGAATTGATGCATATATGCTAACACATCTAAGGATGCATTGATAGAGCTATGTCAAAGGATATTGACTTAGATTTTATTATACCCCAATGACTAACTAAAACTTGTCCTCAAGTGAACAAAAATTGAATCAAGTTGTTTAAAAAATTTGGGGAGTATGGGATTGATAAACTAACTACAAAAAATAGACAACTTTGAATGCCATGTTAAAGACTATTTGCATGATGAAAAAAAATTGTGCGAGATACAAAAAACTTGGACAAGTTGATAAAAAATTGACAGGCACTAGTTGGATGGACTAGAATGGGATGGCATCTTTAGATTGTGCCTCAAGGTGGAGGCTCTTATGGTGCAGAGGATCCATCATCATGTCCTTGCTCTAATAGTGGTTTGGGTTGCCTTGTTCCTATTGCTGAAAATTAGAAGGTATATAGAAGTGCCTTTGTTTTCTCATCCTTGCTCCATGGATCATAAATGGTCTAGACAACTTCTCCTACATTGGTTGCTACTAGTATATCACATAGACAAGTCATGGTAGGAAACATATCCTTCATATTAAAAACACGAGGTTGTACACTATTTAAGTTTGATCTCCTCACATATGGATTTTGAATTTGATTTTAAAAATCCTCTTTCATAGTTGAAATTATTTTAACATAGAGATGGTGTCCTTAAAAGTTAGTGCTATTTGTTAGTTTATAATCTATGATGAGTCGCGAGGCACCCCTATTCCTAACCATATGAATCACAAGTGTTCATGTGTGATTTAGTCGAACTTTGAAGGTCTTAAGTTCCTAAGTACACTGCTTAAGGAAGTGAAATCTAATTAGGACAATCATTGTCTTCTCTTTTCCACTTATGAGGTACAAGTATATGGTTAAGTGAAACTGAGGTATATGATCTTTATCATTTTATATTTTATAACTTTAATTTCCTAGAACAAGAATGAAAGGTAGAGGAATTTAATATCTAATTAATCTACTACCTAGCTAGCCTAACACAAGTACCTATTCCCACTCTCCGGACACATCCTGAATGCATATAACATTTCTAGGTTATCAAATGTTAAGCATTTCTGGGTTACCAAGTGCTACACATATGCTCGAAGTGATCATGTTTGTGTTCATTAACAACTAGAAATTAATTTCTTAATTAAAGTGCATGAATATTAAATGCATTAAAGGAAACATTAATCTATTTTTGGTGCTACAAGAATTATCAAAAGGGCTCATCTTTTTTTCATCACATTGCTATGCTTAGGTATATTAGCACTTGAACAAAGATCCATACACACTTAGACTCTTGTTGTGGGTACTCAAAAATATTCTAACTTTATAATGGCTAAACTACAAGAACTTCATTACTCTACACAAAAACTAATGCCTAAATCATGTGCCTAAGCGCTATATTTATAAGTTGACATACATCTTGTGATATTGGATATATGATGTTGCTTCTTAAGATCCAAAATCATGTATTCAATATCGAGGCTATGATATCAGGTATTCAATATCAAATCACAACTAAACATGATTTGTCATACCCCCATGACTGAATGAAAACTTTTCCTCCAATGAACAAAAGGAGGATTAGGTTCCTTACAAAATACTGGGCAGGTATGGGATTATTGACAAGCATGCAAACTTGACTCACATAAAATAGATAAATTATAAGTGCCCAAGTGTACGAATTTACAATGATTTACAAAATTGGATGTTCATGATAATAGAAGTGAACACTCTAGAAAAAATTGACATCCAACTCCTTTGGCACCTAAAGAGCAAGGAAGAAGATTCAATGATCATGCAGGGTCCTTGTCATATGGTGCTACTACTTATCCTTTAGCAAAGACAATTCTCTTCCAATTTTTACTGTAATCACAACAAAATCATGGATTAGTATGCAATGTATAAGATATAGCTTTTAGGTACCTTATCTTGTAGGTGCTTACACTTGGCTCAGTTATGATTATGGTGGATGGATTCCTTTAGTAGTGTTAGCAGGAAGACTAACAAATAGGGGAAATGGATAAGTTGCTTATTAAATTCTAAAAATTTCAAACATGATGAAATACTTGAAGCGAGTTTAAGAATTCAAAAAAAATAAAAAGAGGATTTCTCTAAAAAATGTTATCAAGATGTGCACAATTGGATGTCATTGATGAGACATACAAAAGGATTTGATTATGAGAATGTCTAAAGATAAATAACTTAACTAACCCAACCAAAAGATATGTAAGTGGGTCCTTCCCAAAGTAGATATAGGCCTTTCATTACCCTTGCTTAACTTCAAACTAAGGAGTCTGTGGGTTCCATGGATGATTAATGATTATAGAAACCTAAGTACAAAAGCTCAGAAGAAACTACCTAAGAATTTTGACATATCAAACCAAGACATTGACCCGTAAACATGAAACCAACAATGAGGTGAGACATGGAAAGCACAAATGGATGAGGAAGAGAGTGGAATGGAGTTCCTAATTATGCTCACAAGAAGTCCCTTGTGAATTTTGTGGTTCAATGGCCTAATAAAATCTATCCTTAGTCCAGACCAAAACCAACCATGTTCAGTGACATTGCATCACCATTCTAAGACCAATCCATCCCCTGAGACACAAGAGTGCTCACACAAGATAACCACTATTCTGTATTAAAGAAGCAAAAAGAAGTACGAAGTGAGGAAGAGCCTTAGTTAGAGGGGACCTTTAGGCATGGATAACATGACCTTCTAGTCCCATAACTAGTTCTTGTAATCCATTTATTTTGTCTAAGGGATGTGCTTTTAATTCCCATTATTTTTTTTCTTTTTCTTTTTTTGATGATGGGAACCACACCATGCAAAGACTTATTCAACTTCTTGTTATTGGTTGACACAGAATGGTAAGAAATCCATGAAAACACACATGCACCCAAGTAAGCAGAAAGTCACAAAGAGTATCGAATCCCCTTGAAGTCACACCTTGGTCAAATCTTCAAATGCTTTTAAAATTTGAAAACTACCAAAGTCACAAGTTTGTTAAAGTTTTATTGATGAAAAAAGGATTGCATATTTCTAGAATAAGGAAAACTATAGAGTTTTTGAACAGGTGGATCTTGTGAACTTTCTACCTATTTTATGAAAAATAAATCATGTCCTAGTCATCACTAACAAAATTCAAAGCTAGAATTCAGACACCAACAATCAAATAACTAGATAACACATGCCCACATCAATCAAACCAGACTGTACCTAGTTGGCAATATGGCACATTACTATTAAAACATAATTAGAAAACCACATCTAGAATAAAGGAAAATATACAAAAAAGTGTAAAATATTTAAGAAAAATAAAATGTACTAATGATGTTATAAAAAAAAAACTTTGAAAAGTTAATAATGTAAAAACAAAAAGGTGTAAGATAAAGAATGTATAAAATAAAAAATTGTAAAAATAACAAGGTGTGAAAGAAAGAGAGGAAAAAATAAGAAGCTACTTATATAGTTAGCATGGATGGCCATCTCCCCCATGACTAAGTTGAAAGAAGGAGATTCAAAAGATTAAGCATGGATGTCCATGCAATGAGGTGTTTGTTGCATTGGCTTGCTTAGACTCATCGAAAGGTTTTACTTATTATATGTTAACTTGTTGTTTCTAGTTTCGCCTCTCAGGTTTGTAGATCATCATGGCCCCAGAAGGAAAACTTTCACAAATTATATAAGGTCCTTCCCACAATGTCTAGAACTTAGTTCATTGAGGCACGTGTGTGGGGTTCCAATAGAGAATATTATCTTCTGGTTGAAATTTGGCTTTTCTAGTTTTAAGGTCATGGTGCTTTTTTTTGAATGCCTTGTGCAACACATTAGATGACAGGGCCATCAATCGAATTTTGTCTAGCAAGTTGAGCTTCATTAATCTTTCTTTTTGAGCTTCATCAATATGGAGGTTAGGTTAAATAGAGAGTATAGTTAATTTTTCATACACCAGCTCATAGGAAGAATAGCCTATAGGAAGTTTCCATGTTGAACGATGGGCCCAAAGGGCATCGTTAAGTTTTGTGCTCTAGTCTTTTCTATATTTGCTGATAGTTCTTATTAGAATCTTTGTGATTTTCCTATTGGTAACCTCAACTTTACCATTAGCTTGGGGATGGTAGGATGTTGTTAGTTTATTTTCAACTTCCAAGTATTGCATAAGCTTCTAAAAAGTAGTGCATGTAAAGTGAGTTCCATTATCAGAAATTAATGCATGTGGCACACCAAACTTGTCTACAAAAGTTTTTGTACAAACTAAGCAATAGTAGAAGATGTAAAATTAATGACGACTATTGCTTCTCCCCATTTTATACAATAGTCAACAATGACTATGATGTACACCTTATCATTTGACATGCACATGATGGAACCCATGAAATCACTACCCCAAATGTCTAAGGATTCCAGTGATTTGATCCATTGTTGAGGTCTCTCCATTCAAGTAGTCATTCCACCATCTAGTTGGAAACCGTTACAAGAGTTGACATATTGCTAAGGATCCCTAAAGATTATTGGCTAATAGTACCCTACTATCAGGATTTTAATGGCCAAGTTGGCATATCTAAGGTTTGCCAACCCCATGTACTCTTTCAGGTCTTGGATCTGTAGGTTTTGGTTCTTAATTTCCGCTTGGTGGACGAAGGCATAAGTGTCCAATATGGTCCTCCAGTTAGTGTGCTGAGCACTGATGTCATTGATTTGAGCCTTGGCCATATGGATCTTCTTCTCTAGGATTTGTTTGTACATCCCCACCTGATCACGGAAATGCTCCTTCAGCTTTTCGTGTCGTTTAGCCTCATTCGGCCATGCGCTGATCTCGATGGCTGATTTTTGTCGAATACCGCGTACCTCCTCAATTGAGAGGGTTTCATTTTCTCTAGCTAAAAAGCTTACAACTTAGTTGATCCAAATGAATTGTTCTCATAATTTATGAAAGTGTTCATCGAGAACATTCTTTTGTTTCTCTACAGAAGTCAACCGAAGGTTATCAGCAACCAACTGCTTGTTCTCTTCTTCTAAGGCCCTGAGTGCCTTAAGATGCGCATGAGTTTGCGCTTGAGCTGTGGAGGCATCCCAAGTGGCCGTCTCCTTTTCTCCTACCACCTTCTTATTTTCTGTAATTAACTTTGTTAATTACTCATTTCTAAAGTTGTCTAGCTAGTTTGCAGGAACAAATTGCAAAGGGTCCCGCTGTGCTGCTTATAAGGCTATGAGCTACTCTTGTAATTTCTGCACTTCAGCTTCAGCATGCTTTTCCCTGACTTCAGATATGACCAGATTCCCCTTTGTGGAAATGAGGTCTGATTGAATTGTTGTTACATCCTAGGGGATGTCAAATAGAGACGTCAAAACTTATCCTGTTTGAAGCAATCTGTCTAATGCATCCTCATGTTCCACAGGAGTCATTGAGGTTCCAGCAAGAGTTTGAGCATCTGGTGCTCCTGAAAGATCTGTCGGTGGCACAATAGGTACATTGAAAGATTCTTTGATATGGTCCACGACCACTTTAGCAGCTTCCTCGGCATCCTGGTATTGCATGACCACCAGAGTGGCCCCTTCACCAATCTCTAACTGCACTTGAAAAGATGCCACATTTCCTGAAATCTGTTGTGACCATCTGCTCTCCCCTCCTCCTATTTGGATGGATAATTCTCTCCTTGTGTGATCTAATGAAATAGTAGGCTGGTTGGCATCGTCGATGACGTGGAAGAGATTTGCATCATCACGACTTCCCCAACTAACCATCTCGGCGATGGCCCTAAGATGGCTCATCGATAGTCTGTAGTCTTGCAGCGGCGATGGTTGATCCTGGCCTATGCTGGGTCCTGCTTCTTGTTGTTGGCTGGGACTTGTGGCTGGAGGTTGACTAGGTCCTACAAGTTCAGTTGCAGGTGATTCGGTCATCTGTTCTTCTTCTTCATCTGGTCCCAGCTCTTCGCCAGTGCTCTTTCTTGGAGTTGGCACCTTTAATAATTCAGCATAAGAAGAATTTTGGGCCTTTCGGAGGATGTCATTTGTGTATCCCTGAATGCTATCCCATCGACACAGTTTTCTGAGAAGTAGGGAAAAGGCAGTGTCATATTCCCTGACTTCTGTTCTTTGAATCGCCTTAGGATCTTCGTCAAATATAGATAGGGAAGGTTAGCGTTAACCTTTCCCATCAACACTACACATCCTCTCGCCGCATACATTGACATTCTTTTCAAACCTTTTGTGGGAAAGAGGTGATAGGTTCCAATTTTGAAATAAACTCCCTCTCCCATTATTAGCTCACCAAAAGCTTTATCTCTGCCATAAGCCTTCTCTAACCAATCCTTTCGCACATCAAGGTCTGATCAGGTGGATAACCAAGCAACATGGGGGCCTGAATTCGGAAGGTTTAACACTTCTGAAATCTCCTATGCAGAAAAGTCTATAGTCACACCACAAACGTTAACCGTGGTGCCTTGCTCCTTATTATGCTAGAATAAGTACGTTTCACCTAAGTACCAGGCACCGCACTTAGAGAGGACAGGGCATAAGGGAGATCCTTTAAGGTGATCCCTAACAGCCTCAGGAGAAAACTCTACAAAAGGTTCAAAGTTAAGCTCCATGATCACCACAGCAATTGTGGACTTTGTATGGATAGCTTGAACACATTTCGAGGGCAATGTGAGTTGTTGTCCCAGTTCAGGTGCAGTAGCAGCTGCTCTTTCTGCCTGCCCGGACCATCCTGTAGGAGGTTCTTCTTGATGGCTGCTAAATGATTGCACCTCCTGTTCTTCATGTTGTCCAGTAGGGACTCATCTTCCACCTCTCTGAGGTTGTTTCACTTCACCTTGAGTAGGACCCTCTCGCTGAGCACGTTTCAGGGCCATCTGCAATCACATGGGCCAAACATTAGTAAGGTTTTTTTTAAAGTTAAGTTATACCTTACNGGGCCATCTGCAATCACATGGGCCAAACATTAGTAAGGTTTTTTTTTAAGTTAAGTTATACCTTAATGATTGCCTTTAATTAAAGATCTTATGTTATCGTGTGATTGTGGCCAAAAATTATAATAATGGGTCCTATAACTTAGGTGGATTTCATTTTAATCTCCTGGTATACTTAAGGTCATATGATTTTTGGCACAATTTTTTCTAAGTGTTAATATTAATTACCCTAATTGATGTCCTTTGGGCGATGTCGAATTTCAAAAAAGTTAGGCACTTTTCGGTAAGTTTTCCTCCCCCACAACTGAACTGAATGCTCCGGGTTCAAACAAGTTCAAACAAAATTAAAATCGGAGCACCAGCACTCGAAATATGAGTGAAAAAGCAAGGGTCACGCAAGCACAAGTTGTAGAGAAAAATTTCAAAAATTCCTCTCGCGTAAATGACAAAATAATGCTAAGTGTTGTGGTGGGGATTCCTATTTATAGATAAATAGGACACGATATCGCGTATGATACATCGCATACGCGATATCACGTGGGACGCAAAATTGCGTACGCGATATCTCATCCCTAGTGATGTGGGACACCTGCAAAATACCAAATTTTTTATGATTTTCTTGAAATTATAGGTGTAAAATGAGGACATGGACAAGGATTAATATATTCAAGGGTAATTACTTGATTCGAGAGGCACTTTAAATGATAATGATGTGAATGTGTGCAATTAAAAATTTGGCGGTTATGAAGAAAAGGGAATATAATGGTACATTGGAACATCAAAATTTGGAGGGTTAATAAAAGGGAAAGAAAATGATGAAAATTTAAGTTGACGGTAAGAAATTTTGTGTTCTAGCTAGAGAATTAATGAAGATTACAACATAATTACACAAGTGGTTCCTCCCCAAAGTAGGTTTCAACCTATTATGCGCTTGTGTAATCACAGTTAAAGTGTCTGTGGGCACTAGAAGGGTTAATTGTAATCTGCACTAACTCCACAAAACACATGCATATAAATACCACTGGAATGAGATGAAAATTTTATGTTACACAGGACACGAGCTACAATTACACGAACAGTGAGATGAGACGAAGTGTAGAAAAGGATCGTAGGGATTGGGACATGAGGTAATGACCCAGGGCACAATGAATCTTGTGTGAAAAGCATGATTAAGGTGTCATTAACCCATCGTTCCAAGATTAGGACCAAGTCCATTCCTCTAAACAGTGACATCGCATTGTTTCATCTCATGATGAGCAACTATGAGAGGACCATAACAACAAGGCGTACAATCCTTGGCATTTAGTACAAGGGAGAAGTGATTTTTGTTTTATGGCACTTCTTTTTCCTTTTCTTCTTTTTTTCTTCTTTTTTTTTTCACTTTATTGAATCCAGAGAAGTCGCCAACCATCAGGCATGAGTGCATGTCTTTCCAAAGGGACCCCCTAGAACAGCGTTTGATTTTTGAGTGCCCTCTTGATTACTCTTACTCCCATTTTTCATTAGATCTACAATGATCTTAGTACAACCATATTGCATGATAACTCCCACAGGCATTATCAAAGAAAATCTGCAAGTCCCCTTGATGTCACATCCTAATCATTCCCTCTTGGTCCATCCTTCTTCATTCTGGGTACAATGAACACAAAATTAATTTTTTAAGTTTTTAGAAATTTCAAAAATATCACTGTACCCTTGAATAGAACCTCTTTATTTATAGAGTGGATGAGTGGATGTAGTGGGCTCACTATTCCAAGTAATTGACCACTCATGACTTAATAACATAAAACACACCTCAACCAATGATCCACATGAGTGTTTTATTTGTAGATGAGATTACTTACAAAAACATGAAAATATAAACACACAAAAAGATAACAATAAAAAGATAAAACAAAAAGTGAAAAAATGAAAAACTGGAAAACAAAAAGTTGTAAAATCAAAGAAAATGAAAAATATTTATTAATCCTACTTGTCATTGAAATGGAGGATATTCCCCATAACTAAATGGTTGAGTATGGAAAGGATTAATAAATGAAAAATGAGGATCCTTGCATATTGAAAATATTGAAATTGGTCCATACTTATCACCTTGGATTTCACACACTTTATAATAAACACAGTGGGGCACTTCATACGATGTAGTTCCTGGATAACGAGTTGACCCACTATGATGTTTAGGACCGTTAGATGGAATGCAAGGATTAGGCTGATGCCTCCCATGGTTGTGTTCATTGGGCCATATGGTTGTTGGAGTGTTAGTTGGTGGCCCTGATGAAGTTACATGAGGCATTGGGTTCGAAGGTAAGGGTGCACTGCATTGTTGGACTTGTGCTAGGTTGGAAGATGTTGTGGCCTCTAAATTGTGTTGTCCCTTCCTACGGCCATGTTTAAAGAAAGGATGCTTTTGATGTTGAGGAGGCTCTTCACAGCTGTTAGTAGTAGTAGAACAAGTGTTGTTCGTGGGTTGCGGTGGTACAAACACCTTAGGAATAGTTGGTGGCATTGTGGAAGGAGGGAAAGGATGAGAATGTGGAAAGTTAGGAGGAATATAAGGTGCACAAGGTGGTGGTTGCGTTGGAGGTATGGGTTGATAGTATTGTGGAGAATGGTATTGTGTTGAGATAAAGTGTGGAGGCCCAGTTGAAGAAACATGGTATTAAACATGATAAGATTTTAGATTCAGAAAATATGAAGGGTGCCTCCAGTCTAAGGGTGGATTCCCCCATGACTGGGATTGTTGCCACTGTGATCAAACACAGTATCTTTGTATGAACTCTAGATGTAGCATATTTTCCCAATGCTCATGTAGATGTACCAAGACTGGGCATTGGCCTTTAGGGTGATCGTATAGGCATATGTTGCATTCGTACGTAGGATTGGCAGTTGAGCACTTATTCCATTTATTTTTTCTTTCCAAATGTCTATTGTTTTGTCCTACTTCTTAGGTTGTCAAAACTCTATATCCAATGATGTTGATATATTCTCCACACTTTTGATTCATCCATTCCAACATCTTATTGATCTTTGCCTCAGCTTCTTCTAACGATTGTTGTATTGGCAAAGATGATGTTTCCATCTTGAGATTTGTTGATCTCTCCTTTCCATGATTATGGACCTTTGTGAAGTTGAGATTTTGGTCCCGTTGATGTTTTTCAACACTCTCCCATGTAGCTATTTCTCCTTCTTCTTTTGCTACCTGCTTAATAAGCTCTTGGTTTTGATGGGTTTGTAGTTTGTATAGTTGACCTCGGGCATACGTTCCTAAGGACTCTCTTATTTCATTATGTAGCCCATCAATGATATGGCACATTAGCCTTTCCTTGGAAAACTCATGGCCCAGATAGTTGTTTAACAGTGAATAATATCTTTCAAAGGCCATGTCCAAGGGTTCATGTTGTGCTTGTTTCCATCCTTGGATTTGTTTCCTCAAGGCTGACACTCTTGCATAGGTTTGATATTTTTCGTTAAAGACCTCTACCATTGTTAACTAGCATCGTATCAAATTTGGTTTTAATGATCTATACCATACTTTAGCTTGGTCAACAAGTGTCATAGGAAAGAGCTTTAGTTTTTTCCAACTGTTATCAATGTTATTCCATGTGCAGGCATCGTAGAAGGCTAGTAAATGTTGTTGCAGATCTAAGTCATAGCCTTCTAAAAATTTTGAAAAGTTGTTTAAATCGAGCCTGGGTAGATGGCTCTCTTTAGGATGCATACGTGAGATTCAAATAGCCTCTTGTATTTGCGTTAAGCTTGTAGTGGCTAGTGGGGGTTCATCGTCATTGGGTAAGTTAGGCTTTCGTGTATTATGATGACATTTTTTTTGTTCATTCTTATAGGAAACTCCCACTTCAGGTTGTATACTCCAATCTTCATTATCATATAGCTCATTGGTTCTCCAATGAACTTCCTCACTAAGTGTGGCATTATTATTATCTTGTAGGAGAGGCATTGTTGTGTGTGAGTTTAGGCATGACTTTTAATAATTATTTCTTCTTTCTAAGAGATGTATCGTTAAGTTCTTTACAAAAACCTTGAATGATATAACTAATCTAGATAACTAGCACCATCCCCGGCAACGGCGCCAATGATGAGTGACAAGGTACCCCTACACTCAACCATACGAAACGAGCGTCACACACACGATCCAGTCAAACTTCACAGATGGACTAGTTGTGGTACCTAGACAGTTATCCTTAGGTCACAGTTCATTGTCTTCCCACCTGGACTAGTATTGTATATTTTTCACATATGGTTTAGTCCAGATGAGGTGTATGATGTGTTTCCTAATCTATGCTACTCTTGAAGGAAGTGGAAAATAATATTAACTAATCTAAGCTAGGAGGAAAAGGGTAAGAAAATATAATCTAGCCTAAGTGCGAAGAGCAACCGATTCCTTGATCAACCGTACACATCTTGGACCTCGTGCATGACTACAAATGGGACTACCAAGCATAGATCCTAGGTATGCCACTGGGATTACCAAGTGTAGATCCCAAATACACCACTGGGTTACCAAGCATAGATCTTAGCTACACCACTGGGCTACCAAGCAGTCACACTTAAATGCTTGTAATCAAGTCATACTCGTTCCGTGTTCTAGGAGTTTAAGGGTGAGAGAGAGAAAATAGTAAATAACATTAAATAAATAATAAATAAATAAATAACAAAGTGAATGCTGCAATGATGAAGTAATCTCGATCTTTATTGCTGGTTATGTGCGTGTCCAAGTATGACACACTCGAATAAAGACACCGTACAATTACATTGACCACACTGCGGGTAGACATGGAAAAAATCTAACTCTAGAGGGATCAAACTTCCAGAGCTTTGCTACTCTAAAACTAGGTTCCCCAAATGAGGGAGAGATACGTCTTATTTATAGATATGGCGGTGGACTGCGATATCGCGTACGCGATATCGTAGGGAAGACGCAATATCGCTGGGGATGCGATATCGTAGCCTATGCGAATCACGTCTCATCACCATTATAACTAAAACAAGTGGTTAGTGACCACTTTCTCAGTTTTCTTTCAATCTATCATTATAAGATTGAATTCCTATATGATCATGAGCTACCATATGACACAAGGGCTCGCCATTGGCTTGTTAATCAAGATGTGAATTTCACTATGTTCCATGTGCACAAACACATTGTATCTAAGCACGTAATGCATAAATTTCTTTAGAGCAAACACCACTACAATCAATTTTTTTTCTATGGTGGTGTAGTTCAGTTGTGCATCCATAATGCTTTAGCTTGCATAGTTCATATGACATGGGTGTTTCTTATCATCCATTTTCATAAGCATATCTTCCAATGCATAATTTGATGCATCTATCATAACATGAAATGGTCTAGACCAGTCAAGTGCATATAGAATTGGAGTTTTTACAAGTTTCTCTTTTAATTAGTAGAATGGATTTTCACATTTCATGGTCCAAAAAAATGGACCATCTTTCTTTGTTAGCTCAACCAATGATTTTTTTATCTTTGAAAAATTCTCTATGAATCAGCAATAGTGGCCAATATATCCAAGGAATGACTGAACATCTTTGATGGTTTCTAATTGCTGGGTTATTCCTTGGATAACCCTTATTTTTTAAGGGTTGACCTCAATTCCTACTTGTGATATTCTATACCCCAACACAATGCCCTCCTAAACCATCAAATCACTCTTTTACCAATTGAGCCAAAGGTTTGTTTCAACACATCTCTTTAAAACTCACTCAAGGTAGCCCAGGGCTTGCTCAAATGTAGCTCAATAGGTAGAGAAGTTAGCCATGAAGACTTCCACACTACTACTAATCTGTTGTTGAAAAATTCTAAGGACTAGGTGTTGAAATGTAGTAGGGGAATTACATAGACTAAAAGGCATCTTAAGATATGCAAAAGTCCCCCAAGGACTTGTGAATGTTTTCTTTGCCTAGTCCTTTGGTGCAATCTAGATTTGGTTATAACCATTATAACCATAAAAAAAATTATAAAAGCAATGCCTAGATATTGTGTCGAACACTTGATTAATGAATGGCAATGAAAAATGGTCCTTGAATGTTGCAATACTCAGTAGCCAAAAATCGATATAGAGCCATTGCTTACCACCTTTCTTTGGCACAATCATGTGTGGACTAATCCACTCGCTATCCTTCTTCATGATCTACTTCATTTTGGGGTTCAATTACCTTTGTGGCTACCTCTTTGGCTTCATGGCTAGATTGGTGTAGATATGATGTTGACATATCTAAGGATCAATCCCTATGAGTTTAGGATATGACCAAGCAAAGAATGTTGACCATTTTTCAACCACATTCAATAGCATCTATTTCTATTCTAGAGCAAGATTGGCATTGTTATTACCAATTTTTCATTTTTTAAGAATACATATTCCATGTCAGATGGTAGAGCTTTTAATTCAAGGGGCTCTTGAAATTTTTAGGAATTTCCAACTTTGCCCAATAGGTATCATCATTTGCATTATCAGAGAGTTGGTAATGAACTTGCTTCAGCTCATCCATGCCTACAACATATGCACATGTTAGGCTCTCAATAGGTTCAATGCAAAGTGTGTTGCTTTTAGAACTAGTAGTTAGCCACTAGGTAGCCTCTTGTGTTGTGGCTACTGCATACAGACACTTTTGAATATCAGCTTCTAGTGCACACTACTTGCATGTAAATATGGATGCTCATTTCACCAACTAAAGTTTCTACACATAATTACACCATGTATTACTTTACGTGATGTATGGAACTTTCTTCTTCTTGATCTTTCCAATTTTTTTTCTTTAGATATTTATAGACAAATATCTTTGATGCCTATTCTTGCATCAATGGTGCTTAACCATGCCCTTCCCATGATGATTAGGAAGTCCCCTTTATAGTTCTCCACCTTGATTACTAGAAAATTAGTAGGATAAGACCACCCACAGATAGTGGTCACAATGTCTTCTATCAGTCCCAATGGAATAATGATGGACTGGTCTACCAATTCTAATCTGATATTTCACTTCTTTAGAGAAGGCAATTTCCATGTAGTATACATCTCATGAGAAATTAGGTTGACACCAAAACCTAAATCAAGAAGAGCTTTGCATGATTCATTCCTAACAATCTACAAATAAATAAGAGGACTTCTAGGATCTGCTAATTTCTTCGAAAGATTGCTAGCATAGATCCAATTAGATACTACATGAGTAAGCATAATAGTATGGATCCTGAGTGGTATTTGGTTTGAAGGGGACTCGAAGGAATTAGGTATAGAGGTAGATTGAGAAATAGGATTGCCAACCATAGGTGTATGTGAGGGCTTAGGAAAATTTTTGGGTTAGAAGAAATGTTTTTCTTAGACGGAGTGTTCAAACCACTTGGTTGATGAATTGGTTATAGATTAATAGCCTTGGTGGTGTTGTGTTGTTATAGTTGAGCTAGGAGTTCACCCTACATAGATGAAGCAAGTGGTACCAGTGTTGAGGAAGGAGGAAGATGTGCAAGAACAGGCAGAGAATAACGGTAAAATATGATATTGCTTCCTGCATGTGGAAAATGAGTTTGATAATAATCAGTAAGGTAGTAGTTAGTTTGGAAAGTAAAAATGTGACTGGAAGAGTCATGTGGAGGCAAGGATTTCTAAATTTAATACTCATATGGATCAATTTATCTACAAGGGTATTGCTACCTTCATAGTGCCAACATCCATGACTGTGGCTACTGCCATTGTTGATACTACTCATATAGTTGTAGAGGAGTTTCACTTGGATAATATTGTTGTTGCTAGTGGTATTGCCTAGAATTACCTTGAGGATAAAACAATCTTATAGGTGTTTACCTTTGTGTGAGTCATGGATTTAACGCATATACCATAGACTCTTGTAAGTGTGATACTATGGAACAACATCCCTTAGGAAGTTCATAATGGTAGATGTCATACCCACCATCATTATTTGAGTCAGTTCCTGCAACTTTCTCAATTTCAACAATCTTGTCCTTACCCCTTTGATAGACATGTTTAGCTTTCTTGCACCTCTTGCACTCATCATCACTACCTTGTTCTTTGAACTCTTTAGAAAGTTTTTGAACAACTTGAAATCTACTATCCATGGAGTTTCATAATTGAGTAGCCTTAGCCAAAATTTTATATTGAAATTTTTGAAGCAAAAACATTTTCCTATTCACCACCTCATCAAGTGATGATTTTTCCTCACTGTCATAGAATTGAAGCTCCCTCTTGTGAATGGAAGGATCATGGTTGTACTTTTCTGCACTTTCTTATTTTCTTAATTCTCTTTCCTCTTTAGCTACCTACTTAATCAATCTTTGGACTTAATAGGTTCTTAATTCTGACAATCATACTTAGGCATAGATGCCAAGGGTTCTCCTTGTTTCTGATTGAAGCCCATCTAAATTGTGGTAAAGTTGGTCCAGTTGTGAATAATCATAGCCAAGACATCTATGTAATAAGATTGACCTATGGTGGTGACCCAAGGGTTTGTGTGTTCCTTGTTTCCATCCTTGGATTTGCCTTCTCTCTTGAATGCATGCACCTTTGATCTTGACTTGCCTAATGGTCCCTTTGATTATCTTGGTCCCATCAATCACCTCCATCATGGTTACACCCCTTGCGGTTACATTCAGAGCCATAAGAGGAAGAAGATGATGACAAAGGTGAAGTGGAAAGAGAACTAGGATCATCACGGTGCCTAATATCCCTTCTTTGATGATCATGATATTGTTTCTTATCTGTATCCTTGCCCTAACTCTCCTCCTTGGATCCTCCTTTGTCATTGGATTCATTCTTGCCAAAACATGGATTTTGGATCATGGATTGTAAGTTTTGGTTTTGACCTCCTTCACTAAAGTTAAAGAGAGGAATTTTGTTAAATGGAAAATTCCCAAGGAAGGGTTCTCCACAATCTTTTTAATATAGTAGGTATGGAAAATCATTGAACCACTTCCCCTTCATAAATTCATAGCATTATTCAAGCTGTCAATCCTTAAGATGTTGTGCCTCTATGGGATGATAATCCTTGGCATCACTATCCTGTATAACATACTCAGCATGAAGTCCCTCGAGACCCAAATGCATAAGAGTTTGTTGGAGCATTGTAGGAATGGATTGATTAGGTGGTAAGATGATGTTGTCCTCCATGTCATGCCACTGCAACTATTTATCCTGCTGTAGGAAGAAGGTGAAATAGGGTACATACTCATCAAGATGAGCATATACCATTCTATACTATTGGGGCACCTACTGATACACTCCATCAGACTAGGATAGAAAATCACTCTTGTAAGAAGAAGACATATTATATTAGGAAATAAAAAACATAATGTGCTTTTAGAAATTGTTGTAGTTATTTTACATTATGATATGACTCGAGGGTTCATTCCAAAAATTTTGAATAATTTTCACTAAATCCTAGATAGCACAAGTAACAACTAAAAGGTCCTTATCAACAACACCAATAATGAGCAATGAGGGACCCCTATACCCAACCATACAAATCACAAGCATTCATAGGTGATCTGGTCGGACTCCATAGATCTTAAGTTCCTAAGTACAATAGTTGAAGGAAGTGAAATCTAATCGGGATGATCATTGTCTTCTTAGTTCCACTTGTGAGGTACAAGTATATGGTTAATTGTGACTAGGGTATATGATTTTCATCATTTTATATTTTATAAGTTTAATTTCCTAGAACAAGAATGAAAGGTAAAGGAATTTAATATCTAATTAATCTATTGCCTAGCTAGCCTGACACAAGCACCTATTCCCATTGTCCAGACACATCCTGAACACATATAGCGCTAGTGAGTTACCACCTATTAAACATTTTTGGATTACCAAGTGATATACGTATGCCCAAAGTGGTCATGCTTGTGTTCATTAATAACTAGAAATTAATTGCTCAATTAATGTGCATGAATATTAAATGCATTAAAAGAAACATTAATATATTCTTAGTGTTGTAATAATTATCAAAAGGGCTTGTCTTTATTTTGGGTACACTACTATGCTCAGGTACATTAGTGCTTGAACAAAGATCTGTATACACTCATACTCTTGTTGCAAGCACTCAAAAATGTTCTAACTGTAAAATGACTAAACTTGTAAGAAGTTCATTACACTACCCAAAAACTAATGCCTAAATTGTGTACCCAAGTGCTATATTTATAGGCCAACATATAACTCATGATATCAGATATCCAATGTTGCTTCTTGGGACCTGATATCGTGTTTCCAATATCAAGGCTCCAATGGCTCTGATATTGGGTATTCGATATCAAAGCACAACTAAGCATGATTCATCAATCTATAATGATAATTTTTTTGAAAATCCATTGGATAAATACTCTATAAAGGTAAAGTTGAGAACCTAGGACAAAGGTTTGTTTTTTGAGAAAGTTTTATTGATCGATAAATAGAACCTTCAAGTATGCATTCTTTATTTTAATCTAAAGTAGGTTTACAAAGCAATGAAATGTCACTATTCGTGAGCTGAAATAGGGAGATAGCTCAAAATTCCTTGCAAAGAATGAATACATTGAATTTGCAATCAAAATAGAATTGAACCTAAATTTAACATTTTCTCACAATTTCCTACATTTTAATACATTAGGAGGATGTGAGATGTTACACTTACTAATTTGGTTGGTTTGATCAAAATCTTATCCAAGTTGTTGTTATTTTTTAATTTTTTGGTAATGTTTTCGTAAAAGTTTTCAAAATTCATAGCATTTACATTTCCATAATAAAATTTTAGTTTTAATTTATCAATTATCAATTCAAATGGCTTAAACATAAATGAGAATTATCTATTTTTGACAACGTTACAACTATCTTTTCCTTATTGTGCTATTCATTATTGGGGTGTTAGAACCCCAAATAATTGAAACATAGGTACACCTCAAGATTTATAGAAGTTTATAACTCACTGCTAACTAGTAGAACTGAATGTGTGACCTATGACTAATGCCTTCTATCATTGATGTAAAGTTAGCACTTACATTAATGGAATTAAATCGCAAACCCCCTATTGCTAGCACACTATGGACCTAAGCCTCATTAAAAATGGTGTTAATTAGGGGGGGGTGCCGCCGTTGGTGGGGTGGGAATTTGTGTGGCTTTTTTCTCTCTCCCCCTGTACCCCACAACATAAAATAATTTTGCCCTAAACATTAGTAAATAGTTTTGGCTGAATATGTGATGCAAAGTTAATTTTTGGTTAAGACATAGTCAATGTTTTGTCACAGATAGTAGATGGCCAAGGTCATCTTGCGCTAATGCAATGCAAATCATCTCGAGGAGGCCAAGGTCATCTTGCGCTAATGCAATGCAAATCATCTCGAGGAGGCCAAGGTCAAGGACGTGAGTGGGAAAACAACAAAAATGCTTCATGAGGACAAGGTCAAGGATGTTAGTGGGTCAACAAGAAAAATGCTTTGGATTAGGTTGCTAATCTTGGAGAACAAGAAAAATGCTTTGGATAAGGTTGCTAATCTTGGAGGACAACGACAGTTGGGCAACAACAAAAATGCCTCGTATTCGGTGAGTTAGTGAGAGGGATGGGGTTAAAGATGCAAACGCAGGAGAAGAAGAAACAGCCGCCACTGAACGGGTGATATGTTTTCGTTAGAGTAAGATGATTGACGTCATCATATCAGTAATAAAATTTCATCGCCGTCATCCCTGCTATAAAAACAACCGGCTTTGCAACACCATTGCTCACCTGAGCAAGCCACCATCAAAAGACAAAAAAGATACAACAATGAAGACCGTAGTAACTCTGTTTTTAGCAGTGGCAGCGTTGTTGCAGGCTGCCAAAGCGGCGGACGAGGATCCTTTGCAAGATTTCTGCGTTAACGCCAAGGGCATATTCATAAACGGCGTTTCGTGCCTCAATTCCAATGCCGGCTCCGCTGCGGATTTCAAAACATCCGCACTGGCAAAGCCAGGAACGCCCAGCGCAACATTCGGGTCATGAATCTGCCGGGCAGCAACACGCAGGGTCTCACTCTGGCCCCGCATCGATTTCGCCCTGGCGGCGTCCTTCCGCATCATAGTCATCCGCGGGTCACCGAGTTCGTGTTTCTGATCCAAGGTGGGCCGGTTTTGGTGGGATTTGTGAACACAAACAACCAGTTGTTCCAGGAGACTCTGAATGTGGGCGATATTTTTGTGTTCCCTCGTGGACTGACGCACTTTCTGCTGAACCTTGGGCATTACCCGGCGTCGTCCATATCAGCGCTGAATTCACAGAACCCGGGCACCTCCCTTCTACCGTTGGTCTTGTTTAACTCGACTCCGCCCATTTCAGAGGTGGTTCTGGAAAAGTGTTTCAAGCCGGACGCCCAGGAGATCGTCAACATCCGCAAGCAGCTGGGAGGTTAACTTCTTTGATTATCTCTCTCATAAAATAATAGAATAATGTTAACAACCCAGGTTCTTTGATAATAGGTATAGTCTTCATCCGTAGTCCGTTCGCCAGCTTCCTGTTGTAAGGGCTCGCCTCTTAAATAATACGCGGACATATTTAGCACGTCTTATGTCCACCGTGATATCTAGTTTGTGCTTGTGGTTGCAGGTTGGAGATATTAAACTATGTAATGTACCAAGATGTATTATCGTACACTTATTTAGTTTGTTTATGGATAACCGTAATAAACTATTTTAAAATAAAAGTAAAAATTAATTTCCCTGAGCAACAAGTTACTAGTTCAGGTTATGCTTATAATACTCTAAGTATTAAGGTATCGTGTTGGTTGTATGTTGCGGTTAATGACTACAATAATTAATTGGTAAACATATTGCTATAGGTCTCACAAGTTAGAGGTTTGACTTGTGCTCCGGACATTGTTAGGTCAAAGTATCATGTTTATTGTATGGTCAATTGTATATATAGTTAAAATTTCAATTCTAATAACGCAAAATACTCTTTTGATGGTATGATTCCTAAATGAATTATGAGAAAAGTAACGATGTTCCTGCTCCAAGTTCTTTTAGGCTCTCCCTTATATACCACCTCTAAGATCTACATGATGGGACAAGCATTGAACCTCCATATGATGATTTATTAAATCTTCCTTATTTAAATTAAGATCCTTGCTACTAGTGGGGTAGGGCACCAACTAGTAACATGAAATAGAAAGATACATTTCAACAAATTTACTAAATGTTATAATGTCATTAAATATTATTTTTTAAGCTTCTCTTAATCTCAAAGGGATTTTTTTCATTCAAAGGTTGATGATAAAATATGTATAGAAAACTGTAAAGAGAATTCATCACCTCCAACATTTCAATTATTTCAGTGTGTAACATTATATGCCAACCACAATACCTACTTGATGGAATGATTGAGTCTCCATATGAGGATTTATTAAATTTTCTTAATTTTAAATTAATACGCTTGATAACCACTGGGTGGGGCACCAACTAACAACACCAAATATAAATAAAAGGATCTATTTTGATAAATTTAACAATTATTAGAAATGTAACATCAAATACATTAAACCTTAAAAATGGTTGACCATAAATCATAAATAGAAAATTGCAGACAAATAAAGAGGGTAAGATCATGTCAAGTTTGCCTAACACACTTTTTAAAACAATATTTACCTGCAAAACATATAATCAAATTAAAACCTTCTAACTCAACATGCCCTTTAACATTTCAATTATTTGTACAATAGCATGTTACCATAGATGCTAGGTCCACATCATAAACCAATACTAATAAACTTCATGTTCTCCCTCCCATGATTTGCCATGGCAGTCTTAAAAACATAAAATGTAATCCAACATAACCAGGTGGGGCCAACAGCAAGAAGGTAGAAGTGCATGCAAACAAAAATACTTGGATTCACAAAACTAAAATAGCAAAAGAAGCAATATCTATGTTGCAAAACAGAGAGCACGCTAGTAGAATAACGACCCTTTTTGTGTAGTATTTGCTAGTCACGTGATATTCCAATGGCCTTTATATTCTCTACTTTCTACTTTGGTTTTGCACCTTTCCATTGGATTAAGTAGCAACAAACAAAAATATAGAGGCACTACAAAGCAGTACTTTGACATGGTGATGTCTAGAGTAGATCACCAACAGTAGCAGAAATCTTGGCTACCATGCTATGCATGCTATGAACTCCAATGGAGACAACTTCCTTATGCAACTTAACCACCATTATGTTTTTCCCTAGTGCATTTCAGTCTTTCATGGATATGTTGTTCTTGAGTCAATGTATTGCTTTTACATTACTCATTATTACAATGTATTCTCATGGAGCTATTTTAATTTAGGTTTGTGTTAGCACATAGAAGAGTTGAATCCACAACTTCTTAACAAAAGATAAGCATCTCAACTACTCCACTATACCTATGGGTGCAATCAATTTTTTGGGGAAAAAAGTTAAATCAAATAGTTTTTATTTTCCGATGGAGTTTCATTTATTTAAATAATACAAGTTACCTTGAGACTTAAAAAATGTCCTTGGTAAGTAGAACTTTGGAAATAGATTGCCTCTAAAGCTATGCATAACAAGGAGGTTGATTCCCTAAGTTATCATAATGAACCACAATCAAATCAAGTATACTTTACATTGACAACCTATACCATTCAGCATTGATTTCTTCTTAATATTATTTTTATTTTTTAAATTAACAATATTCTTATTGGATAAGGATCAATTAATCATATTTAATTTTTTGAATATATATTGATCTTTTGTGGTAAATGTAGAAACATTTGTAAAAGTTTGTCTCCTTTGATTTTTGTACTATTTTTTTCTTTTTTCACATCCTTGGCTTCAACATTTTTTTCTCTTTTTACAACTTACTTTTGTTGAGGACAAAAGGATATGCATTAGATACATGTTCTTCATGATGAAAAAAGTTGTGGGCTCTATAGGATCTATTGTATAAATATAAAATTTTCATAAAAAATAAAGACAAACGTTACAAATTAAGCAAGCAACCATGGACACAATGAAAACAAATCATACAAGATTTTTGTTGCAACATTATAAAACTATCTCAAATGGGTAATCTCAACATAGAAATGAAACACAGGCAACTTATCTTCAAGGGCTCTTGACCTACACATCCTACAAGTGCAATCTTCTCTAGAGAGCTAAATCCACCATCCACTTTCAATTCTAAGATGATGTAAACTTAAGTGAATCTTGTTGATGGTAATTCGATACTTGATTCAGGTGGTAGCTAGGAGATAGTGAGATTTTGCATCTACTTTATTAGATCTAATATGATGCAAATAGTTATTAGTTAAATGCAAGTCTTTCTCCTTAGATATAATACCAACCCCTTCTTATGGTCATGAAAATTCATTTTAGTCAAATTATGTAGAAATAGATTTTTTATGTTTATTAGGATAAAAAAGTTGAAAAGTCATTACCTAGCTCTCTAAAAACATAATTCAACAAAAGATAGCTAGGCCATGAAATCAAATCAATGGATACATTTTTGCTATAGTGCCTCATCCTCATTTTCCTACTCCACTACACATCATCATCTTCCAAAATAGTGTTGAAGAAGTAGGAAGGGAACCCAAGTAAAGGTTAGATTAGGATAGCCTTGTAGAGTGGACTAGCCCCAAGCTAAACCACTATAAAAATCTTGCTGTGCACATTCCTTTTTTTTTTTGCTTCTTTCAAATCATTTTTGTACTTAGATTATATTTATTTGAATCTAATTCAATTCAAATGATTTTTAGGTTTAAGCTTTTAGTTCATGGTGCAGTAATTGTTAAAGTTTCAAATTTTCTTAAGACACCCTATTCACCACCCCCACCCCTTTAGAGTGTGAATTTCAATCAACAATTGGTATCAAAGCTTACTATCTTGGTTATTAGACTAATGTCCACCAATAGTATGTGCTTGTTCCATCATGTCTATTTTAGTTTCACAATACTCACACAAGCCTTCATTCTTTGATGGTTCAAATTACATCTATCAGAAAACAAGCATGAAGTTCTTCCTACAATCCTTCAATTTTGATATTTATTCCTTAGTAGAGGATGGATACTTGGAGCCTACAAAAATTTGTAAAACTCCTAATCACAACTTCTACACTAGACCCAAGGACATTAGCAAATGAACAAATAAATACAAGAGAGATCATCTGGCTAATGCAAAAGCCCTGAATGCTTTGTATTATGCCTTGTATCTAGAAGTGTTCAATAGAGTGGTTTTATACAAGATCGAAAAAGAGACTTAGAACCTACTTGTATCCACTCATGAAGGCACCACAATGGTAAAGAAATCCAAAGCTCAAATTTGCAATCAAAAGTTTAAGCATCTCAAGATGAATGAGGAGGAGACTATCAAAGAGTACTTTTTCATAGTCATTGAAATTGCCAATGCTCTCAAAGTACTTGGGGTAGATTTCCTTGATTCCAAGATTTACCTAAAGGACTTGAGGAACCTTCCCAAGAGATTTCATGCCAAGGTCACTACCATTGCTAATGTTAGAGACACAAGCTTTATGAAGGTTGATGAGCTCCAAGGAGACATGGAAAATTTATGAGTTGTCTCTACAAGAAGATAATGAAATTGAATCTTCCATTACCTTGAGAACTTCAGAGGATGGTGAGATGAAGAGTTAGATGAACTTAATGGAGAGGAGTTGGCTCTTTCAATCAGTAAGTTTAGCAAGTTCTTCAAGAGAAACTTCAAAGGAAAAAACCCATAAGAAATGATAAGAAAAGTGATAAGAAGAATGACATTCAATGCAATCATTGACATGGTAGTGGAAATATTGCTCTATAATGTCCACATACATAGAAGGAAAAGAAGATAAAATCTAAAAGTAGGAAAGAATTGTGCTCATTTGATGAATCTGAAAAAGCCTTACGAGTAAAGGAAGCTAGTAAGGAATGCAATCTTGCAGCCATGATGGCACTAGAAGGAGAGGACTAGTCATATGAAGGTAAAGAAAGTATAAATGAAGAATAAATATATGAGTTTCTTCTCACTTCTTTCACCAAACTTCAAAACATATGCAAGGAAATGAAGAAGAAGTTTCATGTGAAAGAGTTAAAACTTGAAGCATAGACAACTGATCTTCAAGAAAGAAAGGTCCCTCAAGTTTATTTCCAATCACAATGTAACTTAATTTTGTAAATATATAAAGGAAAGGAACAAAAAAATTCAAGAGAAAGAGGAGAAAATTAAAAATACCATTAAACAACTTAATGATTCTCAAGCCAATGTTGGGCATCAAGCTCAAGAAATTGTTAATCTCAAGAGTGCATTTAAGAAGTTCACATAAGGGACAGCCACCTTGAATGTTATGATGAGAAAAATGATGAAATTTGGTGATACATGAGGTATTGGATGCAAGCCCACCTCATCTACTTAGATAAGGCAAGGCAAGTGAAACTCTTCACCAAGGTATGAGTTTTTATGTAGAAATACATATGTTCAATATTATTACTATTATAATTATGGCTAGATTTAATATTTATTTTCATATAGATCTTATTATAATTATGATAGTATGAGTTTTCCAATGACTAACCAAGGCAAGTACAAGAAGAATAAGCAAAAGCCAAAAGTAAGAAAAGTGTGGTCTAAAATTATAATTAGATTTTATGCGTAAGACTCATATTTCATCATCATCATCTTAGCCTTGTCACAACAAAATGAAGTTGGCTACATGAGTTGTTTTTTGCCATTTAACGTTATGAAGAGAAAGATCCTTGTTTATTTGTATTTCTTCAAATCATCTTTAATCATTTTTTCTCATGTCTTCTTTGATGTTCCTTTCAATGTCTTTCTTGAAACAATGATATAGCAACTGATGTGTAGTGAGGTACCCCTATGCTCAACCATACGAATACAAGTGTTTCACACATGATCCGGTTGAATTCCAAGGAGTAAGTGCCTATGGGCCTTTGTGGAACAAAGATGGGTTGTTTGATCATTGTCTTCCCAAGCTTACCTATATGTCATGATTGTATGGTTAAGTAAGCTTGAGACATATGATTTTTATAGCTGTTATGTTTTTATGTCCTATGTTACTAGGGAAGAGAGAGATAACTAAGTGACTAATTTAACTTAACTACTGATTAAGTAGGCTTTAACTAGTCTTAACACCAGTATTCGTTCTCACTTGTCATACACATCGTGAACTAGTGCAACACTACTAGGATTACCAAATGCTAATCGTTATTAGGTTACCAAGTGTTACATGCATGCTCGAAGTGATTTTACTGAATGTAATTTAATGATTTTCTAAATTGATCAAAATGAATTGCTATTCTAATAATAGAAATGTAAAGTGCATAAAATAAAATAAAAGAAAATAATTGCATAAGAAAATAAAATAAAAGAAATATGTAAGAAAACAAATCTCAAGTGCTGCAAGGATGAATCAAAAAGCTCATCTTTATTGCTGTACACAAGGTGTGCTTAGGTACACAATGCTCGAATAAAGATCCATCCACACTTTGACCTCTTGGTGTAGGCACTTGGAAACTATGCTAACCTTCAAAAAGACTACAAGAGTTTCACTACTTGACTGCTACAAGACTTCTTCTCAATTGTGCACCTGGGCACTATATTTATAGAATTGAGAGAAACTACTCTAATAATTAGAATAACTACTCAAATAATAACCACTCTAATTATTAGAGTAACCGCTCCAATAATAACTGCTCTAATAATTAGAGTAACCGCTCCAATAATAACTACTCTAATAATTAGAGAAATCACTCCAATAATAACTACTCTAATTATTAGAGTAACTACTTCATCATACTCCCACGACTGAAGGAAAACTTGTGCTTGAGTTCCTTACAAAATATTGGGAAGGTATGAGATTATTGACTAATTGGCAACTGATAGTGGAATGGGATGACAGATTCAACATGCCTAGTGAATGGATCAATAAGCATATTACAACATTAGTGTTCATGACCATTGTGGTGAACACTCGTACATAAATGACATCCAGGCCTTTATTTGGTATCTTGCAGAGAACGAGAGAGAATGAAAATAAAGTGTGTTGCCACCAATGCTAAGATTGCACCTTCCGTTGTTTATCTGTAGCCATGCCACCAAACATGCTTCTTTTGTAAATGCTCTAGTTCTAATCCATCCTAAGTGCTTCTTCCAAGAAAATTCCATTATTTGTATGATTTCCATCTACACACACAACACAATCACCAATGAGTAAGGATAGATAAACCACAATGCAGTTGATACCTTGCCTTGATATGAAGCGCATTGGTTGAGTTGTGGTTATGGCAGAAACTGGTTCAAAGATTTATCACAGGTGACTACCCAAGGTGTAGGGGTTAGGGAAATATTAAAATACAAAAAATTGAAAAATTTGTGCCAGAGCCCCCATGACTAAGAGCAAACCTCTGGTAGCTATAAGATGGAAAAACATGAGGAACAAGAAAGATGAAAAATATCAATGGAAACACCAATAAAATGGATGTCATGGATAGGGATGAAATAATAAATGATTGATTGTAGGAAATTTTTAAGGGAAAGAAGTTAATAATTGCACCAAAAAGAAATGCTAGTGGGTCCTCCCCAAAGCAGGCTCATGCCCTTTATGCCCTAACAAACCGACAAACCAAATAGTCTGTAGGCTCTAGGAATGTCATTTGGAAGCAAGAGTTAAAAACTTACCCACAAGAATTCACCAAAGAAAAATAATGTATCAATCCAGAATAGACTAATGATAAAACTAGCAATGAGGTGGAAAATGGAAAGAAATATGGAGAGGAGAGAATGGAATGGAATCCCAAGAACAAGGTTGTGTAAAGCCCCTTGTGTATTTCATGGTTAAGATAACTAAGTAGAACTCATCGAAAATCCAGACTCAATCCAACCACATTGAGTGACCCTGCAACAATACATTTGGCTAATCCATCCTCTTAAGGTAACAAGAAAGCTTCCACAAAGAGTGACCACCATTCCAAAGAGAGCAAGATGGAGAAGTAGGAAGCGNGCATCCAAGAACCCAAGAGAATGGCCAGCAGAAATGCATGGAATCCCCTTGAAGTCACACCCTTTTCATCCTTTGAGTTTTTCCTTGGTTTGAAAATTACCCAGCCACTAATTCATTAGAAGTTTACTTAGAAAAAAGGGACTATATAGTTCCAAGCCAAAGGAGACCATGGATTTATATGGAAGAGTGTATGGCATGGACTCATTGCCAGTTTTACCTAAAGAACCATACCTTAATATTGGCATCATAATTCAAAGGTAAAAACCAAACATAAGCAATCAATATGATATAATTCAATCCAGCATCATGAGCACTTATTAGATGACAAATAAAAGCAATCAAGAAAACAAAGAAATAGTAAAAATATGAACGATGGTGTAAAAGAAAAATAAGAAAAGTTGAAAGAATGTGTAAAACAAAAAATGAGTAAAACAAAAATTGAAAAAGAACTGAGGGCCTAGAAAGGTTAGCATAGGTGGTCATCTCCCCCATGAATAAGTTGGAAGAAGAAGATACAAAATAGTGAGCATGGTTGTCCATCAAGAGAGGTAGCATGTGTAGTAGTTGTCCTAAGCTCATGAAAAGGTTTGGTTTGTTGCACATTGACCAAAATTTTCTTATCCGGGCTCTTAGGTTTGTATATTGTCATGGCCCCTTAAGAAAAATTTGCATAAATAATATAAGATCCTTCCCACAGTGTTTAAAATTTAGTACATTATGGCACATGTGTGGGATTTTATTAGAGAACCTTATCTCCTAGATGATATTTAACTTTCCTAATTCTTAGGTCATAACATTGTTTATTGAAGGCCTTGTGTAATTCGTTAGATGACAAGGTAGACAATCGATTTTCATCTCGCAAGTTAAGGGTTACTAACCATTGTTTCTATGCTAGATCAAGGTCAAGGTTGAGGTTACATGTTGTGGATAGTGTACAAAGCTTAGTTTGAATGGGAAGAATTGGTAATTTACCATACACTAACTCATAGGGAGAGTAGCCTATAGGGAGTTTCTATGTGGAGTGGTATGCCCAAAGAGAATCGTTTAGTTTAGTGCTCTAGTCTTGCCTAAACTTGCTAATGGTTCTTATCGATATCTTTGTAATCTCCCTGTTAGTAACTTCTACTTGACCGTTCGCTTGGGGGTGGTATGGTATAGTCAATTTATGCTCAACTCCTTAGTGTTGCATTAATTTTCAAAAAATTGCACCTGTGAAGTAGGTACCATTGTTTAAAATAAGTGCATGTGGCACATTAAACCTGTTTATGATTTGTTGTTGAACAAATCATGTAGTTTTAGATGATGTACAATCCTTAACAGCAGCTGCTTTGGTCCATTTTTTTAGGTAATCAATGACAACAATAATATAAGCTTTTCCATTGGACATTGGTGTAATCGGCCCCATTAAATTAGTTCCCCAAATGTCGAAGGGTTCTAACAATTGAATCCATTGTTGTGGGTCCTCCATACTAGCAGTCATTCCTCTATCACATTGACAATGCTCACAAGAATGGACGAAACAATGGGCATCTCAAAATAATGTAAGCCAATAATATCCTACAAGTAAGATCTTGATGGTCATTCATCTACCAGTGTAATGACCCCCACAAGGAACCTCATGAGCATCTTGGAGAACTCGTAATTTATCTATATCGAGAAGACACCATCAAACCAAGCCATCAGAACATACTTTGTAAAGTTTCCCATTGATTTCTATATAGTACTTGGCTCGGTGAAGAATGCTGTTTCTTATTAAGGTTTAACTCTTGCAGTGTTTGTTGGGTGAGGAGATAGGTAAGAATGCTACTGTACCAATTTGTCTCCATGGGTGATTGATTATTGACTACACCAACAAAGAGGAATTCATTAGGGAAATGATCAGAGATTAGATACTCATCCTCTTTTTTATCCCATTGCAATCAAGATAAATGATTACAACTACATTCTCGGTGTCCTTGTGATCGATCATCATTAAATTTAACTCTTGTAAGATTACAAGCCATCGTATGATACAAGAGATTACCATTGGCTTATTCATGAGGAACTGGATTGCAGTATGATCTATATGTATATATACTTTATATCCCAATACATAGTGTCTAAACTTTTTTAGTGCAAACACTACAACCATTAATTCTTTCTCTATGGTAGTGTAGTTAAGTTGTGCACCAATGATACTTCTACTTGCACAGTGGATGTAATAAGGATGGTTTTGATCATCTAACTATGTAAGTACAACTCTTAAATCATAGTTGGATGTGTCAATCATGATATGGAATGGTTTGGACTAGTTTGGAGCTTGTACAATGGGTGTTTCTACTAGCTTTTATTTTAGAGTTTGGAAAGCTAATTTGCATTTCCTGGTCCACTTGAAAGGTACATCCTTTTTCATTAATTCCACCAATGATTTGGAAACCTTTGAAAAGTTCTCAATAAATCTCCTATAGTAGCTAGTATGTCCAAGGAATGACCAAATATCTTTAATAGTGTCTGGTTGATGGGTAATTCCTTGGATAATTTTGATTTTCTTGGGGTCTACTCTATCCTTGTGTGTGAGATTTTTGCTCTAGTAGTATGCCCTCTTGGACCATCAAATGGATTTTCTACTAGTTGAGCCTCAAATTGATTTCTACACATCTTTTTAACACTTTCTCTAACTGGTTCAGGGCTTTATCAAAGTTTGCTCCATAAGTGGAGAAGTCGTTCATAAAGACCTCTATGCCATTCCCTATCTACTATTGGAATATGCTTAGAACTACTGGTTGAAATGTTGTAGGAGCATTCCAGAACCCAAACAACATCTATTTGTATGCAAACATTCCCCAAGGACTAGTGAACGTAGTCTTGGCTTGGTCTTCTGGGGCTATTTGTATTTGGGTATATCTGCTATATGTATACAAAAAACTGTAATAGAAATTCCCTGCAATGGTGTCTAAGACTTGGTCGACAAATGACAATCAAAAGTGATCTTTGAATGTTGCCATATTTAGTAGCCTGAAATCTATGCACATCCTCCATTTGCCTCCCTTTTTAGGCATAATAACTAAGGGGCTAACCTATTTGCTATCAGCAATGGGGTATATGAACCCAACCTTGAGAAGTTGTTCGATTTCTTCCTTAACTACTTTCTTCAACTTAGGGTTTAATTACCTCGATGGTTGTCTTTGAGGCTTCATGGAGGGGTCAGTGTAAGTTCTATGTTGTCATATCTTAGGATCTATTCCAGTTAATTCGGGATATGACCAAGTGATGGATTTTGACCATTTATTTATTACCTTCAGTAGTTCTTCTTTCTATTGAGGAGCAAGCTTAATGTTGATAATTACTGGTTTTTCATTTTTAAGGAATGTGTATTCCATATAGGTGGGCAATTGTTTTAGCTCAAGGGGCTCCTGCTTAAATTTCTTAGGGATTTCCAACTTCCCCCAATTGATATTTTCAAGGTTAATACTTGGAAGTTGGGAGTGGACTTGCTCTAATGCATTTATGCTATCAATGTAAGCACAAGTCAAACCCTCAGTTGGTTCCATGCATATAAGTGAACTACTTTCTTGATCAACTATCAGCCACTAGGTTTCTTCCTATCATGTGGCTACTGCATACAGGCATCTTTGTATGTTAATAACTTGTGCACATTGCTTGCATGTAGGCAATGATAAACATTGCACAAACCATGACCTGTACATGCAATTACACCCTGTGTCATTGTATGTGATACAAAAAAATTTCTTCTTCTGAATCCTTTCAAATGTATTTTCCCTTGATATTTCTAGGGAGAGATTGTAGATTCCTTAGTGTGCGAAAATGGTGCTTAGCCATGCTCTTCCCATTATGATTAGGAAGTTTCCCTTACTATTGTTTACCTGAATCACTAGGAAGTTAGCTAGGTATGACCATCACAAATAGTGGTAACAATATCTTCCACTAGTCCAAATGGGATAGTGATGGACTAGTCGGCCAACTCTAGACAGATGTTGCTATTTTTCAATGGAGGAAGGTTCCAGACCCTGTATATTTCTTAAGAAATCAAGTTGAAACCAGAACATGAATCCAAAAGAGCCTTGCATGGTGCATTTTCAAAAATTTGTAAGTATATCAAACAACTCCCAAGATCAAAGAATTTCTTGGGAAGGTGGCCAACTTTGATCTAATAGGTGAAGGCATGTGTTAGCATGACCGTATGCGTTGAGTGTGGTGATTGAGTTGAAAGAGGCTCCAAACTTTTGATTGATATTAAGGCATCTAAGGAATCAGCTGCTTGTGATTGCAAGGCTTGGTTGGTCTATTGGTTCTAAAGAAAGGTATTTTCTTCATGTGGTTGTTGGAACCAATATTAGGTTGAGAGTTAATAGCCCTTGTGGCATTACGTTGCTATGGCTGGGTAGGGATTTCACCTTGCATAGTTGGAGTAGATGGTAGTGGAGCTATTGGTGGAAGAGATGCGGCCATATGAGAAGGTTGATATGCTTGCAGAATATCACCTCAAGAAGAAGGAGTCCCATAACACTCATGGGCTTGGTAGTGAGGTTGAGAAGTGATGTGACTAGTAGAGTTACATGGGAAGATTGGATTTTGCATGTAATATTCATATAGGTCAAGTTTCAGGTAAGGATATTATTGCCTTGGTGGTGGCATTCCCCATGATTGTGGGTGTTTCCACTATTGATATTGCTCAATTGGTTGTGGTGGAGTTCCACTAGGAAAATATTTTATGGGTTGGTGGAACTACCTTGGGTTAGCTTGAGGATAAGATAACCTTCAAGGTTTTTGCCTTTTGTTCAAGCATAGGTTAAGTGCATACACCCTAGACTCCTGTAGATGTGAGATTATAGGGAAACATCCCTTAGGATGGTAATATTCACATATCTCACATCCACTATCATTGTTTGTTTTTGAATCCACAACCTCTTCAGTGATGGAAACTTTGCCCTTACCCTTGTTACATGTATGTTCAGCCTCTTTCTTTTTTATTTTCTTACTACCTTGCTCTCTAGACTCCTCTACTATTTTAAGAATAACTTGAAATCTATTTTCTAGGGAATCCCACATTTGGTCTACCTTTGTTGAAACTTATGATGTCATCTTTTGGATAGGAAAATTTTTCCTATTCACCATCTCTTCGACTGGTGACTCTTCTTCATCTTCACAAAATCTTACTTCCCTCTTTTGAAGGGAAGGATCTCGGTTATACTGTTTCACACTTTCTCTCTTTTGTAGCTCACCTTCTTCCTTAGCGACTTGCTCAAAAATTCTTTAAATTTTATGGGACCTAAGCTCAGATAGTCTTCCTTCGAAATAAATCCCAAGGGTTCTTCTCATTTCATCCCTAAGCCCATCCACGAGATGGCATAGTTGATCCCTTTGCGAATAGCCATGGCTAGGATAATGATGTAACAGTGCATAGTATCACCCCATGGAAACATCCAAGGGTTCATGTCCTCCTTTTTTCCAGCCTTGGATTTGTTTTCTCAAGTTAGACACTTGGGTGTACATTTGGTACTTGTCATTAAATAGTTCTAACTTAGTATTCCACCTACGAATGGATTCCGGTTCTAAAGATTGGTGCTAGATTTTCACTTCTTTAACTAGTGTCCATGGGAACAACTTAAGTTTTTTCCATTCATTCTCTATGCTTTTTAAGGTATACGCATCATTGAATGCTTGTAAATAATTCTAAGGATTAGCATTGTATCCCCCTTCAAATCATGGGATGTTGTTCATATCTAATCTCTTAATCCTACTATCTTTCTGGTGCCTTGTTGGAATTCTAATAGCTTCAGTTATATCTAACATACTTTGAGTAGTGAGGAGGGGTTTGTCATGATCATCTCTTCCATGGCATCTATGATGCCTATATTGTTCCCTACTCTCCCTTCTTCTATGTTGTGACTCTCTAGAGTGCCCTTGTCCCCTTTCCTCGTTGTTTCATGTATGACTTCCACTTTGCCTACCTTTATCCTCATGATCCTTTTCTTTATGACCACATCCAGATATTAAAGGAAAGTGTCAAGGAGATGATGAAGGTGAAGAAGAATGAGAATCATCACCATGATGGTTTCTACTACCTTCTCTTCTACGATTTTGGCCTCGATCACGATTGCGATCAGAATTTCCACCTTTATCATGAGTTCGTGTTCCTTTTTTGGACCCTTTGTGCTCATGGGTATCAGAACTTGGGTTATGAATAGTGGAATGAAGGTCTTGATACACAACCCCTTAGCCAAAGTCAAAGGGAAGAACATCATTGTATGGGCGACTACCTAAGGCAAGTTCACCATCCTCATTTCTGCTTAAGACATGTGGGGAATCTTGGGACCACTTACCCTTCAAATACTTATGATGTCTATCCTATTTCAAGTTCCTTTGATGTTGTGCCTCTTTGGGATGTATTCTCTCGAGTTATGGTCTTGCACAATGTATTCTGCATGTAAGTGTGGCATGCCAATTCATGTAAGAGCATGAAGAAGCATGCTCAGGACTGAACAATCGGGAGGTAACACTATGTTACCTTCTAGGTCTTACCAATGTAGTTGTTCATCTTGATAGAGGATAAAGGTGAAGTCTAGTATATACTTATTGGCATAAATATATACCACTCAAACTGGTTGAGGGACTAGCAGAGTATATACTTATTGGCATAAATATATACCACTCAAACTGGTTGAGGGACTAGCAGATCAACATCATGTGTATTATGCCACCAACTGTTTCTTGTTTTAGACCTAGGCAGTGAGGTGATTTTGTACAAAGAAGGAGACATACTTGTCTATTTAGTGTGCAATTTATTTTTGTTTATTATTTTCTCAACCAACCCTAAGGGTTCATTCCAATGATGTGAATTATTTCCTATGTTCTAGTTAGCACACAAACAGTGCCAATGATGAGCGGCAAGGTACCCCTATGCTTAACCATACTAATGCGAGCGTTTCACACATGATCTGGTCGAATTCCAAGGACTAAGTACCTATGTGTGTTTGTGGAACAAGGATAGGTTGGTTGATCATTGGCTTTCCAAGCTTACCTGTATGTCATGATTATATGGTTAAGTAAGCTTGAGGCATATGATTTTTATAGCTTTTATGTTTTTATGTCTTGTGTTAGTAGTGAAGAGAGAGATAACTAAGTGATTAATTTAACTTAACTACTAATTAACTAGGCTTTAACTAATCCTAACACTAGTATCCATTCTCACTTGCTATACACATCATGAACCAGTGCAACACTACTGGGATTACCAAACACTAATCGTTATTGGGTTACCAAGTGTTACACACATGCTCGAAGTGATCATACTGAGTGCAATTTAATGATTTCCTAAATTGATCAAAATGAATTGCTATGATAATAACAAAAATGTAAAGTGCATAAAATAAAATAAAATGAAATAAATGCATAAGAAGATAAAATAAAAGAAATGTGTAAGAAAACAAATCTCAAGTGCTTCAAGGATGAATCAAAGAGCTTGTATTTATTGCCGTACACAAGGTGTGCTTAGGTACACAAGGATCAAACAAAGATCCGTTCATACTTCTACCGCCTACTGCGGGCACTTGGAAACTACTCTAACCTTCAAATATACTACAAGAGTTTTGCTACTTGACTACTACAAGACTGCTCCTCAATTGTGCACATGGGCACTGTATTTATAGACTTGGGAGAAACTAATCTAATAATTAGAGTAAGTGCTCTAATAATTAGAATAAATTCTCCAATAATAACCACTCTAATTATTAGAGTAACCACTCCAATAATAACCACTCTAATATTTAAAGTATCTGTTCCAATAATAACCACTCTAATTATTAGAGTAACCGCTCCAATAATAACCACTCTAATAATTAGAGTACTCACTTCAATAATAACCACTCTAATTATTAGAGGAACCACTTCAATAATAACTACTATAATAATTAGAGTAACCACTTCATCAGCAACCTTTATTTATAGGCTCATTGTTTTATTTCCTTTGCACATGTCTATACCATCTAAGCTATCATTCTTATAGCTTATCTGAAATAGAAGTCACTTCAAGTCTTATTCTAATGTTTGTATTGTGTAGTTTATCTCCTATAGTAATATTCAACATCCATCCAAGAATTTGCATCCCTACCACACTGATTTTTTGCTCATACCTCTTTTGTACTGCACAACAATCAACATCATATAAGATAGAAGCTCTTATTATTATCCTATAAAATTTTCCTGTTAATTTTATTCATATTTTGTTATCACATAGAACATCATGAGCCTCTCTCCATTTTGACCAGCCTCCCTCAATTCTAATTTTGATATCTTTATTAACTTCAACATATTATTAGAAAATTGATCCTAGGTAGATAAACTATTTACAGTGAGGAACCTTCCTTTCTTTGACTTGAATTATCTCTTTTTTCAACCACTATTTATCCTATTATTAAAGTTACATTCTATATATTCTATCTTACTTCTAATAATTTCTAAGACATTTGATTCAAGAGCATGTCACCACTTCTCCATTTCAGCAACAATATTTTCTTAAGTTGTATCCACCAACACAATATCATCTACAACTAGCATACACTAAGGAATTTTATCTTGTGTTTCATTTTTTAATTCATCAATAATAATGGAAAATAAATACTCATTAATTACATACCCTTGATGTAGACCTACTATGACTAGAAAATTAGATGTTATTCCACAAGCTATTTTAATTTTAGTGGTACCACTTTCATATATGTCTTGAATCACTTCAATATATTTATCAAGGATGTTTTTCCTTTGAAAGGTACACCAAATAATATCTCTAGGTACTCTATCATATGCCATTTCCAAATCAATGAAGATCATATGTAAATTTTTTATATGTTTCCTAAATTTGCCTTTAGTTGTCATATAAAAAATAGCCTCTATAGTAGATCTTCCTAGCATAAATCTAGATTGATTTTCTAATATTGTTGATTCAAGTCTAAAATACTACTCTATTATTATCACAACCTAAAAATTTGCTTAGGTTTTGATTAATTCATTAATGTTGTTAGATGCATTTTAATAGATTTTCCCTAATTTTCATGGTTAAATCATAGGATTATATTATTATCATTACTATTATTACTATTATTGTTGTTGATGTTGTTGTTAGTTTTCTACATAGGTGAAAAGAATCTACTTGCTAGGGTATTTTATTAAAGTTTTGTATCCTTTGTATTACTACTATTGTAGATCGATCATAGATTTACTATATATTTTAAGATTAAATGTTGAATTTCAATTACCCCTGGAAGAATTTCTAGTTATCAGTTATTATGCTTTTACAAGTATTTGGCTATGCATATTTTATTCCTTATGCACATTCAATTTTTATTATACACATTTAGTTATGCAAATTTATTCTTTGTCGCACACATTTAATTATGTACCTTTTATTCTTATTATGCACCTGTGATTATATAATACTTTGTTCATGTAGCAATTTTGGACCATTAACCTACTCGAACCATATCCCTTATTACATTTTTTTACTAAAATAGAATTTGGAGTTCATTTTTAATTATATTTAATTATTGCATAAATTAGTTTTATTAAGAAAGTACTTTAGCATAATGTCCTCCCTAAAATTTGATCTCACCAATGTGTTTGAGATGTTCAAAAACATTAGTTTTAACCATTGGTTTACTAAAATCGAAGTTATGGTTCTTGAGATATCATATTTTCTAGTTTACTAAAAATACTATAAAGTTTCAACATTTCAACTAGAAAACTATGATAAGTGAACCTTAAATATGACTAACTATTTAACTACTTAGCTATTCTAGTTTCTAACTATCCTAACATACATAGTCATTCCCACTTACCAAACACATGCTAAACTAGTATTAATGCTACTAGGTTACCAAATGATGATTACTAGACATATCAAATGACCACTACTAGGATTACCAAGCACAATACATTATGCTTGAAGTAGTCATACTTTTGTGTTCATGATTAAATGCATTAATTTCTTAAGATGAGGAATGTAAAGTGCATTAAAAGTAAAGTGAAAATAAAAAGGATTAAATTGTTTTAGTACTACAATGAAACTCAAATAAAGATGTATACAATCTCTTTGATTCACACTATTGGCACTCAAAGGAAAATATTCTAACTTTAGAGAAAAAAAATTAAAAGACTCTTGCTATACTATGGACTTAAGTTATCCTAAATGTAGTTAATGCATGCATTTATATAGTCTTTGCCTACATTAGCATCAATACATTTTCATTGACACATGTCCCCATGCATTGATGGGCCTGCATCAACACATCATCGTCAACATAGTTTGTATATGATGTGTCATCATATCTCCACAACTGATTGAAAACTCTTCTTTGAGTGAACAAAAGTATGATCAAGCTTCTTACAAAACTTGGGGAAGTATGAAATTTATTAACTTAGAAAATAAATAAACTAAGTGATTGAATAACTCTTAGTGCTAGATTGTACAAAATTATAAAAATGGTATCCATGACAACAAAATTGAACACTTTTTATAAAATTCCATGAGGTACATTTGAGTTGCCTGAAGATAAGGTGATTTCTAAAACAATAATGGTGAATCATGGTTTGATTGGCTTTCATATCAGTGCCTCAATACCGAATATCTCCAAGATATGATGTTGAATATATGATATTATGGGGTATATGCCAGCCTATAAATATAGTTCTTTGGCTCATGATTTTCATATCATAACGAAGCTCTTGTAGTTTGTTTTCTCCAGAGTTAGAATATTTTCTAAGTATCCATAGTAGGAGTCTAAGTGTATACAGATCTTTGTTTGAGCACTGATGTACCTGAGCATAGCAGCGTAATAAGAATAAAAATAAACCCTTTTGATAATCCTTGTAGCACTAAGAATAGATTAATGTTTTCTTTAATTCATTTTCATTAAGCAATTAATTTTTAGTTGTTAATGAACACAAGAACGATCACTTCAACGATACGTGTAACACTTGGTAACCTAGATATGCTTAATTTTTAGTAACCCAACAACACTACATGCATTCAAGATGTGTCTAGAGAGTGGAAGTGGGTACTTGTGTTAGGTTAGCTAGGTAGTAGATGAATTAGATCTTAGGCAGTTAAGCTTATAAAATATAAAATGATAAAAATAACATACCTCAGTTGCAGTTAACCATATACTTGTACCTCACAAGTGGAACTAAGAAGATAATGATTATTTCAATTAGATTTTACTTCCTTAAAACTAGTGTACTTAAGAATTTAAGGTCTACTAAGTTCAACGAGATCATGCATGAATGCTTATGATTCATATGGTTGGACGTAGGGGTACCTGATTGCTCATCATTGGCACCATTACTAGCGACCTATTAGTTGTTACATGTGCTATCTAGGATTTAGTAAAAATTATTCAAACTATTGGAACAAACCTTAAAGTCATATCACATCTTAAGATTACTACAAAAAGTTTAAGAAGCACACTGCATTTTTATTTTTCTAACATAAAATATCTTCCTCTAATAAGAGTGATTCTTTTCCCAAGTCTAATAAAGTACATTAGCCGATGCCTTAACAATACCAAGTGGTATATGCTCATCATGATGAGTATGTACCAAATTTCACCTTCATCCTACACTAGGATGAACAACTACTATTGCATGACATGGAGGGCAACATTGTGTTGTTGATTGATCAATCCATTCTTACAATGCTCTAAAAAATGCTTATATGATGGGATCTCCAACGACTTCATGCTAAGTATGTGGTGTAAAATAGTGATGCTAGGGATTATCATCCCATTGAGGCACAACATATCAAGGATTTTTAGTTATAAAAACATCATGAATTTGCAAAAGGAAAAATATTTAACGATTTACCATTCCTGCTATACCAAAAAGATGTTGGAGAGTCCTTTTGTAGGGGTTTTTCATTTAGTGAAATTCCTCTCTTTGACTTTGGTGAAGGAGGTTAAAACCAAAACTTGTAGTTGATAATTCACAATCCTAGTTATGGTAAGAATGGATCTAATGACAAAAAAAGATCCAAAGAGGCAAGTTCAAGCAAGGATGTGAACAAGAAACAAGATCATGATTATGGTCATAATCACTAAAGAGGTGGTAGCAGGCACCATGATGGTGCTAGTCCTCCTTCCACTTCACTTTTAGCATCATCCTCTAATTCTTTTGGCTTTTATCATAATCATAAGGGATGCAACCATGATGGAGGTAACCAACAGGACCAAAATGATCAAAGGGATCATCAGGAAAGGCAAGACCAAGAGCATGAGCATTTAAGAGAGACATGATGCCATGAATGAAGGTGTAGTAGAGGGCATTAGAGGCATCAAAATCATGGACTCGATGAACCTTTGCTTACTACTCAAAGTATGCTAAACGTCATAGAGGTAGTATGAATTCCAACAAGGCATGTAAAGGATAGTCAAATCAAGAGGCTAGATATGAACAATATCCCTAGGTTCGAAGGGGGATATAAATAAGATATGTAGAATCATCTTCAAGCTTTTCAAGATACATGTTCCTTACAAAATATAGAGTGAATGAAAAAAACTTATGTTGTTCCCAAGGACACTCATTACAGAGGTAGAAAATTGGTACTAGTCTTTAGAACTAGGATCTATCAGATGATGGAGTGCGATGCGTGAATTGTTTAATGTCAAATATCAAACATACTCTAGAGTGTCCAGCTTGAGAAGGTAGATCCATGGATGGAAACAAAGAACACAAAATCCTTGGATGCCACCATTGATCAATATTATTCCTTAATAACATATGTCTTGGCCATGGTTTTTCTCAACTAGATCAAGTTCATCACTAAAAAACCACTAATTTTGGCCTAACACTTTGAAACAAGAATGACTCAAGCCCTTTTGAACTTTATAGAGGCAAAATTTGGCTAAGGCATGGAAACCACACTAAGCTAAATCAAGCCAACTTGCTCATGTCATCAAGCTAGAAGCTTGCCCACACACGTCCAAATCACATATAGCTGTCGATTGGACACGTGTCGTTAGATCTACTTTCCTATCATCACCCAACCATTGATTCCATTCTCGAATTTCGCATCCAAGCCCAGCCCAACCCTAGAAATACCCTATCAATTCACATAAATGGGGTTGACAATTTTGAAGGTTGATAGCTTAGGAAACTCAAACCAATAATCCTTGGGTGCTCGACACACTTGACTGCTAGCATCCAAGCACTTTTGAAATACATCACATCACATAACCCCAGGGCTTGATGCTTGACCTGCCATCCACACATGCAGCTACGCTTTGACCAGTGCACATCTTTTCTAAGAAATACAATATAGTTCGTTTTGCCATCCATTTATTCTATTTACTCTATGCTTTACATTTAGTTTACGTTTGGTTTACATTTTATTCATAATAAAGTTTCTGCATATGCTTTCTATTTACATTTCATGCGCATTGTTTGCATTTTAAAACATCAGTTACGATAACCCCAGCACAAGCCATAGTTTATGCGTGAGGAAGTCCCTAGTTGATTTGCATGTAGACCATCCAAGGCACTCTGCCTTTGTTCCTTTTCCAGATTTCCCTTAAGAAAAGGTAGGGTTAGCTGTGCTTCTTTGATGATCTTTCGATGTTTGTTTCCCTTCTAGCCTTACATCGATGATTTAGGTCAGTACAATAAATTGGCGCTATAAGGAGGGCCGACTTGTCTATTTTCTGTTAAAATGTTGACCATGCTACCTATCCAAATGCTACATAGACTAAGTGCTCAAACTAAAGCTCAGCTTGTCCAATTAACTTACGTATTCTGTCCCTCTCAATCTCTTGCCTGTCACTGTCATGCTGCAGCTGTAGTCAGTCGAGCTGTAGGTAGTCATGCTATAGGCAATCACACTGCTACAGTTGGTCACACTATAGGTAGTCACACTATAGGAAATCACGCTGCTGCAGTTGGTCATGCTCAAACTCATCTAGCCTAGTCCGCTCACATTTAGTATGGAGTCCTCCCAAATTAACCTAGTAACACTGCCGATCTCAGACTTTGGGGCTGAAACAGTAAACCCTGTTACTGCTACTAAATCCATAACTATCATAAAATAGATAAATCACCAAGGCCCTACATGCTAGTCACTAAGGCTACAAGGTAAAAACCCTACCTATGTGACTCTTACACCCGAATAGTATAACTTCATCTATGTTAAGATCCAAGCTAACTTACCCATCAATCATGTAGAAAGGGAAGCAAAACAAGACTATGAGCTTATCCTCAAAGGAGGTCATCAGTTCATCCCTTCAGAATTTGATATAACTGCATTGTTTGAACACCATCGTAAACTCATATCCCAACTTCTCATTGCTAGAAGTCAAGCCTTATAGTTACCTCCAATAGAGTCCCAGGGTGGAGACAAGGAAGATGATTTTGCAGCCCAGTTTGAACATGGGGATTCATACCATACCATTAGTCCCCATGCCCATACAAATCCATTATTTCAACCTTTCCTACAAGAGACTATACTTCCACCACCAGCTTCTCTACGAGAAGTACCCACTCCCATTCCTATCTTCTCCAAGTTCAATGTTTAATCTAACACGTCTACTTCCATCATACCATTGCAAATACAATTCCAACAGCCTCCTCCTCAAACTAATCTAGGAACGAAATTTTGACCCCTAGTGATTAGGATTCCATTGGTCATACCCACTTCCATATCCACTCATTACATACCTCAAGTGCAAATCCAGTAGGTAGCACTGATGACTTCACAACCTGTGATTGGGGAGTGGGTTCCACCAGTTGTTTAGCAAAAACTATCGACTGATCATAGCATACCACACCCATAGTCTCAGCCTCGAATGTCATCCCATCATAGCAAATGACAGTTCAATAATCTCTCTTTCCACAAATGATGCAACACTCAAGTCATTACCAACCACTGCTAGCTCAAACCACCGGACTACCTACTACCCAAGAATGGGCCGACACAAAAAAAATGATGCATTCATTAGCAGAAGAATTAAAGAGCCTCAAAACTGTAAACAATGAGGAAGTCAAAGTACTAGACTTCTATCAAGATGATCCAATTGACCCCTCAATCCCACCGCTAACCTTTCCCAGGGGGGTTTCATTACCCCAGCTAACCAAATACAATGGAGAAGGAGATCCAAATGCTCACCTAGTAACATTCCGAATAGAATGTTTGCATCTTCAGGAATGGCCTCATGTGATTCTGTGTGTGTTTGCCATGTCCTTAACTCGAAAATCCCTAGACTGGTACCGAGCTTTACCCCCCAGCTCCATATCTTCTCTAGAGGACTTGCTACACCAATTTGTCACTTATTTCAAATACAATCTAAAGCCTGAAGCCACACTTGATAGCTTGATTCAAATTAAATAGGTGCCATTCGGACCAGGGCAGAAATTTTTCCAAAGGTGGAGTGCAACCTTAAATGAACTTCATGAGCCTATTCCTAAAATGTATCTACTTACCATCCTTAAGGTGGCCGCAAATGACTTTATTAAGTCAAAAATTTACTATTTAAAACCCCATACCTCGAGCCAAGCATTTGTACAAATTAAAGACATAGAATAGGTTGCACAAACAAGAAATGACCTAGCCTACTCGACCTTTAGAAGCCAACATACAATGAAAGATAAATCCAAGACAACGACAGTAGCAGTGGCTGAGACAACCATACCTAACCATCCAGGACAAAAAGAAAAACAACTCGCTGTCCCAAACCGCTATGAAGGAAACATACCTATGCCTACACCTGAAACCCCCTCAATTAGAAACACCAACATGGGTCATGCTCGCACCTTTGAAAGAAAAGACCCCACTCAATATACACCCTTACCCATGAAACCTTCACAATTGTTTGACCAACTTCAAAGGCCAAGTTAATCAAACATAAGCAAATGTCTCCCGCAGCCTCTCAAAAACATGATCGATTCTATGAGTTGGCTAAGAACCCAACCTTAGCAACACATAATGAACCTCCCATTCCAAGAGGCTTTATATTGGATAGGTTTTTCAAGTATCACTAAAGACCTTGTAATGGAATTGATTACTGTTTCACCTTGAAATAGGATATACAACGCATGATTGAGAGGGGTGAGGTGGTATTTGACGAGGCAAATCCAGTGAGACCCCAAAACCAACCCATGGGAGTCTACAGGGATCCCCTCAACACCAATGATGTGCCATATGTAATTAACACTATCCATGTGGAGAAAAGACAAGGCCTTCTTTCAAAAACCTTTTGTAATCTGTAGGCCTTCAGAAAACACACCTACCGCAACATCTCATCAAATCCCTTTCATCACGTGCACATCCCCTACACCACTAAATTCGTTCATCATCCGCATACCTTCTTCTGTTGCAGCAACAACTACACCTTCTAAAAATTGACCCATTCCTTTTGTGATCTAGGTGCCAAAACACCCTGACACCCAACCCACCTCCATTCCCTCATGACCTTTGCAAGAACATCTTGCCGATAGACTAACAAGAGAGCACGTGAAAAGAGAAAACCATTAGTACAAATTAGGACCACCAAATCGTACTTGACTAAATGCTATTCCCATGGGTCCATCCAGTAATGAGCCTAGCACAAGTCATCAAAGTGAAGATAATGTCATGGGTTGTGTCCTGAACCCAGCATCCTCAGCTACCAACCCAAAAATTCCTCCACGAGAAATAAGGATGTTGGGCCAAATGGACCAAATATCTATGGATAAGGGTGTCCCAAATGCCAAAGACCTAGCAAGTGTGTTGACCCAAGTTACACAAGCCTTAAAACAAAAGAACACTTCTTTAAGTTTGTATGACCTAGTAATGACTTCACCAGTACATTGAGAAGTGCTTGTATGGATGCTGACTTCGATCTCTATTAGTGAGGACCTTCCTGTAGATGAACCATCCATTTATGCATTATTGTCCTTGCAACCTCAGGAATCAAAGACTACATCCCTAGAGTATTGTGCTAAGAACATTAAGTGAGATGGGAAAATAGGAGAACTCACCACAGACCCTATGTTCATAATGATACAAGTCCATCATTTCAAGATACGTAGGGTGCATGTCGATGACGGTGCGACAAAAAATGTAATACCCTTTCCTATCATCAAAAAACTGGGACTTACTGAACAAATACAGCCCATGAAAAATTCTTTCTTGAAATTATTCAGTGGTTCCCATGTTGTGGTGAAATGTATGGTCTCCTTAGACTTCATAGCCGGGGACCAATTCACCACATCAGTTGAATTCATTGTGGTTGACAAAATGCCAGGGTTTAATATGATTCTAGGGCATCCCTGGCTAGCTTAACTTAAGGTCATATCTTTACTAATCCATCAGGAGATTCACCTACCTTACTAAGGTGGTGAAATCATCATATATGGGGACACAACAGTATCACCCAATTCCTCACACCCTTAAGTAGATCAAGAATCAGAGATTGAGTTTGTTGAGCCTAAGCAAGAAACTACGAGCATACGCCAAGAGGTGAACTGAACGTTAGCTCACAATCTTGCTGAAAATAAGGAAGCCCTTGACAACACAAACATAGGAACCATTCCTACTAATGTCTCTTGGTTGGAATTACCCTTTGACATCACTGATGAAGGGGAAGGTGAGTATAAGATCATACCCACATGCCCAACCCATCACGTTAAACTACAAAGGATCAAGAGGAAACTTAATAACTAGAGAAAATAGACCACATGTCCAAAATAACGTTAAACTACCACATGTCCAAAATGAATTTAAACTACCAATCATCCCGTACAATGTTAAACTGCCAGCAAACATCCACGATGACACTAAACTAGCGATGGTCAGAAATGGTTAGTTCCTTTTAAAGGATTTCTAAAATTGTTATTGCTTTTGGATCACTATGGCATAAAACTGGAAATCTTTCTTTCCTTAGCAATAGATACAATAGTGCACCATGACCTTAAACTAGTGTGAATAGCCCGAAATGGCTTTAAACTAGGATTCAGTATGTTACAAGTTTGTAAACATTCAATACATTATGTTAAATTCTTGTTCAAATGATACAAGTTACAACCTTAATTTATGACTTCAATGTTACTTTCCTATTTTACAAGTATTGATTCACATTTTGTTCCTCCATTTTATAGTTAGTTACATGGATATGTTCACTATAATACTTGAAAAGGAAAAAAAACGAAATGACGATGAGTTAAAATGGTAGTAAAATTCCAACGCGTTATGCCATAACTAGGTCCATGTTATTACATTTTTCAACCATACATTTCTATCAAAAATCCAAAAAAATCTCAAAGACATTTAATAGCTAAAATTTGATTAACGATAAGCTCATGGAGGGGGCTACTCCCCAAGATCCTCTTCATCATCTGCTCTTGCTCCACTAGGGCCAGCTCCATCATTAACATGTCCCTATAGCAGAAAATCGAAAAAAAAAACAAAATAGATAAGAGTAGTAAAGCAAATCATAAATGAAAAACTGATAAAAATAGTAACACTAACAATGAAAACAACAAAACCATAGAAAATGAATGCCACAATAAAACACTCACAAGTGAGGAGGGCCCTAAGTTGGCCTCTAGATGCCATAAAATCTCCGCCTCTAGCACATTTGCCCAATCCTCCTCTAGGCCAAGATCAATGACAACTAGTCTTTTACCCTTGTCCACTGAGGTCTAGGTGGGACACTCGAGGGAGAACATGCTTGTCAAAACCTCCCTAGAGGTGGTGGTAATGGTTCTCTCTAGAGATCCCTCCACCTCGGTGTACTCAATGAACCTGTCATAAGAAGGCCGCAAACCTAATCCATCGATGAACATCTCCTCCTGGTGACGTTCAACTGATTCCTCCTTCAACCACTTCTTATACTGATGCCTATGATCCTTTTGGTCTTGCCTCCATTTCGTACTTTTGCAACAAAGGACTTTTAATCATGACATTTCTTGTTCAACAAATCTATCTCTGCTTTTTATTTTGCCAGATCTCGCATCACTTGCACTTTGCTGTTTGAAACCATCTAGTAACATGCATAGGTAATTTTAGATTTGCGCCAAGTGCTATCACTAGATAGTCTAGTAGCAATAGGATCATAATGAGATTGGAGATCCCTACTCTCCTCTTTCTCCTTTGCTAGTGCTTCTCTCAATGAATGTACCTCATCCCATAAATACTCAATCGAATGTCTACAAGTCCAAAGAGACTTGGCATTCTGTATGACGTAACCAGAGACTACATCATACACATTCCTTGGGACTTGATCAATATTACCTAGCAGTTCAGGGAGAGCATCAATGTGAGTAGCTTCAGAGGGATCCCATTGAAGCTTGACGCCTATAGTTGTATGTACCGCATACAGGAATCAACTATAATCAATGAATGCAAAGAAACACAATAAACCCAAACACTTAGTGTAATACATAAAACACACATACCTAGTTCTATATGAGCTTCTTGTAAACAAGTAACCACATCATTAACGATGCCTTTAACAAAGTCTATCTTACTAGGCATCTCAGGCTATGGCCTTAGCTTGTCAGTCGGTGTGGGACAAGCTAGGGAGGTCACTTCCATTGGAACCTGTGTTCCTAACATCTCTACCTGAGATGCATGTGCCTCAGAAGTCTCAACATCTACCTCTGATGCCATAAATAATCAAGATAATTAAAAACAACACATGAAAATTAAAAGTTACAAAACATGGATTATGCTAAAAGGAATGTACCAAAAAGCCCTTTCCTGTTTAGCTTGGGCGGATCACCAAGTTGCAAAGATCCATTGAAGAAGCCATTGAGGAGATCTCTTTCATCACTTGAATGGACATCTCTTTCATCATTAGGTTGCCTAAGTGCATCCAAAGCCTCTACAAGCCTTGTCTCCATGATTTCTATCACATCCTCTTCTTGTGAGGTGGGAGGTTCTTCTATCGTTTCTTCTCTTTTCTTCGCTTCTTCTTCTGGTCCTGTGACAATCACTTCAAGATCAGCCATTGGGGCCAAAGTCTCTCTCTCTCTCTCTGGACTCTCCTTTGATAACACCAACATTCTAACATTATTATGACATAGAGTACATATACATTCAACAATATATACATTAAATAATAATAAATTAATAACAATAAAATAAAATACTAACCTTCCATTGGCAGTACAAACAGAATCTTCTTTTCCCTTGGTAGTACCGCATCCAGAGCAGTCGCCCATGGGCGTTATTTCCTCTTCACCTTCATCTTTGACTTCCCAAAAGTCTCACCAATCAAACCTTTAGCCCTTTTTAGAGACATGCATAGCCCAAGTGGTTCCAATTCCAAACTATGATGAGAATGATGGGAACGGCTAGTTGTACCTCCACTAGTAACTGGTACTGATTCTTCAATGTCCTCTAGTGGATCCTGAGATCTAGTGGTGCTAAATAGGTGGTGAATCCAAGGGCGGGATAGTTGCAAAAGATCCCTCAAAACATAGTGGTTATCATCAAAAACCACTAGGAACTTAGCAAACCTACGTAAATACCCCGTAAAGAAAGAAAAGGTAAAATGAGATTTAGCATGGACATTGGAACGTAACCTGATGATCTCCTTGTGAAAACTAGATATAAGAAAATGTGCCCAGTTGTAGCACCTACTTGTCTCTAAAACGGCATGTATGACACATGTGGTCTCAATCCCAAGGTTTCTCCCTTGAGAGAGAGATTTGGGGAATGCCTGTGCCCAGAAGAGAGGATATTGAAAATTCACTTCCATTGATCGAGTGTCGTCTCGCATAGCAAAACCTTTGCGACCTCGAGCCACACCTAACCACTTCTCTAACTCTCTTATGACATGGTCATCTTTTGTTTCTTTATCTATAGACACTGTGGTGCCATCCATGGGCACATAAAAAATATCAGAGAGAAATTCAGTGGTTAAGTAAAAAGATACCTTGACCCCTTGAACCTGTGTGCTAAAATAGGAAGCATCACCATTGAAAGAATCTATAATAGTGACCATCTCAATAGCTGGAATGCTAGGAGTCAAAGCTGAAAATAGATCCATCAGACCCACCTGAGTAAGGTGACTGATGGTCATCTTAGAAGCTCCCTTCCCCAACAACTTTTGTAACTGCTCAACCTCCCCAAATTTCATGAAAAGGGTGGCCTCAATGCACCCCATTATAAGAGTGACTTCTTCAGGAGGGATGGCTACTATAAAGAGAAAACATAGAGCAAAGAGGTAAAAACATAGTACAAGATAAGTCAACAAAAGAAAAGAAAATGGAGACTAGAGCATGGTCATTTACCATCAGTAAATGGTGTAGGTGGTATAGGTGCAGGATCAATTATTTGAGGGAAGGTTGACCCATTAGAAGACCATTCTCCATGTAACCAACCATGAACTTGGCAACACTCAAAGGCTCTTGAAAACTACCTATGGTAGTCAACAAAGACCACCTTTGTCTAGTCCAAAAATGTAGCATGAAGAATGGGGCCTTCCATGAAATTCTCTAGCGCTGTGCATGCTAAGGCAATCCTGCCATCATCATCACACATCCCATATTCATCAAAGGGAATCCTACAGAGGAAAAACAACATTTGCATTTAGATGATGACATGAAATTTAAAAAGGGATCAAAATTAAACAAGACACAAAGGAGCAAACCTGTCCACTCTATATATTTTCCCAGGTGGGTTCTGAAATAGAGTGTGTTCATGGAGGGCTAGGAAAAGTGTGTTGCTGCTATTATAATGACTACACGTAGTCAGCTCCAACACACAAGTTAAAGGACGTGTAGATCTAGGACCCTCAATAGAGCCTCCCAAAACCTTGAAAACTCCCTCATCGATATTAGTGATAGAAACAAGCATGCCTTGTGTAGACCTATGCAACGCTGTCTTGATGATGTCACAAGCTAACTATTTGCTCATATGAGACCATATAACCACACTAAAATTTTGTAGAATGAAGGACAAAAATGAACTAACACTGGGGCTGAACCATATCACATGGGGCTCGATGCACATGTCAAGGGGATGTGTTTGGTCCAAAGGGGCCAAACCAAGCAAGTACCCCAACAAGCTCAATCACCAGAACAGAAGGTTTGGGTCCCCTCCATGCAGCCAAACCAATGCCAAAAAAATTAGGTAAGTGAAAACTTTTAGTGTTAACAATAGATCAAAACCACATAGACCAAAAATCACATAAATAAATACTTTGAATCCCTAGCTTCACCCCATGAGATAAGAACACCAATATCTATTTAGTGTATTTGATGCTCACTGGGGTACCTTAAAATCCATTTCACAATAAATTCATAGAACATAAGCATTTACTCAAGAAAGGTTTAAACATCTGTCTCAGGAAAACAAATAAATGGCATAAACATGAAACCAGCAAGTAATGGGCATCCCAGGTAGCAACACATGTCTTCATATTCTAGTGCATGCTGGGTATCTTTGGTAGCTCATGCTGGGAACAGCTCTAGCCCAACTCACGCTGGGCCTTCCCACCACTGCTCACATTGGGCTTTCATCCGAACACTCATGCTAAGTACTCACATTGGGAACCCACAATTTGCCTTGGAACCCCTATCTTGTGTTCACTTTGCCTAACTGGTGGTCACACAAGAAACCTTCCCAATAACCTAGATGTCATGCTGCCAACACACAAAAATGCAGTGAAAAATAGGTCTTCCTTGCAACGCAAGCCTTCTTAGTCTACACTGGTTTTACTTCTTCCATTGCCCACATTCATGCTACCAAGAATGCTAAGAAAAAAACCTTGCTACTAAGAAGGCTAAAAAAAACCTTGTTGCCCTGGGCAAAATCAAAAAATTTACAACTCACGTTGCCCTGGGGATGAAAAATTACAAGTCACAATGCCTTGGCTCTAAAGTCAAAAATTGAAAAATTACAAGTCATGCTGCCCTCCAAATTTGAAAAATTTTGCCCAAAAATTCAAATTCACACTATTCATTCCTTGCCCTGAAATTCACAAGTCACACTATTCTTTCCCTCTCTTGAAATCCAGAAAAATTTGCAAGTAATGGTGCCTCTCCAAAATTGAAAATTTTGCAGTCACACTACAAAGATGCCAAAGAGGACAAGAAAATCACATTGTCAAGAAGGGAAGGAGGCTCATGCTACGAACAAAGAAAACCCCAAGCTCACAAACACAGCTCAAGCTGCAACTCAAAAGACAAGCCTTGCTTCCCACACTCACGCTGCACCCACAAACCCTATGAAAACCACACCAAGAAAGACAGAAACCCTGAAAAAAAACCGAAAACCCCCATGATTCAAGAAATCCCAAAACCCAAATCATAGCACAAGAATTCTACCCTAGGTAACGCTATCCAGAAGATGCCGAGAAAAATAGAAAATAGAAAACAAACTCACCTGGTCCGGGTCTTATTCCACGTTGGGATTCTAGGTTGGGGGAGAAGCTGGAGAAGCTCTTCGCTCTCCTCCATGAATGCTAGATCCTCCTACCTCTTCCCCTTGTCCCTGCTTGCCTTTCCTTTGCCCTTTTCCTTCATGATTTTTTTAGTCACGCTGATGCTGATGCTAATGCCTTGGCTCACTAGGTCACACTATCGTGTCAATTTCCAGGAACTCACGCTAAGAGGAATGATGCCTTGTACTCCAAAACTTTCTTTTCTAACCTCTAAAACTACCTTTTCCAAATTAAATTAAATTAATTTATTTCCTTTTTATTTTTTCTCCCTTTTATTTTAATTATACTTCACCATGTTTGCATGTTTTGCCTAATATCCTCCATTATGCCAGACTCTGGAGATGAGGCCCCCAAAAAAGAAAAAATTCTTATGAGGAAGAGGAGAAAAGTTCAAAAAATAAACACTAAAGATAAATAAACATATTTGAACATGTGGAAATATGTAAAGATGCACATGAAATTCCTAATACTTTAAAATCTCCATGAACTTACTGTTCACTCAAAATTTAAAAAGTCAAAAATTTAAAATTTAAAAATGGTGCACTGCCATGTGGCCTAGTATGGCCCTAAACTACCATGACCATCACCGTATCTCCTAATTTTGTTAGTATATAGTTTGATTATCCTATGTTTGTTTACACATTGTAACTCTCCTGCTAAGGAGGTGTCTCTTATTTCACTCCTGTTTTGATTGGCAGGAGTAAGCATCATGACCACCAAGAGGATTCTCTCAATATTGTCTCTCAGTGGAGCATACGAGGAGGTAGAAAGAGCAGTCAACCCAGAATCCTTGGATCTAGACCCATCCACTTATACTGATTTAATAGCCTCCACTCAAGAAATGTCAAACTGGCCTAAAAATGTGACTAAGACTTTGGATCTAGAAGCTAATAATATCATTGAAGATCCTCTAGTTGAAATCCCTATTGCCACGGTCAATGGCAAAACCAAAACATTGAAATTAAGTGCCCTACTAGAATCACAACTTGTCGGTGACATCACTCAAGTGTTAAAATATAACATGAAAACATTTACATGGTCATACATAGACATGCTAGGACTAGACCCCCAGATCATCCAACACAACATCATTCGTAATGAAAAAATCAAACTGGTGAAACAAAAGGCATGGAAGGTTAGACCCGAGGTAGCATTGGCCGTTCGTGCTGAAATCACAAAACTCTACCAAGCCAGCTTCATCCAGGCCATTGACTATTCCGATTGGGTATCGAATATTTTTGTAGTCCCCAAGAAGAACAAGAGTATACACATATGTATTAACTTCCGTGACCTTAACACAACCATTATAAAGGATGATTTCCCGTTAACTAGCATTGATCAACATATTGACACAACTATTAGGCATGCACTATTATCCTTTATGGATGGATTTTCAGGGTACAACCAAATTAGAATCAATCTGGAACATCAACTTAGAAAAACTTTCATGACACCTTGGGGGATGTTTTGTTATACTATGATGCCATTTGGCCTTTAAAATGTAGGAGCTACATATCAACGAGAAATGACATATATATTTAGTGATTACATGCTCAATTTTCTCAATGATTGTGTTGATGATATCGTGGTTAAATCTAAAACAACCAAAGAACATGCAAAAGATCTATACTTAGTGCTTAAGTGTTGTCTCAAATATGACCATAGACTCAATCCAAAGAAATGTGTCTTTGATGTTAAAATAGGCAAAATGCTTAGTTTTGTACTCTCTGAAATGGGAATATGGGTAGATCCTGATAAGGTTAAGGAAATAACTAATATGCAACCACCAAGGAATCTTACAGAACTACATGGTCTTCAAGGTAGGCTACAATTCATCAGACGCTTTATTGAAAAATTGACAAATAAGCTGAGACCTATGCAGCACCTATTACAAAAAAATATGCATTTACAATGGACCCAACAATGTCAGGAGGCATTCAAGAACATAAAAAAAGAACTAACCCAACTATTGACTATCTATCCCCTGCAAAGCAATAAACCCTTTTATATCTACCTTGCAACTTCTGATGCTTCCATTACATCAATGCTTTGTCAAAAATGTTAAGATGGAACCGAGATCCCTGTATATTACCTAAGCCACACTCTAATTACCTATGAACAAGAATACAATGATGTAGAGAAATCATGCCTTACCCTCGTCTTCTCCTTGAAGAAATGAAAACATTATGTCTTCCGTAATCAAGTTTACATCATTTGCAAAGATAACGTACTCTACGCTGTCACCAATAATATATGCAAGTCAAGTAGGATAGCTAGGTGGAAGGCAATGATCACAAAATTTGACTTATACTATGTTGCTAAATCTTCCACAAAAGGTTAAGCAATAGTCACACAATTAGCCATCTTGCCAAGGCATAACCAAGCAATAGTTAACCCTGAGTTCCCTAATGAGAAATTAACAGTATAGATACCGTACTTGATGACTACGAGGAAATATGCTATTTCGATGAAGCTTCAACCTCCCAAGGAGGAAGTGCTATGGCCATTTTAACATACCCCTATGGAGAAATCCAATCCTTCACCTACCAATTAACCTTTTCTTGCACCAGTAATGTGGTAGAGTATGAAGGTCTTCTTCGAGGTCTTCAAGCAACATTAACTTCAGGAATCTCATGTCTTGTAGTTCAAGGTGATTCATAGCTAGTTATTAATCAAGTCACTAAGGTTTATGCATGCAAGGCTCACCATTTGCAACCATATTGTGATTTGACCAAACATCTACTAAGACAACTAGTAGAAACTGATATACAGCATGTCCCTGAAATGAAAACAACATTGTTGATGCACTTGCCACACTAGCCTTAAACATGACACCCGAAATGTTCCATGCATTGCCAAGATCTATAACAAGTTGTGCTAAACCGATAATTAACACATGTGATGAAACACCTATAGCATCCATTAGTACAACACACAAAATAGAATGGTACAATGATATAAAAGAGTACCTTCTAAGAGGTGAACCACCACAACACTTGACAAATGCTCAAAAGGACATCGTGCGAATACGCTCTCGGCAATATGCATTAATAGGAGACACCTTGTGTCGCAAATCCTACGAAGGCATTCTGTTGATGTGCATTAGTAGCATTGATGGTCAAACGATTATAGAACAAGTCCACAAAGGACTTTGTGGAGGGCACATTGCACCCAAAGCAATTGCAACGAAGATTACACATTTAGGCTACTACTAGCCACATATGGAGTATGCTTGCATTTCCAATGTCAGAACATGTGAAATTTGCCAAAATCATGGTAATCTAATACATGTGCCACCTAAGGAATTGCACACAGCAAAAATCACATGGCCATTCCAAAAATGGAAATTAGATTTAATTGGACTGATAACGCCATCATCTTCAGCGGGACATAGCTTTATTATCACCGAAACTGAATATTTTACAAAATGGGTAGAAGCTATTCTCCTTAGGAAGACCACTTCGAAACACATTTGCACTTTCATAATAGAAAATATCGTGACCTATTTTGGTATTCCAGTGACCATCGTTACTGAAAATGGGCCACAGTTTAGCAATGCAGATACTAAAGTCTTCTGTGAAAGCCTAGGCATTAAACATGCATTTTCATCACCTTACTACCCACAGAGCAATGGTCAAGTAGAGGCTACAAAGAAAAATTTCATCATGGTGCTCAAAAAGATGCTAAATTAGAGAAAGAAATGATGGAATGAACAATTAGTCTATGCATTTTGGGCATATAGAATGGCACATTGAACATCTACATGTCAAAATCCCTATAGTCTTATGTACAGATTTGAAGCTGTTTTACCTTTAGAGTTGCAGGTTCCCTCATTATGGATAGCTCTCTCTGGCCTCCTCAATGAAAGTCAAAATAATGAACTATGCATTGCTAACCTTGACTTGGTAGAGGAGCCTCATGTGAAAACACTTGGTCAAATCGAATGGTACTAGAAACAACTATGAAAATGACAGAAACACAATCTGCACAAGTGACCAATCAAAGAAGGAGACTTAGTCCTTAAAGTCGTATGTGAACACTTAGATAAATTCTCAGACAACTGGGAAGGGCCTTACTTAGTCACCAAGGTGTACAATAATGGAGCATTCAAACTTGCTGATATGAATGGGAATGACTTTGCTAATCCTGCAAATCATTTGTACCTAAAATGGTAGTTTGTCTGATAAAATTGAGGTATGTAAAAGTCCTGGCATCATGACTTAAAACTGATACCATGAAAAGGTCCTGGAATTAAAAGTAATACCACAGAAATGTCCTAGCATCATTACTTAAAACTGATACCACAGAAAATTCCTGGCATCATGACTTAAAATTCATACCACAAAAAGGTCCTGGCATCATGACTTAAAACTGATACCACAGAAAAGTCCTAGCATCATGACTTAAAATTGATACCACAAAAAAGTCCTAGCATCATGAATTAAAACTGATATCACAGAAAAGTTCTAGCATCATGATTGAAAACTGATATCACAGAAAAGTCCTAGCATCATGAATTAAAACTGATATCACAGAAAAGTTCTAGCATCATGATTGAAAACTGATATCACAGAGCTCTGTCAAGTACAATGTTAAACTACCATATTTTTCTGCCAGGATGTGAAACTAGTACCCAGAGTCCACTAAGACTATAAACTAGGTTGCCTCTTAACAGTCCACTATGACTATAAACTAGCAATGCAGCATCTGCTACGATGCTAAACTAGCACCGTCCAAAGGGTTATGACTTGAAACTAACCCACAACAGTATGCTAAGACTATAAACTGGAAACATCATCGACAACCAAGAAAAAACTTGAAAAGATGTGTTTCTGCAATTGGCTGTACATGTTCCACAAAGACTTGCTGCATGATTCGTCTCATGGGCCTTGACAAGGCTGATACTATTCATGATTCTGTCTACTTTGAAAATTCAATGTAGTGGCTCCATCTCCTTATTTAAAGTGCTTACTTAACTATTTTATTTGTGTTTTTCTTGTCTTCTTAGAGTTGTGTTTGTAGGATGACACTCTTGATGCATTCGTACATAGATGCACTTCATCATGATGACAAGGTATCACATTCTTCCAGATGCACATAACTAGGATAATCAATCCATTGATAAGTACATTCCCAAATCCTAATACATCCCCTATTTTCCCATCATTTCACAATTATCCTATTCAATTACACCCCTGGATACATTCCACTGAACTCAAAACTCTTGATACATTGTTGCACACTGTGATCCTCTAAGTAGTTGCAATGCAAAACATAGTACACGATGCATGACAAAAAATGCCAGATCTCAAACACGAGCATGACACAAAAATCAAGCTCTTTCAAAAAGACCAAGAAAATAAAAATAAAAGAAAAAGAAAAATAAAAGAAATGGAAAAGAAAAAACAAAAAGAAAAAGAAAAAGAACAAAAAGGTTAAAAAGAAAAATGCATGGAAAAGGTCTTTATGACCCCATTTACATCATAAAAAAAAATACTATTGGCTATTCTCATACAAGCCCTAGGCAAAAACGTAATTGTCTTGGAAAATAGTTACACTCATGTCTCAAAGAGACCATGTTGTGCATCATCGCATGGCTTTTCCTATTTACAACGGGCCCTATAAACACCCCATAAGAGTCACATTTCTCCAAAGAATGCACCTCATATGTCTTGGCTCCAAGTCTACTAAACATTGGCTATTGAAAAGGACCAAGGATGTAGCTCATTCACATGAGAGCACTTCCTCTCCCACAATCCCAGAAGCAATCATAGCCCTTAACCTTCTGGATTCCCTGGTTACAACCGATTCCCTTGCATCTTGAACCACATTCCCTCAAATTCCATGTACTTTTGAAAATAATGTGATGACATCCAGCCAAGGGTCGATGGATAATATTTGGTATCTAGTTATTCATGGTGTTTTTCACTTCTTTATCAACACCTCTCAGGTGGATTCCTCTAGACGTCAACAAAGAGGGGCCAATGAAACACTGCTAATTTCATCCTAACACTTTGAAACAAGAATGACTCAAGCCATTTTGAGCTTTCAGGAGGAAAAATTTGGCTAAGGCATGAAAACCACGCTAGCTAAATCAAGCTAGCTTACTCATCTCGTCAAGCTGGAAGCTTGCCCACACACGTCCAACTCACATATAGCTGTCCATTAGACATGTGTCACTAGATCCGCTTTCCTCTCATCTCCCAACCGTTGATTCCATTCTCGAATTCCACACCTGAGCCCGACCCAACCCTATAAATACCCTTTCAATTCAAATAAACAGGGTTGGTAATTTTGAAGGTTGACATCTTAGGAAACTTAGACCAGTAATCCTTGGGCGCTCAGTAAACTTGACTCTTAGCATCCAAGCACTTCTGAAATACATCACATCACATCACCCCAGGGCTTGGCACTTGACCTACCATTCACACATGTAGCTACTCTTTGACCGGTACACATCTTTTCTAAGCAATACAATATAGTTCATTTTTCTAGCCATTTATTCTATGCTTTACATTCAGTTTACATTTAGTTTATGTTTTATTCACAATATAGTTTCTACATATGCTTTCCATTTACATTTCATGTGCATTATTTGCATTTTAAAACATTAGTTACAATAACCCCAGTGCAAGCCATAGTTTATGCTTAGGGAAGTCCTTAGATAATTTGCATGCAGACCATCCAAGGCACTCTACCTTCGTTCGTTTTCTAGCTTGCCCTCAAGCAAAGGCAGGGTCATCTGTACTTGTCCAATGATCTTATGGTGTCTGTTTCCCTTCCAGCCTTACATCAATGATTTAGGTCAATACAGTCACATTGTAGAAAGGATTTGATCTAAAATGAGGAGAACCCTTTGTGTCTATGTCAAAGAAGAATTATCATAATTAAGTGTCCAGCAAATCCAAAGATTGATTGAGCAGGTAGCTAAAGAGAAGGGAAAAATAAGAAAATGAGAAAGTATAGAAAAGTATAATTACAATCCTTCCATTCACAAGTGGGAGGTTTGATTTTGTGATAGTGAGAAAAAATTAGCACTTGATGAGGTGGTGAATAAGAATGCCTTTCCACTTTAAAAATTTCAATTTGAAATTATGGCTAAGATTGATTAGTTATGGGACTCCATGAATAGAAAATTTAAAGCTATCCTAGAAACTGATGAAGACTCCAAAGAACAAGGTAGTGATCATGAGCACAAAAGCCACAAGGAAGCTGAACATGCCTATCAAAGAGGTAAGGGTAAGAATGCTACAATAGAGGAAGTTGCAAGAAGCAAATTAGATGATGATGCTGTGTGTGACGTCTACCACTATGAACATCCTAAAGGATGCTGTCCTATTTTTTCATACTTACAATAATCTAGGATCCCATCTAACCAAGGCTCTTCCTCACTTCATACATCTCTTTTCTTCTCTAATAAGGAAGGTTGGTTGTTCTATGGAAGTACTCTTGTGTCTCAAGGGGATGGACTAGTCTTAGAATGGTAATGCGATGTCACTAAATGTTACTGGGTTTTTTTTAGACTAAGGATGGATCTTATCAAGTTATTTAACCATAAAATTCACAAGGGACTTCATGTGACCTTAATCAGGAACTCCATTCCACTCTCTCTCTCTTCCACCTATGCTTCCCATGTTCCACCTCATTGCCACTTTCATGTTCTTATTTGATGTCTTTGTCTAAAATGTTGAAATTCTTAGGTAGTTTCTTCTAGGTTTTTGTATTTAACTTTCTATAACCATTAATTATCCATGGAGTCCAAAGACTCCTTGATTTGAAGTTATGCAAGGGTAATAAAAGGCCTGTGCTTGCTTTGGGGAGGACCCACTTGCATATCTTATGGATGTATTAGTTAAGTTCTTTATCTTTAGATACTCTTACAATCAAATACTTTTGTTTATCTCATTAATGACATCCAATTGTGCACATTTTCATAAATTTTTTTAGTGAAACCTATTATAGTTACTGTTGTAAATTCTTATATCCTCTTCAAGCATTTCTTCACATTTGAAGTTTTTCAAATTTAATGGTCGTATATCCATTTTACCATATTTATCAACTTTCCTACTAACATTGTTAATTGAATCAATCCACCATAATCACAACCTAGCTAAGTATAATCACTAACAAGATGAGGTACTTCAAAGCTACATGTTACACATTACACACTAATCTATGATTTTTTTGTGATTACAATGGGAAGCATGGACTACCTTCACCAAGGATCACATGGTAGTACCACATGATGAGGACTATTCATGATCATCGGATCTTCTCTCTCACTCTTTAGCTACGAAGAGAAGTTCAATGTTAATTTTGTCTAGGGTGATCTCTTCTCTTGTCATGAACATCCAATTTTAACTTAGGAGTTTGTTTTATTCCATTGAAGTCAGTTTGTATGTTAGTCAATAATCCCATACCTTTCCAATATTTCTTAAAGAACTTGGTCATCCTCATCTTCACTTGAAGACAAGTTTTCATTCAATTGTGGGGGCATGATGAATCATGTTTTTACTCACTTTGATATTACAGCCTCGATATTAGATACCCAATGTTGGAGCCCAAAATGCGATGTCAAATATCTGATATTGTGGGGTAAATGGAGACCATAAATATAGCACTTGGACTCATGATTTTCATATAGTTTTTATCATAGCATAGCAAAGCTCTTGTAGTTTGTTTATTCCAAAGTTAGCATATTTTTTGAGTGCCCGCAGCAAGAGTCTAAGTGTGTACAGATCTTTGTTTGAGCATTGATGTACCTTAGCATAGTAGTATGATCGAAATAAAAATGAACCCCTTTGATAATCCTTATAGAACTAAGAATATATTAATGTTTTCTTTAATGCATTTGATATTCATGCACTTTACTTTAATGGATTTTTATTGAATAATTAATTTCTAATTGTTAATGAACATAAGCATGACCACTTCAAGCATGCGTGCAGCTCTTGGTAACCCAAAGACACTTAACATTTGATAATCCAACAATGCTCCATGCATTCAAGATGTGTTTGGAGAGTAGAAATGAGTACTTGTGTTAGGTTAGCTAGGTAGTAGATGAATTAGATCTTAAATAACTCTAGCTTTCATTGTGTTCTAGGTGATTATAAAATATAAAATGATAAAAATCACATACCTTAGTTACACTTAACCATATACTTGTACCTCACAAGTGGAACTAAGAAGACAATGATTGTTTCAATTAGATTTCACTTCCCTAAAACTAGTGTACTTATGAAATTAAGGTTTGTGGAGTCTGACCAAATCATGTGTAAATGCTTCTGATTCATATGGTTTGGCATAGGGGTACCTTGCCACTCATAAAATACCTAGAGATGGAGGCTTTTGTGGTGTTGGAGGTCCTTCACCAAGTTCTCATGCCTATGTTGGTGGAGGTTATAGAGGTTCAACTACTACCATTTTTTTTGTTAGAGGAGGTCTAAAAAAATACAAAACTCTTCTTCATTGTGCCCACTATTGGCTCAAAATACTTCCTCTTTGCTTTACATCTGCATCCACATCCACATGCTTCTCATTTACCAAATTCAAAATCATACCCCATATGCTTCTCCCTTGCCAAATCCAAATTCTTTTTCCATTTCCCCACCACCACTAACACCCTCTCCATGAAGATTAAGAACTAGATTCCATTTGCTCATGTAGACCTGCATTGCAATGCAAAAATAAAAAATGATGGAAAGGTTGGATGGGAACAGTTACCCTAGCTCTCATGAATCATGTACTTGTGAGACATTTCTTTTCTTGATTACATTCTTTCTACATCTTCTCCTATGAGCCCAAACCCTCTTTAAACCACATCCTACTCTCCAAGTACTTCTTTTGCACATCATCATGTCAATGTACTCTAATGTTAAAGGATGATAAGAAAAAATGAGTATATGAGCAAAGTGTTTGGGTTTAGTATCACTTTCCCTTTTATGCTTGTGTCATGCCACTATCCTATGTTACCATATCACCTTCCTACATTGGCTACTAATGTGACTAAAACAAAGTTTTAGAATCAAATATTTTCAAGCCTAAACTAACTCAAGATTCTATTAACATGAAAACACTCACATTTAGCCTTCAAATTAACCTTACATAATTATAAAGTTAAAAATTTTTTCTCATGTAATCTTAACCTAACCTTGATCTATTACAGGGAATGAATCCTATCTTAAGTATTTATTGGGTGCAATGTAGCCATGGGATCCATCCATGGTAAGTGATTTAAAAAATCAATTATAACCTCTTTAGATCAATAACTAGTTTTAAGAAAGAATCACCTCACTAAACTAGCCATCACTAATCCCAAGAATGAGAACAATATCCAATAGGAACAAACCTACTAAAGAGTATGAAGATTACAAAAGAACTCTATTTCCTTTGCCTAGGGATACAACAATATGTCAAGCCTAGATCCATCTTTGATTCAACACAACATCATTCTAGTGAAAGGTTCCAAGCCAATTAAGCAAAAATCTAGAAAGAGCAAACCTAATTTAGCCATAGTCATAGTCATTAAGAAAAAGATATTAAGCTTTATAATGTAGGTTTCATACAACCCATAGAATACTCAAATTAGATGTCCAATATCATAGTTGTTCCTAAAAAAATAGATCCATGAGGATATGCATCAATGTTTATTATATTCATAAGATAACATCTAAAAGATGAATTTCTATTGCCAAAGATCAATCAATTCATAGAGAAAATAATAGGTCACATCTTAGTTTTGTTCATGGATTATTTTTTAGGTTATCATATACAAATTAATCATTAGCATTAATGTTTTACAACTTTTATGATTCCATGGTGAATCTTTTGTTGCACTAAGATGTCTTTCACGCTTAAGAACACTAAAGCAACATACTAACAAGTCATGACATTCATCTCTAGTTATATGATGTTCAAAATTATCAACTCTTATGTGGATGATTTAACTATTAAATCTATCATAGCATCTGATCATCCAACTTATCTTAACATAATCTTAAAATGCATATCTTATCTTAGAAGTGTAAGATATTAGAAATCATAGGGTCCTTCCAAAAATAGAGGTTGGATCTTATAGGATCAATTAGTCCTTATTCTTCTTCTAGTCATTAATTTATGTTGACAAATATGGAGCATTTTACTAAGTGGATTAAAGTTATCTCTTTGAAATGTAACACATTCAAGTACATCTATCATTTCATCTTAGATCATATCATCACCTACTTTAGGATATCCTTGTACATTGTAACTTGCAATGAATTTCTATTCAAATGCAAATATGTTACAAAGTTCTATGATTAGTATCAAAATATCTAATCATTATCATCTCCCTATTATGCCTATTCCAATGATAAAGATGAATCAACCAATAATACCTTATCCATTTTCTCAAAGACATGGTTGATTAGTCTCAAAGAAATTTTCTTTTCTAGTAATCTCATATCCTTTACATCTATGAAATCATTTTTTTGAAATACAACTTGTTGAATCCCATTCATGTTGACTTATGGATCTGAGGTGATGTTATCGGTGGAACAAGATGTATCATCTTTTTGAGTAGACCTAAACAATTAGATGAAAAATAAGGAGAATGAAAAAAAGCATTTCATTGAGCTAAACACTCATATGGAGAATTGCCAGCAAGTAGAGATTAATATTTAAAGTCAACAAGAATCCATATGCCATAGGAATGATAATTATGTTTGACTAAGGGAGGTTAAGGAAGTTGATCTTGTCCTACAATATTTTTCAAATGTCAAGACATCCAAGTTCTCTCCCAGCTAGTAAGGATTCTTCATCACCATAAAAATATCAATAATAGAGCATATTACCTCATAGATTCGGATGAGAATCAATATCCAAATCCTATAAATTAAGCATATCTAAAAATTACTATATTTGAAGCAAGACAAAGTTAATCTTCATCAAGTTTATTCAAACCCTTATGTCCTATCTCACCTATGCTTTATTTCATTACTTTCAATTCTCTCCCTTTCTTAATTTTTATTATAGATACACATATGCTTTCTCCTCTATGTTTTTTTCCACTTATCTTCTATACATATCATATATAGTTTAATCTATTTTTCCACTTTCTTCCTATCCCATTCTACTAATATTTCTTCCTATTAGCAAACCATGGTGCATGTGTTTATAAGTGATCTCCCTTATGTAGAGAGGTATGAGTGTTCTACCATTTATACTTCATTTAAGGATGTGTTTAGTTTGAGTAGGATAGGGAGAGAATTATATTAGGTTATCAACATCGTTAAACTATGGGATCTAGTCATGTCTCACTTTTGTGATATAACACCTCAACTTGATGTATAGGTGATGTTCCTAATTTGTATCCTTGGTTTGTTATTTTTCTTGATTTCAGAATTCTATATGTAATCTTTCTTATTTTATGTTTTCTATTTTTCCTTTAACTCCCTTTTCTATTTATTTCCTTTCCTCTCATCAACACATTAGTGAGAATTGAGTGAGATTGTTGTATTTCAATGAGGATGTGTTAAGATTCTAAATGGGACAAGGTGTGAAGAAATATTAATGGCATCCTTTCAACTATCTTGTATGTATTACATAGCCATGTTCCCCTTCTATCGTACAACATTGTTCTCATGATAGATGTATTACTGATATCGTTAGATTCTCCTTTAATCCAATTTATTTTCTCTACTTTTATCATTGTAGTTACATTTTGAAGTCATCATCGATGTTCTTGATGAATCCTCAATTAACATCTTAGCAAGATCCATCAATATGGGATAATGTTATATCCACCTTTTTTGGTACTTCATCAACTATGAAAAGTGTGGTTTTGACATCTCAAATCCATTTGAACCATCAAAATTGCTATCCATCCAATCATAATATCCTTTAGCATTTTAGGTTTCTGCAAGCTTCTTGTAATTGAATTTAATCATTCTCTAGAGAAAAAGCATTAATTTCAATAATTCCAATAGCATTTGGATGTTTGAATCATCCACATGACATAACTGATCTATCATGAGATATAAAAGTAGTTTAAAGAAAATGAGCATGGGAGGAAGGCACTTCCCTTTCCATGCCTCATTTAGAAGTTATGAAAAAGGGGAGGGATAGATCACTACACCAATGACACATTGAGACATGCTCCTATTGCCTCTTAGGCAGAAATCATGAAGGAAAAGGTTCCTACCATGACCAAGGAAGAGGAGCACATGAAACTATGTCATAGGCATGAGATACTATGGAGCACATGCAAAAGATCTGAGAAAAACACTTGTAGTAGCTGCAAGCTAGTCTGAGTGGTGACTCACCTATCTATTGACCAACCTTGAGCCATCTAAATAAGGTAACTCATACAATAAGCTGGTTGAAGGACACAATGTCAAATATATATTCCCAATGAATGCAAGCACCTAAACACTTAAATCCTAGTGCCTGAGAGGTAATATATCCATTCTAGGATAACAAATATTCTCAAAAATCTTTGGAAATGCTACTACCTTCTCAATGTTCTTGGATGAGGGAGATGGGCTAACTGTCCTAGTGATGCAACATCAAGGTTAGGAAATGGTGGCCTAGATGGTGAAAAATAGAGTGGGTACGGTCATAAATGTTCCTGTGGCATCTATGCTACATACTCCTACACTTAGAGATGTGAAAACACTTGTAGGAATCGTTAGTGGGAGGCTTAGCACAACCCAACATGAGGAGTTTCTAGAATGCATGGTGGAAATCTAACAACTAATTCTGAAGATCTTTGACCTTCTAGATGACATCACTACTACCTAGTTGGCACTATTGAAGGTAAGGGGAAAGTGCATCATCACCAAAGCTCAACTTAAAATAGCCAGAGCTGAGAATTGAGGCTTAGTTTCAGAGGTTGTAGGACTTAAAGCCTTCCTCATTGATCTCATGATAATCAGCCAAGTAGTGACCAAGGCTAAAGCTTTTCAGTAGCATTAGTCTAAACTTCAATAGATTGAGTACACAAAGGAGTCGATGATCTTTGGCCAATGTTTAGATGATGCCACTATATATAACATTCAGAAGTTCTTGTTGGAAGTTCACTATGAGAATACAAATCTCACTAAGGATAGTCATCAGCTAGATACTATTGAGGCCCAAAAGAAAAAAATGGTGTATATATATGTATATATATATATATGAGATAACAATAGGAGTAGCTTGCCAATGTGATAATGGATTTAAGGAGGTTAGAATCTAAGAACCATATTCTCTCAATGAAGAATGTCCATGCCCTTTTCTAGATATTTGCAATCAAAATCACTACATGGAAAAATGAGGCCCTAAAATTTAAAAGGATCAAGACCCACTATATGAAGCAAGTTGGTTTGTAGAGAAAGATCAATGAAGAAAATTAAATTGATGAAGGAAAACATGAATGAGGTTGTCCAGTAGCTCTATTAAGAAGGTGACATGCAGCAACCTATCTTTGATGCACTGAACACATACAACAAAGCTAGAATTTTCTTCAAGGAGCTATAGATTGAGGAGATGACTAAACACATGGAGCTCATCAGCCTCTCCCATGCAAACTTAGCAATGCTAACTATCAAAAGGTTGAGGTCATATTTGGAAAAGTAGGTAACTAGCTCATACCTATTGTATGAAGCTGAGTTCAAACATCATAAGGAGACCAAGAAGAAGCTTGAAGCAATCAATGCTAAACTTGATGTTCCTAGAAAGTGCCTCACTAATTAGAGATACACAACTATTAACCTAGATAGAAGGTTTAATGACTACCATGAGCTTCAAAATGCTATCAAAGCATTTGACATTGAATGAAAACAATTTGCATCTTGCTTCATCAATGTGAAGGAGCTATTTTATACAATGCATTATCCTTGGAATGTTTCCATACTAGCTCACATTGGTGATGCTATGTGGACCATGTATGATCCCAAGATTAAGGAGGTGAAGATTCAAGCATTGATGGATGTTTTCTATCTTTCATCAGAAATCATAGCTACAGCCAAATAGCCATAACCATAGCCTCAACCACAATGGCCATGTGTGCCGAAGGTAGAAGAAGTTCCTTTGATGCCTCAAGAACCTCCACCACCTAGGACCATCTAATTGTATTCCTTGTCTTTAATGCACTAGAGGAGTTTTACAATTAATTTTTTTCATGTTATTTAATTTTGTTTTCATGAATATCAAATTTTGTAATGATTGTAAATCTATACGCTTGGGCACTTAGTGTTTGTTTATGTGTCAGTTGTTAGTCAATAATCCCATACCTTCCCAAAATTTTGTACAAAATTTTTTCCTCCTTATGTTCACTCAAGGATGAGTTTTCATTCAGTCACAGAGGTATGACGAGTCATCCTTCATAGGCTACATTGATAGGATCTTGTCAATGTGATTGTGTCGATGTAAGGTTTGACGCAGTGATGCATACACATCAACTCAGTGTCTTGTCTTATCTATAAATATGCACTCAGAGTTACATTTATCACATCCATTCATTAGTAGCTAGCTTAAATCTTTCATTTTTATTTCTCCAAAGTTAGAATATTTTCCAAGTGCTTGCAATAGGAGTGAGAAGTATATAGATCTTTATTCAAGCACTGATGTACCTAAACACCTTGGTATGATCGACAATAAAGATGAGCTTCCTTCATAAACCATGTAGCATGGGGACTTAGATTAATGTTTAATTCATGAATTTATTATTAAAGCACTTAAATTTCATGAATTTAATTAATTAATTAAATTTGCATAATTAATACACATAAGTACAATCATCTCAAGGATACACCTAACACTTGGTAATCCTAATAGTGCTTAACGCTTGGTAACCTAGTAGTGTTATAACATATTCAAATGTGTATGGTAGATGGGAACATATGCTTATGTTGGTACTAGTTAAGAATTAATTAGTTATTAGATTAATTAACAATTTAAATAATTTTTTTTAACACTTAGATGATTTAAAAAATAAACATATAGTGATAAAAATCATATGCCTTAGTTACAATTAATGATAAACTTGCATTTCATAAGTGAAACTAAGAAAAAAGTTATCACATTCATTAGATTTACTACCTAGACCTAATATACTTAAAAATCTAAAGTGTATATAAATTTGATTAGATTGCTTAGTGAATGCTAGTGATTCATATGGTTGGGCATAGTGACTACTCATTTCTCATCATTATCATCGTGTCGAGGACTTTAGTTAGCCACATGTACTATCTAGGATAATAGTAAAATCACTAAATGATCATTGTAATAGTATTAATGATTTATCTTTTTAGAAATATTAGTATTTTCAGTCACACACACATTATTAATTGAAAGCATGTCTCTTTCACAAAGGACCAATAATGCATCATATGATAAGAACATTAGTAGGTTAAATGGTAGGATCTATATTGAAGAAAGTTGGAGTGAATCACTAAATGTAGGGGTTTCATATACTTATTTAAATCCTTACTATACTCAAAGACTACTAGAGGAGATGAAGTAAGTTCTAGATGAAGGAGGACCTCCTCTAAATTTAGAAAGGATACATCGAGGGATCATAGGGAGAACTATTGGAGCCATGGCGATTCTCCAAAATCACGATCCTCCTCTTCCTCTTGAATGCCTAGTTCTAACAAAGATGAATGTAGGTATAGAGATAGAAGTCCTATAAGACCCATTCATAGGAAGCAAGAGCTAGTACCCAAAGGCCCCGAGAAAGAAAGCTAGTTGAAAGAAGAAAATGCCCAGGTGGCTTTCTTTCTCTTACAATCAAGCAAAAATTAACCTATAAAATTAAAATGAAATCAAGAGTTCCTAGATCTATTCTGAAATAGGTCAATCAATATTAATTTTTATGAATCAAGAGATAATTTTATAAAGAAATAGACATAGTAAAATATATGTGCAAGATTGATTAGATTAAAAAAATTAAAAAATTTATTATTCAACCTAAAATAAGTATTTAATCAAGATAATTTGCATATTTGGAAACCAAAGAAATGACCAAAAAGTAAATAAATTAATAATCTCGTATTTTTTCAATCACATAATAATATTTTATAATTTCCAGCCAAAAACAAAAACAAGATCTAAATTTAACTCTTGTAACCATTTTACTAGTAATCATTTAATCAAGAAATTCATATGTTCAATAGTACAAAATAAATAGATCACAATGATAAATTAACATCCTAGGTTTTCCCCCACTCCATCAACTTATAGAAAGATATCAAAATCAAACTTGAGAAGGTATAGGAAATAAAAAGGTATAACTAAAGATTCAGATCCAAGATTTATGCATTTAAAGGGGGAGGGTTCATCAACCAAATTCCAAACAAAATCCAAAAATTCAAAAATTTTAAAACATTCACAATTATCGATGGGCCTAAGGATACTCTCACTTTTTGCCATCGGTACTAATCCTTATATCAATTATCCATAGCCCCTATTGGAAATCCTTTGCCAAAAATGCCCCAAATCGTTATGGGTGTTTCTAAATCATTACAAAAACAACTCTCATCAAAGTCATTTAGGTGTGAGAGTATAAAGGATGGTTGGAGAGATACAAAAAAAATGGTAATAAAGGATTTCAAAAAAAAATCTAAGCTTACAACAACAATCTTGATATTTTCATACAAGCGTTGTGAAGGTGGGTAGATAAGCAAGAAAAGAAAAGTTTGAGAAAATCAACCCTTGTTAGCCATTATCAAACATAACAAAGATGGATCATTTTGCCTCCTTGTTTAGATATCTTACTTACTAGGAGGAATTATCAGAATATTGGATTACTATGCCTCCCTTAATTTCCTTCTCCTTGCTATCTCTTATAGCAGCCATAGTTTTCTCTCCCTTCTCAGCCACACTCCTTGTTGCTATATCCATTTTTTTGTTTGTATTTTGCATAGCTAATTTTTCCTTTTATGTGTATCCTCTTTTTTAATATCCTCCTCTTCCTATTTGTAGGTGGAATAAGAGATAATGAATGGTCTCTTGTAACTAACTTCTTGTGGATTGTTCATATTCTTTTCTTTCTTTTTAAAGATCTCTCTCTCTCTCTCTCTCTCTCTCGGGAAATGGGTCATGAGTTAAATTCTCTTCATGATCACTATAAAAAAGTCAATAAAATATGTATATTCATAGGTTGTAGGTTCAATTCCTAAATCAACAAGTTTAGATATTTTAAAATTCAGATTTTTCTAGATCTTAGGTTCAATTCCTCTTGACAATTACAAAATATTCCACCATAATATCTATCTCCTTATCATTCAAAATAATCATATGATGCATGGAAAGAGCTTTCAAATAGATTCATGATAAGGGTAGCTCAGGATACATAATCAAATAAGGCACCTTCTTTTTCAAGTCATCAGCAATGTGAATTTTTCCCATCATCGTACGAGCCTTGAAAGGTTATCATGTGACCTTTCTACAGTAATGGAGAGGGTACTTATACTCTACTATTTTAAACTAAAAATATCAATGCATCACATTTAGATAAAATAAAATAAAAAATTAAAATATAAAGTTATAGTATTTGCAAATAATATCCCTGATTCATGGGTCAGGTTCCTCCAATTTGATTCATAGGTTAAGTTTCTCAATATGAGCATTATTTTGCATCTCAACATACTTATTTTAGCTCCTGAGGCACACCTTCGAGTATCATCCTCTATTTTTCTTTTGTTTCTCAACATCTCTATTGAAATAGAACAAAAAAGATTTTCTTTTCCTATATATTATTTATTAGTATTATTTTAAATCATTCCCAACATGTATTTTACATCATATTTCTTATGCATAAAGTATTTAAATAGTTAATCATAATACATATAAAAATTTGGTCAACAAATTTATTACTATTCCAATTAGCCATGTCCACCATAGTTCAAACAAATCACACACACAACTTATTAACAAAATATGCACACAAACACATAGAAAGACTATCATAATTATTAACGCAAAAACTTAAGGAAATTTGGTTCATTACAACTTCACTATGGGATCAAGACAAAGATAAGAACTAAACCCAAGAGAAAAATGAAAGAGATCAAAATGAGCATAGACAAGATCATCACAATTAAAAAAATAGAAACGAAAATTATCATGATGACATTTCTAATAAAAATGAACCCTTGATAGTAACTAGGAGCATGACACAAATCTAGGAGGTATTCAGAATACCTCATAGGCATGAAAGAGAAAGCCACGTCAAATGATAACATATGAATAACATTTCTAGATTTTTGGGTGACTATAATTTTCATCCACAACATTATCTACATGACTTCTATGATGCTTGTACCTTGTAGAACATCAAAATTAAGTGGAAAAACCTTAAGCTATTTTCTAGAATACTCATAGAGGAAGCTAATGTTTCTATAAATTGTTGGAGCCAAATCCAATACATCAGTGGTCTACAATGCTTGAGATTTTTAATGAAAAATATCAAACCTATGAGAGAGTATCAAATCTGAGAAAATAAATCCAAGGATGAAAGCAAGGAAATCATGAATCCTTGGATGTGGACTTGGACAAATACTATTCTCTACTACATAGATGTCTAGGTCATGGGTTTTCTCAAAAGAAGCAACTTCTCCACATCATAGATGGGCTTTGTAACCAAATGAGGAAGACCCTTGAGATCAACACCCAATGGTGACTATCCAAATTAAGAGACTATCAGATACAAAGGCTAGTGGAACAGGTGACAAAAGAAGGAGAAGAACTATGTAAAAGGAAGAGTGTTGAGGAATATAACCAGGATCCAACTCTTCGAAGAAGAGAGGTCCATATGTATGCTAAGGAAAAAGAGGAACATCTCAATGTGTTGATTTCACAACAAACCTTGCCAATACAAAAGGCTATCACTGAGATCAAAGTAGGGCTAGATAAGATGTGAGAGTTGATGAACAAAAAAGTTACAACCTATTTAGAAACCATAGGGGAGAAGGTAGTGCAAAAAGAATCAAGTGATCTAAACAAAAAGAGGAAAAAGAACATTGAAACAAGTAGGAACACTTATTAGAAAAAAGAAAAAATGAGTATAGTAGAAGAGGTTACAAACTAAAATATAGAAGCAGATGATGGATGTGACATTTTCCAATATGACCATCCAAAAAACTATTACCCAGTTATGTTACATCTACATGAGTATTTGGCTTTTACTTTGAGTCCCAAGTTTCTCCAAAAGCAAATGCCTAGAAAATTACCTTACCCACATTGTAATTATAGATAGTCCTACAACCAACTATACTATTTGAATAGGAGTTCTTATTAGCCTCAAAACTACTATCAACCACAGTGGAAAAGCCCACAATTGTGGGGGAGGCCATCATCAAATTAGCACTACACTTATTACCAACTACACCCATATGGATATTATGTTCAACAACCTATTTATGAAACTAGTTTTACTTTATCTACATAAAATTACTACTACCATTCTTCTAAATATCATCAACCTACAACATCTTCTATGGGATTACCATCTAGCATCTCGTATCCTTCAGCACATCCTCACTACTCTTATACTTTCCTCCATCATATATCACCACTGATAATGCAAGAACAATTGCCATCACAGCCTCAGTAGAGGAATACCACTTATGCTATGAACATACATAGAAATGATCATGTTAATAGATCTCTACAAAAATCTAGAAAACATTAATTCTTTAGGAAAGTTTTCACTCATGCAAATAAGATGTGTAGATCTCCTAGCTCATCAAAAACAGCATAAGGCCAATTTGGTGCAACATCCTTTCTTGCCAAAATAATGTCTCCCAATTATATGTAAGAGCCAACAACTATCACCACCCTAAGAAAAAATGTAAAGATAAACCTATCATTGAGGAGGGATAGAACATTCCATGCATTACTAGTAATAGCAAAGGATGCAACTGTGGGCTAAAGGCTCAAAGTATTCAACTAATTCCTACACCAGCCCACGAAAAACATGAGGAATAAAAGTTTGTGTAAAACTAGGTTCACAAAATAGCCATAATATACCCATTGGCTTACCTAAAATTGGGATCAATATAGCAAATATCTTTACACAAGTGGATCCGAAGGTTAAAAAGAAGTGGGTCTAGCAGTGCTACAAAGTGGACTGCAAGGAGTATGATGCACTCACCATAGTAGAACATGTGTACTTCAAAATAGTGGCCTACCGCCTCAATTAGATGGTGAGGCCCAATAAAGTGACTGCTTTCTTCAGCTGTTCATGTACTACTTTGAGGAGGAAATTTTCCATTAGCCTTCCACAGTTAATCTATTTGGAAATAAAAAAGTGATTTAAAGAAAATGAATGTGGGAGGAAGGTGCTCCCCTTCCGATGCCTCATTTGGAAATTATGCAAAAGGGGATGGATAGCCCACTACACCAACAACACATTAAGACATGCTCCTACCACCTCTTAGGCAAAAATGATGAAGCACAAGTTCCCTTTTGTGATCAAGGAAGAGGAGTAGACATGACTACCATCCACTTATGAAACAATGTTGGAGGCATGTGCTACTATGAAGTGCATGAAAAAGATTCAAGAATAACTCTTACAATAGCTGCAAGCTAGTTTGAGTGATGATCCATTTATTTAATGATAAACCTTGAGCCATCTAAATGAGGTAACTTGTACAATAAGCTATTTGGAGGACAGAATGCCAAAATTCTCTACCCAATGAATGCAAGTGTTCATGTGGTCAAATCCTAGTGCCTGAGAGATAACGATGTCCATTCCATGATAATAGTAATTCCCAAAAATCTTTGAAAATATCACTACCTTCTAGATGCACTTGGAGGAGGGAGATGGGATAACTATCTTAGTGATGTAGCATTAAGGACAAGAAATGATGGTCGAGGTGGTGACAGAAAGAGTGGGCGAGGTTCTAATTGCTCCTACAACATTGATTCTAGATAATGTTGCACTCAAAGATGTGAAAAAATTTCCAAAAATGATCAGTGAAGAACTTAGTATAGCCTAGCTTGTTGGAATAACTAGTGGGAGCTCAACAACCAATTTCAGAGGTCTTTGACCTTTCAAACAATATCACTGCTACCCGGTTGGTGCCATTGGAGGTAAGGATCAAGTTCATCACGACTAAGGCTTATCTTGAAATAGCTAGAGCTAAGAATTAGCACTTGGCTGGAAAATTTGTAATACTTAGAGCCTACCTCACTAATCCCATAGTACTCAACCAAGCAATGAGGAGGGATGAATCTTTTTAGTAGCTTTATTCTAAACTTTAGTAGGCTAAGTAGGCAAAGAAGTTAGTGATCTTTGACCAATCCTTAGCTAATGCTACTATCTATAACATTTAGAAGGACTTTTCTAAGTTCACTAAGAGAATGAAAATTTGACTAAGGACAATCAAAATGGTTGAATATATAAGATAACAATAGGAGTATCCTGTAAAGGATACAATGAATATAAGATGTTGGCAACCAAGAAATGTAATCTCTCAATGGAGGAGGTCCATGCTTGTTGCTAGAAATTTGTAATTGAAATCACTGTCTAGAAGAATGAGGCCCTTAAATTCAAAATGATTAAGAACTACTACATGGACCAGGTTGATTTTTAGAAGGAGATAAACAAAAAGGAAATCAACCTAGTGAAGAAAAAGGTAAATGAGGCTAAACTATAGTTCCAACAAGGAGGTGACATGTGGTATCATATCTTTGATGGGATGAATGTCTATAACAAAGTTGAAATCCACCTCAAGGAGCTATAGATTGAGGAGATGATCAAATACATGAAGCTCACCAACCTTCACTATGCAAACGTAACAATGCTAACTACTAGAAGGTTGAGGTTAGATTTGGAAAAGAAAATGGATAGCTTATACCTATTGGACAAGGCCAAGTTCAAGCACCATAAGGAGACCAAGTAGAAGATTGAATCAGCAAATGTTGAACTCGATGTTCTTAGGCAACACTTCACTAATTAGAAATCCACAACTAAGAACCTAGCCAGAAGGTTGAATAACTACTAGGAGTTTTAGAACACTATCAAAGTATTTGACATTGAATGAAAATAATTTGTAACTTGGTTCATCAACGTGAAGGAGTTGTTCCTTGCAATGCCCTATGCTTTGGATGTTCCCATACTAGTCAACATTATTGATGCTACATTGACCATGTATAATTCCAAGAGTAAGGAAAAGAAGATGAAAGCATTGTTGGATGCTTTCCATCTTCAACTAGAAGTTGTAGCTACAACTATATAGTCATAACCATAGCTTCAACCACAACAACCATGTGTGCTAGAGGTAGGAGAAGGTCCTTCGACACTTCAAGAACCTCCACCACTTGGGACCATCTAATTTTCTTCTTCCTCTTCAAGTTGCAAGAGGTGTTGTGCTATTAGTTTTTATCATCATGTTCAATATTGTTGTCATGAACACCAAATTTTATAATGATTATAAATCCTTACACTTGGGAACTTAGTGTTTTTTTTTTGTGTTAGTAGTTAATAAGTAATCCCATACCTTCCAAAAATTTTGTAAGAAATTTATTCATTTTGTTTACTTGAGGAAAATTTTTCATTTAGTCATGGGGATATGATGAGTTATCATTCATGGGCTACGTCACTGTAATTGCATCAATGTAGGGTTTGACGTGTTGATGCATATGTGTCGACGCAATGTATTATCTTGTCTATAAATACATGCTTACCAGCTGCATTTATAGCATTCATTCATTAGTAGCTAGTTGAGCTCTTTTACATTTTTTTCTATCTAGAGTTAGAATATTTTCTAAGTGCCTATAGTAGATGTGAGAAATGTACGGATCTTTCTTTGAGCACTAATGTACCTGAGTGCCTTGGTGTGATCAACAATAAAGATAAGCTTTCTTCATAAACCTTGTAGCAGTTGGACTTAGCTTAATCTTTACTTTATGCATTTATTATTCTAGAACTTTACCTTAATGCATTTAATTGATTAATTAAATTTTGATAATTAATATACATATGTACAACCATCTCGATAATATGCTTAATGCTTGGTAACCCAGTAGCATTATAACATGTTTAGGATGTGTATGGTAGATGGGAATAGATGCTTATGTTAAAACTAGTTAAGAATTAATTAGTTATTAAATTAATTAAGAATTTAAATACATTATTTTCAACACTTCGATGACTTAAAAAATAAACATAAAATAATAAAAATCATATGCCTTAGTTACACTTAACCATCGGTTGCACTTCACAAGTGAAACTAAGAAGACAATAATCACATTCATTAGATTCACTATGTATACCTAGTGTACTAAGAATGAAAAAGTCTACAAAATTCAATTGGATTGCTTAGTGAATGCTAGTGATTTTTATGCTTGGGTGTAGGGACTACTCATTGCTCATCACCAAGCATGGCTACAATCATCTCCTATAAATTGTAAGGCTATACATGGATGTAATGACTTATTTTTAATGTAATAAAGCTCTAATTACAAATTTCTTAGATGAATTATCTTGTTTGTGCAACTATTCACATTCCATAAGGCATTGTTATCATACTATCAAAAATCTTCATTGCTACCAAACTAGCTTTTAGCACCATTTCATTAATTAAAGTCAAACTCATCAATAATCATCTCTCTTATTGATCATTCAAACTCAATATGTTCTACATTTGATTTAGTGTTCTCATTATCACACTTCAATTTTAATTTTTCTTTAGGTTTTCAACATGAAAGTCATCTAGTTTAGAAGCTTAAAGGTCACCTATAAGTTATATTTAATTTGTCAATTTTACATAGAAGAAATTCACATATCTTCATTCTAGATGATAGAGAATTTTGAGGTAAACGTGCAAACATAAATTTTGTTATATTTTAAACATCCAAATTCATGAAATATTTTTAAAATAATTTATCTACAACTCAAGATAAATTCGCACTATTACAAGTTTTTAGACCACAAGTCCATCATAACTATGGTATTATTGAGATCACTTTTCTTTTGACCATGATCTGTGGTCAACTTGTGGTAGAATACCATGAACCATGGATGTATCAACCACAACTCATAGTCACCTCATGGTTAATATAAAGTTAGTAACTAGGAATCATAGTCACTTCATGATTCAGAAATCTCTTAAGAAAATTTTACCATGACTCATGGTGAAGTCATGGTATCTTTAAAAAATTTTAATCTCTATTTTTAGTTAAACCAGAACTTATGTTATAATACCATGACTTGTGATATCCTAGACCATGACTCATGGTCAAGTTGTAATGAACTGTTGGTCATCAAAAACCAGAATATTAATAGATCCTAAAGCATTAAGTCAAAAACTTTCAAGAAAACAATATAACATGGCACATGTACTAAGATGTACAATTTTACTATAGGACATGAACATGTACACATAATTTCATCTTCTAAATATCTTGGCTTAGAGTGCTCCTACAATTACAAATGGGATTAGTGTAAGTGATATGAAATCCATTTTTTCTTTAAAAAGAAAATATAAGAAGGAATCTATTCTAGCTTGTGATATCAAGAAACAACTTTATCATGACACTATTCAACCCAATATTCTTTTTAGGTGTGTTATATGGATATATCAAATAATATTGAAAATACATAAAAGAAATTTATAACCTCATTTCACTTGATGAATTTAAAGTGAAGAAACAAACAAAATAGAATACTATGCTTCTTAAGGTAGAGATGATGCCATTAGAGTTTGAAGATATTTGTTAGTTTATAGCCTACACTCATAATCTTTTTACCTCTTCATTGGATAAGCACTTCAAAAAACTAATGATGAAAACCTATGATAAAGGATATCTTTGTGAAGAAGTTCTATGGCTTAATAAATGGAATATTCAAGAGTCCATCCTTTATTTTAATTTTAACCAAGTTTGCAAATTGGTTAAAAAAACCAACATTTTAGAAACATTGGGAAAATGTAGCAGAAGAAAACATTTCTATTTGAATGGTATCAAGGACTTAATTGAAAGGTAAACTATTTATTTATTAATATTTCTCATCATTTACAATGCCTAACTAGCTTACTGCAAATGATATCTCATGATTTGAGAGTTGAAACAAGTATATGATTCAAAAGTCCTCATGCAGAATGAATGTGTTGATTATGCAATATAAATACCATTGCAGATTAATACTACATTTTCTTGAAATGTTCTACATTAGAGCACATTAGAAATAGAATATTATAGTTGTAAAGTTGGTTGATTGGTTCCAAATTTTATCAAGAGCACTTATTAATTTTCTTCTACATGCTATGATGATTTCAAAATTTATAGCATGTATATTTCTACAATCCAATAGTAATAATACCAAATTTGATTCATGTGGTACACAACCTAGATAAATTAGTAATTCAAGTTCTTTCATTAAAAGGAAGCCACCATGGGTTAATTTGAAAAGCATAAACTTTGAAATAGTAATATTGAAGAATTAATAATAGGAATGGCTTGAACGGAAAAAAGAAAGTGAAGAAAGTTACTAGAAAACCAACAATTATTATTATTAGGTTCTCCTTGCATATGTCTATTTTTAAAAAATGAGCATCTAAACATAATCTCCATCAATGGATTTGCAGTTCATTTTACTAAGAGAGAAATACCTTGATTATAACAATTAATAAAACCAAGTCTGTCTTTTTTGCTTCTAGTGAAAATATCCAAAGCAACTTAAAAGGAAGAAAAAAAAAAAACCTTTCTCTATATTGCTTAGCACAACAATAACAATAGAAAACCCTACCGATCAATTCTATCACTTCTTGCTACTAGGATAAATAATGTTTAGAAAATGTTTAGGACAACAAACTTACCTTTGTTTTATATACTATACAATTAGATAACTAGACAGCAAAAACATGGGAAAGGGTTCTTAACTTGAACCTCCAAGAAAAAAGAAAACGTTGACAGGATTGCAGATTTGCCTTCAGAGTTTTATTAACAAAGGAACATTTTTTAATAATTCATGCCTGGCGCCTGCATCAGGCCAGAGTTATATTTGATTGGTATTTTAAAAATCAGTAAAGTAGTGCAATGTAAGAAAGAATAACCAAGGTAAAAAGTAATAAAAAATGTATGGATTATAAATAAACAGCCTGTGCCATTCCATGTCACCTATTTCTGCCTCCAGCTGCCCTAACGATGTCGACTGCCCAAATTGCCTAAAGCAAGAACCCGGTTCGCACTTTGCAGAGACGATAGAGCGCAGATGTGAACACCGGGTTAGCTTTTATACAAGGGTTTTAGAAAACTCCGATTGCAGCGACGGAAAAAGTAAGAAGGAATAATCCCAAGCAGAGACAGTTGATATATGAATATGGGAGATACGGAAGGCACAATGGAACGCGTCGTGCAGTGGTTTATTTGGTTTTCTAAGTACAGGAATATGAAAGTTGAGAAATGCGGAGAATTCAATTCAGAAGCTACCGTGTTGGGTACAATCGTTGTACCACGCAAGCATTGACATTATTAATTCGGTTTACAAGTAATAGTAATAGTAATAGTGGAGTGGACATAAGTAAGATTATGGCATCGAACACGTCACAAGAGATGAGACTGCTGAATCAACCCCGCGGTGGCATTCTGTCACAAACCAAGGATGTGATGAGATATCAAATGAATGAATCGTTGGATGCTACAGCAGAGGCATCCTCGTTCACCAAAAATGTTGGCTGGAAAAGGAGAGCAATTTTTTTCCTTATTTTTTAACATGGAGTTTATTTTGTGCTTGGCTAGGATACCAGTGCTGTAGATCATGGATGGAGAAATTTGTGATGAATTGCAAGATCTGCAATAGCAAAGCAACATTGAAGTTGATTCAAATTTGGATAGAATATTTAATCTAATGAATAATGCCATATTTTTATTAATTTTTTAAGTTTAATATAGCTTCTTGGTTTGTATAACAAAATGTCTTTAATAGGTTTGGCTGCCATCTGCAATTATTTATGATAACCAAACTCATTTTATAGGCACTACCTTTAGAAAGCTCATGTAACACTTGGGGCTTAAACATAAATTAACAACACCCTACCACCCCCAAGCTCGTGGTCAAGCAGAGGTTACAAATAGGGAAATCACAAAATACTAACAAGAACCATTAGTAAATATAGGAGAAACTAGAGCATGAAGCTCAACGATGCCCTTTGGACCTATTACTCCACTTGAAAATTTCCTATTGGCTACTCTTTCTATGAGCTTGTATACAAAAAATTACCAACACTTTCAATCTAAAAAAATTTTCATACATTATCAACAGCTTGTGACCTTGACCTTGACCTAAGTCTAACATAGAAGGAAAGATTTATGAACCTCAACTTACTAGATGAGAATTCATTGATTGCCCTATCATTCAATAAAGTACACAAAACATTCAATAAAAAATGACATGACCTTAGAATCAGGAAAATAAAATTTCAACTAAGAGATAGCATCCTATACTAGAACCCCACACATGTACCATAAAGAAATAAATTCCAAACATTGTGGGAGGGGCGTTACATTATTTACAAAACCTTTTCCTTTGAGGCCATTTTGATGTACAAACCTAAAAGCCCAAACAAAAAGTTGCTAGTCAACATGTGAACACCTTAATGGATGCACATGCATGCTCAATTTTTTCAATCTTCTCCTTCCAACTTAGTCATGGGAGATATGGCCATCTATACTGATCTAATAGTGTGGCTCCTTAGCTTATTACTTTTTTACAACATTTTTACTACATTTTCCTTTTTCTTAAATGTTTTACACTTTCTTCTATATTTTACTTTCTTTCATTTGGATTTTTTTACGCTTTTCTTGTGTTTTGTTTTTCCTTCTTTATTGTTACTAGGACTAAGTGCAACTATGGTTGTCTATTAATGGGGATTTGTACTATAATGTTATTTGATTACTAATGTCTAGATTCTATCTTTGAATTTTGGTGTTGATAGCTAAGACATGGTTTCTTTTTCATGATAACAAGCAACGAGTCCACATCATCCACCCATCCATGAAACTCTATGGTGTTTCCTTCTTTTGGAAATATGTGCTCCATTCTTAAATGAAACTTTTAATGAATTTGTGACATTAGTAGTTTTCAAACTTGGAAAGCATTAGATGGATATATAAGGTTATGACTTCAAGGGATGATGCTCTTTGTACTTGCCTACGCTTTTGAGTGCATGAGTGTTTCCATGGATTTCTCATCATTTCATTGTCAACCAATAATAGAAAGTAAATTCTTTGCATGTTTTGGTTCCCATCCAAAAATTAAATAATAATAATAATAATGTAAATTTAAAGCACACTCCATAGATAAAAATAATAGTCTATAACACTAGTTATGGAACTAGAAAGACATGTTATCCATGTGTGAAGGTCCCCTCTAACTAAGGCCCATCTCACTTCCTACTTCTCGTTTCTTCTTTTTTGTGAATGGTGATTGATTTATGGGGATATTTTTATGCCTTAGGAGGGTGGACTAGTCCTAGAGTGTGAATTTGAGTCACTAAAGGTGGTTAGTTTTAATTCAAACTAAGGATGAATATTATTAAGTCATATTAACCATAAAAATCCATAAGGAACTTCATGTAACCATGATATTGGCCTCCATTCCACACTCTACCTCATCTACCTATGTGATGAGTGCCGAGGTATCCCTACACTCAACCAAACGAATACGAGTGTAGCACACACGATCCAGTTGAACTCCACAGACTAAGTGCCTACACGCCTCATGGAACACTTAAGGTTAATTATTCATTATCTTCCCAGACTTACTTGTAGTTGTCATGGTGTATGGTTAAGTAAGTCTAAGGTATATGATTTTTATGTCTTTTCGATTTTATCTCCTATGCTGATAAGGTGAAGGGTGAAGAGACTAATTACTAACCTTAACTAACTAAGTCTGGATTAACCTAGCGTCAGCATTCGCTCCCACTTACCGTTCACACCGTAAACCAATGCAACCTTGGTTACTAAATGCTAATCGTTGCTAGGATCACCAAGCGTAACGCACGTACTCGAAGAAGTCATACTGAGGCACTTAACTAGGAGAGAAGGGTTGAGAAAGGTTTAATGACTAATAAAGCATTTAAATGGTAAATAGTAAATAACAATAAATAAAGTCCTAATTAGCCTATTCCATGCACTACAAGGTTTATCCAAGAAGTTCGTCTTTATATTCGTACAAAAACATGTGTTCAAGTACAATATTTACTCGAATAAAGATCCGTTCACTTTGGAGCTCCTATTGTGGGCACATGGAAAATATTCTATCTCTAGAGAGGTAAAATTGCTAGAGTTTTGCTAAGGTTCTAGATCTAGGTGTCAAACAAAGGGAGAGCCACCTCTTATTTATAGACTTGGCGATGCACCACGATATCATGTGGGACGATGTGATATCGCATGGGATATGATATCACGGAAGACGCGATATCACGTACGTGATATCGCGGCCCATGCGATATCGTGTCCCATCATACCCCCATGACTGAGAAAAAATTTATCCTCGAGTTCCTTACAAAATATTGGGATGGTATGGGATTATTGACTCAAATAGAACTAATGGGATGACATGTGAATGGATCATCATTACAAGACAAGACAAAACTAGTGTTCATGACAACAAGAGTAAACACCTTATTACATTGACATCAGGCCTGATTTGGTAGTTGAGAAAGAGAGAGAGAAATAAGTTTTGCTACTGCTAATGCCAAGATTGCATTTTGTTGTCCATTCATAAGCACGCATTGCTCCTTACATAGCTACTTCACCACCGCTCCATTCCAAGTGGTTCTTCGAGATCTGATCCATTGTTGCATGATTACCATCTACACACACAACATAGTCTTATATTAGCAAGGGTACATTAATCATAATGCAATTGATACCTTGCTTCGGCGAGAGGTCCATTGGCTGAGTTGTGGTATGGATGATATGGATATGAAGATATAATAGTGGTGACTACTGAAGGTGTAGGGGTTAGGATAAAATCAAAAAAATTAGGTCTCATACCCCCATGACTAATCGCGAACCTCCAGTAATGATAGAATGGAGAAAGAAAAAGAAAAAGAATTAAGAAATATGGAGAAAAAGAGACAACTATAACGTTGATGAAATGGATGTCAAGATGGAAATGAAAACAATAAAATAGATTGCAAAAATGTTAAGGAAAAGAATTTAACTGGTGCACCAAATAGGAATGTCAGTGGGTCCTCCCCAAAGCAGGCTCATGCCCTTAAACGCCTGACAAACCCACATTCAAAGAGTCCATAGGCTCTGGGAATGTCATTTGGAATAAGAGTTAAAGTATTAGTCACAAGAATTTACCAAAAAGAAGATAATGTATCAACCAAAATATACACTAATGATACAACTGGCAATGAGGTGAACAATGGAGAGAAGGATGGAGAGGAGAGAATGGAATGGAATCCCAAGAACAAGATGGTGTACAACACCTTGTGGATTTCATGATTAATTTGACTTAGTAGATCCCATTCCAAGTTTGGCCTCAAACAAACAACATCCAGTGACTTCACATTAATGCATTCAACCAATCCATCCCCTTGAAGTAATAAGAATGCCTTCACCCAAAAGCCACTACCATTCCGATAAAATGAAGGAGGAGAGAATGGGAAGCGAGAGGCCTTAGTTAGAAGGAAAATTTTTATTTTTTGTTCCATAAATAGTGCTTGTAGCGTAAATGATTATTTTGTCTAAGGGGTGTGCTTTGAATTATCACTATTTTTTTTTGTTTATACATGAGAACCATACCATGCAAATACTTTGTTATTTTTATTTGCTTAGCTTCCCGATAATTGGGTAACATCGAAATCATAAGAAAACGCAAGAAGAAAACATCCAAGCACCTAAGAGGACAGCCAACACAAATGCATCAAGTTCCCTTAAGGTCATACCCTTTTCAATCCTTGAGTCGTTCCTTAGTTTGAGAAATGCCCAGTCACCAATTCATTAATAGTTCTTATTAGAAAGGGATTGTACATTTCCAAGCCAAGAGAGACCATAGAAATTGGTGGATGTATGGATGAAGTGAACTCATTGCTTGCCATATCAAAATAATTATACGTTAGTATCAACACCATGACTTAAAGGTAAAAACCAAACATGAGCAATCAATAGAAAAATAGTTCATACCATTATGAAGAGCACTTATTGGGTGACAAACTTACAAGGTGGATAACACACACACACACCCAAAAAATGAAAAAGTATAATGATGTTATAAAACAAAAATAAGAAAATTTAAAGAAATTTGTAAAATAAAAATGTGTAAAACAAAAATGTTGAAAATAAAAAGTAAAAAGAACTGAGGGCCCCCAAATGATTAGCATAGGTGGCCATCTCCCTAATGACTAAATGGAAAGGGAGAGATAAAAAATAATGAGCACCTATTTGAATTTCTTAAAAGTGTCCAACTTCTCCCGATTGATGTTTTCAAGTTAAGGGGTAGAAGTTAGCGATGCTCATATTCCAATGTATCTATGCCTTTGTTGTGGGCATGAGTTATTCCCCTAGTTCATTCCATGCATGTTGGTTTGCTACTTCATTGATCAGCTATCAACCATTGGGTGTTCTCTTGTTGTATGGTTGCTACATACAGGCAGCTTTGTATCTACATTTCTAGGGCACACCGGTTTCATGCAAGAGATGTTAAATTTTAGATCACCCATAATTCCTGCATGTCATCACCCTTTCAGTCACTATATGTGAGGCACAGAACTTTCTTCTTCTCGATCTTTTCAAAAATATTTTTCTTAGATATTTCTATGGAAAGATTGCAGATCCCTAGGCATGCGTCTATTGTGCTTAGCCATGTCCTTCCCATTATAATTGGGAAGTCCCCTTTGTTGTTGTTAACTTCTATCACTAGGAAATCAGCTGGGTATGACCAACCACACATAGTGGTGATGATGTCCTCCACCAATCCCAAGTGAATGGTGATGGATTGGTCAGCCAGCTCTAGTTGAATGTTACTCTCCTTAAGTTGGGGCAGGTTCCAGGCTTGATACATTTCTCATGATATTAAGTTGACTCTGGAACCTGAGTCAAGAAGAGCCTTATGTGGTTCATTCTCGGTGACTTGGAGGTAGATTAAGGAACTTATAGGGTTAGATAGTTTCTTGGGAAGGTGGCCTACCTTGATCTAGTCAGTTAAAGTATGTGTTAACATAACCGTATGAGTTAAGCTCTGCTGTTGGACTGAAGGGTGCTCCGAAGCCTTATGTGTTGGAGGAGCATACCTAGACTCAACTGCTTGTGGTTATGAGAGCTTGTCTAGGCTTTTAGTTTTGAAGAAAGGTCTTCTCTTTTTGCGGTTGTCAGAACTAGTAGTGGGTTGAATGGTTATGGCTTTCGTAGCGTTACATTGCTACGGTTGAGTGGAGAGTTTCCCTTACATTGTTGGAGCAGGAGATATGGGAACTACTAGAAGAAGAGAGGTGGATGGATTAGGAGGATGGTATGGATGTGGAGCATCTCCTGGAGGAGAAGGATTCCTTCTAAAGTACTCCCAAACTTGGTAGTGATGTTGCAGAGTTGTGTGACCCATGGAATCATTTGGAGAAACCAACTGCTGCATGTAGTATCCATATGAGTCTAGTTTCTAGTAAGGGTATTATTGTTTTGGTGGTGGCATCCCCCATGACTATGGGTGTTGCGACTACTGATGCTGCCTGATGTGTTGTGGTGGAGTTCCACTTGGATAATATGTCAATGGTTGGTGGAACTATCTTGGGTTACCTTGGGGATAACGTAACCTTCGGGGTGTCTACCGTCTCTTAAGTATTGCATTGAGTGCATACACCCCAGACTCTTGTAGATGTGAGATGATTGGACAACATCCCTTACGATGGTCATAGTAGTAGATCTCACATCCACCATCATCGTCTATGTCTAAATCCAAAACCTCATCAGAGATAGTTAATTTCTCTTTACCCTTGACATGTGCAAGGTCTAAATCTCTCCGCTTTTTCTTGTCCTTGTACTACTTCATTCATCCATAGACTCCTTTACAATCTTTAGGATAGTTTCAATTTTATTGTCTAAGAAGCTTCATACTTTATCTACCTTAGCTGATACTTCTGTTGTTAGCTTTTGAAGTGGCAAGGTTTTTCTGTTCACCAACTCTTTGAGTGGTGACTCATCCTCTAAATCAAAAAATCTCACTCCCTTCTTTCAAAGAGAGGGATCATGGTTATATTCTTCCACACTTTCCCTTTTTCGTAGCTCTCCTTCTTCTTTGGCTACTTGTTCCAATAAGCGATGAATTTCATGGGATCTAAGTTCTGATAGTCTCCCTTGGGCATAAGTCCCAAGGGTTCTCCTAGTTTCATACCTTAGCCCATCTACGAGATGAAGAAGTTGATCCCGTTGTGCATAACCATGGCCCAGGAAACAATGTAGCAATGCGTAGTAGTAGCCCATGGCAGCATCCAAGGGTTCATGAGTACCTTTCTTCCATCCTTGGATCTACTTACGCAAATTAAACACTTTGGAGTATGTTTGATATTTATTGTTGAAAATTTCTAACATCGTACTCCACTCCTAACGGTTTCTAGTTCTAAGGACCGGTACCAACTCTTTGCTTCCTTGATGAGCGTCCTGGGAAAAAACTTTAGTTTTTGCCACTTATTTTCTATGTTTTGCAAGGTGCAAGCATCATGAAATTCCTGTAAATGATTTTTTGGATCTGCGTTGTATCCCCCTTCAAATCATGGGATGTTACTCATATCTAAGCACTTGATTTGGCTATCTTTTTGATGCCTTGTTGGTATTCTCACTAGCTCCATGATATCTAGCATGCTTTAGGTGGAAATTAGGAGTTCTTCATGATCATCTCGTTCATGACGTCTATGACGTCTACGTTGTTCCCTACTTTCCCTTCGTTCATGCCCTTTTCCTCGCTCTCAACTGTCTTGTTAAGTTCTCTCATTTTTCCTACCTCTATCCTCACTGTTATGCTTTTGATGACTATGCCCAGATGTGGAAAGAGAGGGTGAATGATGAGATGAAGGGGAAGAAGAAGTAGAACCATCACCATGACGATGTTTCCTGCCTTCTCTTTGGTGGCTTCGGCCTCGATCATGATGACGATCTGAGTGCCCATCTTTGTCATGTGTTTTTGTTCCCTTAGTGAACAATTGGTGTTCACAAGGATCAGAACTAGGGTTTTGGAGCATAGGTTCTGATACTCCACCTCGTCATTATCATTAAGAGGGGAAACATATTTCGATAGAGAACCCATTATAAGTGGTTCACCATCTCCAATTTCACTTAGGACGTGTGGGACTCCTTTGCCCTTAAACAATGTATGATGGCTCTCCTGCCTTGAGTTCCTTAAACATTGTGCAGCTATGGGATGGTAATCCCTCATGTCAAAATCTTCTGGAACGTATTCAGCATATAATTTTGTTATGCGTATCTGTTCCAGAGCACAGAGAAGCATGTTAGGGACTTCAAGATTTGGACGTAACACTATGTTACCTTGCAAGTCTCTTCAGCACATTTGTTCATCCTGATGAAGGATAAAAGTAAAATTGGGTATATACTCATCGGGATGAGTATATACCACCTTATACTATTGAGGAACTGGCTGATTTTGGTTATGTGTTTTGAATGNACCACCTTATACTATTGAGGAACTGGCTGATTTTGGTTATGTGTTTTGAATGACCAACTATTCTTTGTATGATCCCTAGGTGGTGAATTTCTCTTATGAGAAGAAGGAGAAGACATGGTGTCTTATCGGTGTGCTAATTAACTGTTATATAATTCTTCGTTTAATTAACCCTAAGGGTTCATTTAAGCTCCCAATGATGTGAGTGATTTCCAATGTTCTACTTAGCGCACAAACACTTAGTCCTTGACAATGACGCCAATGATGAGTGGCAAGGTACCCCTACACTCAACCATTCAAATACGAACATAGCACGCGTGATCTGTTCGAACTTCGTAGACTAAGTGCCTACACGCCTCATGGATCACTTAAGGTTAATTATTTGTTGTCTTCCCAGACTTCCTTGTAGTTGTCATGGTGTATGATTAAGTAATTCTAAGGTATATGATTTTTATGTATTTTTGGTTTTATCTCCTATGTTGATAAGGTGAAGGGTGAAGAGACTAATTACTAGCCTTAACTAACTAACTAAGTCTGAATTAACCTAGCGTTAGCATCTGTTCCCACTTACCATTCACACCCTGAACCAATGCAACCTTGGTTACCAAATGCTAATCCTTGCTAGGATTACCAAGCGTAACGCTCGTGGTCGAAGCAGTCGTACTGAGGCACTTAAATAGGAGAGAAGGGTAGAGAAATATTTAATGACTAATAAAGCATTTAAATGGTAAACAATAAATAACAATAAATAAAGTCCTAATTAGCCTATTCCATGCAATGCAAGGTTTATCAAAGAAGTTTGTCTTTATTTCTGTACACAAACATGTGTTCAGGTACAATATTTGCTCGAATAAAGATCCGTTCGCTTTGGATCTTCTACTGTAGGCACATGGAAAATATTCTATCTCTAGAGAGCTTAAACTACCAGATTTTTGCTAAGGGTTTAGATCTAGATGTCAAAAAAAGGGAGAGCCACCTCTTATTTATAGACTTGGCGGTGCACCACAATGTCGCGGCCTATGCAATATCGCATCCCATCACTCTGCTTTGCATACCTCACCTCATTGCCTCTTCTCATGACTTACTCGATGTCTTAGTTTGATGCATCAAAGTTTCTATATAGTTTCTTTGTGGATTTGTTCCTTAACCACAACCATTAGTCATCGATGGGGCCCATAGACTCCATTGTTTAAGGGCATGAAAAGGCATCAAGGACATGAGTCTACTATGGGGAGGATCCACTTGCATACCTCTTGGTTGGGCTAGTTAAGTTCTTCATCCTTTAGGCATTGTTGCTTTCAAAACCTTCTACATTTCACATCAGTTATGTTTAGTTATGCACTTCTTCATGGCATTTCTCTAATAATTATCCTATTATATCTCCTTGTTTTTTGAATTATCTAGCCATCTTCAAGCATTTCATCATGTTTTTAGCTCTTCTAGCTCCCTAAGAACTTCAATTTTATGTGAAAAATCTTATGTTGGCCCCCTCTTTTTGATGATGAAAAATTCTATCTTTTAGCTACGTTGATGGGATCCTGTTGATGTAGCTCAAAAATTCTATAAATAATGAAAAAATTAGTCAATTTTTTATCATTTTCTCTAAAATAGAAAAGGATGGTCTTGCAATTTTTATAGCCCAGAACTTTCCAAAGCCCATAACTTTGAAACTACTTGTCTGATTAGAACCATTGTTCAATCCTACAGCTACTAAAGGTGAGCTCTATGTCATGGAGGTCATAAGCCTTAGTTTTTTGATGAATTTTTTTTATAATTTTTCTAACTCCAAAAAGGTTTAAATAATAAAATAATATTAAAATCACTAATTTATGAGAGTTAAACATTTCCATCATTGGTAGAGACTAAAGTAAAATAGTATTAAAATAATCAAACCTATCATGATCAAAACTTAGCCAAGTGTAACTAATCCAAAGAGATAAGGCACTCAAATGTTTCAAAGTTACACATCAAATGCTAATCTTTGATCATGTTATCACTACTAATGGCACCAACACCTAAGCACTCAAAAGAAGGAGGCTCATCCCAACCAAGGAACAAGTAGTCTAGAATTGGAAGGGGCCAGCATTAAGAATAACCCTAGCAGTAGGTAGTCATAACTCATGCAACAAGAGATCTTTGGAAGTAGACCAATGTGGAATTTGTCTATTAGATTACCCAAGCTAAAATGCAACAATTCCATATGGATGAGGCACCAGGACCAAGGCCAAACCTTGAGGTCACTTTGATAGATGGTCTTCTTAGGCAAATCTAGTCTAAGGAAATTCAATGTTCAATTCTCTAATATTTGAACATTTAAAGCTTCTTTGACTTTCCTCCAAAATATGTCAAAACTTAGTTGTCGTGCTCTCCCATGTGGCTCATCATCACTTCCAATGGTGAGTGGTACATGAGAGAGATATATCTCTTTTTGAACAATAAGTAGCCTAATGCCATTGTGAAGATCAAGGACATCAGTGTGTCCTACTCAGTGGAGGCCATCTCTTAGGCCCTTAGATTACCTAAATTGAAATAAATCTAGTAGAGATCTTAATGTAAGTGATCCCATAGGTGAAAAAGGAGTGAGTCCAACAGTGCTATGGAATGGACCGAAAAGAATACAATGCACTCAAAATGGTAGAACATGCTTACTTCAAGATCATGGCCTATCACCTCAATCTAACAGTGAGGCCAAGTAAGGTGATAGTATTTTCTACCCATGCATGTGCCACTCTGAGAAAAAAATTCCTAGTTAGCCTCCCATTGCGGATCTATCTCAAGATAGAGAAGTGATTTAAGGAAAATGAGCATGGGAGAAAGGCAGTCCCCTTTCCATGCCTAATCCAAAAATTATGCAAAAGGGGATGAATAGGCTACTATTCCAATGACATACTTGGACATTCTCCTACCACCTCTTAGGTAGAGATGATGAAAGATAAGGCCCTTTCCATGATGAAATAAGAATAGCCACCACCACCACCGACTTAGGAGATAACATCAAAGGCTCATGTTGCTATAGAGTGCATGTAGAAACTCCATGAGCAACTCTTGTAGTAGTAACAAACTAAACCATGTGATGATTCATCTTTCTATTGACCAGCCCCAAGCCATTTGAATGAGGTAACTAATACCCTCAACTAATTAGAGGACATGGTACCAACATTCTCTACCCAAAGAATGTAAGTGGTTACATGCTCAAATCCTAGTGCTTGAGAGGTAATGGTTCTCATTCAAAGATAACAACTTTTAGAAATCTCTAGAAGCACCACTACCTTCTTAGTGCACATGGAAAAAGGTGATGGGATAATTGTCTTAGTGATGTAGCACAAACGGTAGGAAGCAATAGTCAAGGAAGTTAATAATAGAGTGGGAAAATCTCTCAATGTTCCTATGGTGTATGTGCTAGATATTTCTACACTCAAAGATTTGTAGACATCTATGGTAGTTGCAAGTGGGATATTTAGTGTAACCCAACACATGGAGTTGCTAAACAACTATCTGAATCCTAGAAATTGATTCAGGATGTCTTAACCTCTTGGATGAAATTTCTACAATCTAGTCAATGCTATTGGAGGCTCAGGGCAAGTGTCTCATTACTGATGCCCAACTTGAAGTAGTCACATTTGAAAATTGATGGTAGGCTACTGAAGTTACAAAGTTAATAGTCTACCTCATTGATCCAATCATACTTAGCTAAGATGTATCAAGAGATGAAGCTTTTCATAGCTTCAAACTAAACATCAAGAGGATGAGTACAGCAAGGAGTCAGCAATCTTTGACCAATCCTTAGCATATGCCACTATCTACAAAATTTAGAAGGACTTGTTGTTGCTTCATTGGGAGAATGTCATTCTAATTAAGAGCAATGATCGCATGCATAATGTTGAGCTCTAGAAAGAATAAATGGTTGAATACATGAGACAATAGGATGATTAGCTTGCCAAGGTAATCATGGATTTTAGGAGGTTGGTAGTAGAAAATCATAATCTCTTGATGAAGAAGGTTGGTGGTCTTCACTAGAATTCTTCAACCAAAATTGTCATTTGGAAGAATGAGGCCCTTAAATTTGAAAGGACCAAGAACCATTATAGGGACCAAGAGAGCTTGTGAAAGGAAATTAATGAAAATGAAATCAAACTAGTGAAGGTAAAGGTGAATGAGGCCCTCTAGTAGCTCCAGCAAGCAGGTGACATGTGGCAACCCATATTTGATGGACTAAATGCATACAAAAAATTAGAGATCCACCTCAAGGAGCTATAGATCGAAGAGATGATAGAATACATGGAGCTTACTAAATTTTTATACAAAAAGTTTGAAATGTTATCTAGCATAAGGGCAAGGTTAGAATTAAAAAAATTGATGACTAGCTTGTACTTGTTGTACAAGGACAAGTTCAAGCATCATAAGAAGACGAAGAAAAAAATTGAAACAATAAATGTTGAACTCAATGTTCTTAAAGGATGCTTCACTAATCAATTTTCAATAGTTGAGAACTTGGCCCATAGGATGAATAAATACCAAGAACTATAGAATGCTATCAAGGAATTCAATGTTAAACACAACAATTCATAGCCTAGTTTGTCAATGTGAAGGAGCTATTCCTTGTAATTTCCTATCTATAGGATATTCCTATACTACTCCACAATGGTGATGCTACATGGACTTCGTATGATCCATAGAGTAAGAAGGAGAAGATGAAAGCATTACTAGATGCTTTCTATCTTCTACCAATAGTAGTAGCTGTAGTTGAATAGCCATAACCATAGCCTCTACCATAATAGTTATTTGCACCTAAAGTAGAAGAAGGTCCTTTGGCACCTTAGGAACCTCCACCACTTGGGATGTTTCAATTTCGTTTCATCTTCAAGCCATCAAAGGAGTTGTTCTATTAGCTTTTATAATGGTGTTTAGTTTTCTTGACATGAACACTAATTTTTTTAAAAATTGTAAATTGATACACTTGGGCACTTAGCATAAATTTGGTTTTTAGTTAGTTAATCAATAACTCCATACCTTCCCAAAATTTTGTATGTAACATTTTCCTCCTTTTTTTCACTTGAGGAAAAGTTTTTATTCAATCATGTCGGTATGATGAGTTATCATGGTATAAATGCATCAACACAATCCTATCAATGCATGGTTTGTTGTGTCACCGCATACATGTCGATGTAGTGTGTTGTGTTGCCTATATAAATGGATGCATCAGTTACATTTATGACATCTAATCATTACTTCTTATTTGAACTCATATAATTTTATCTTCCCAAAGTTAGAATATTTTCCATGTTCTCACAGTAGGAGTTGAAAAATGTATAGATCTCTATTCAAGCATTGATGTAGCTAAGTACCTTAGTATGAATGACAATAAAGGCAAGATTTCTTGATAAACCTTGTAGCACTTGGACTTAGCTTAATGTTTACTTCATGCATTTATCATTCATGTAATTTAATTTAATGCATTTAAGCAATTAATTCATAGTGATTAATTAATGCACATAAGTACCACCACTTCAAGCATACATTAACGCTCGGTAATCCTATTAGTAGTTATGCTTGGTAACCTATTAACATTGCAATGTGTTTAGGATGTGTATCGAAAGTGGGAATAGATGCTTATGTTAGGATTAACCAAGAATTAGTTTGTTATAGATTAATTAAACATTTTATTTTTTTATTTTTTGCACTTAGGAGATTTAAATGAAAAACATAAAATGGTAAAAATCATATGCCCCAATTACACTTAACCATACCTTTGCAATTAGTAAGTGAAACTAAAAAGTCCATTAGATTCACTACCAAGACCGAATTTACTTAGAGAGCTAAAGTCTACAAAATTCAACTAGATCTCTTATTGAATGCTAGTGATTTGTATGGTTGGGCATAGGGATTGCTCGTTGCTCATTGGTATGTTTGTCCTTGTGCTTTGTGCTTGTGGTGCTTGGATGTTATGTTTTTCTTATGTTACGATGTTGTCTAGATATCTTTTTCTAGCTTAATATTATATATTTATGTGTATTTTAATTTTTATGCAATATTTTAATTATGTATTATTATTTTTAGCTGGTGTTTACTAATGTGATGGATGATTTTGGTAGATTCTCATGGAGGTTATGGTATGGGCATAGCATGAACATGTGATAATATGGATGATTTTTGTGTGTTAGAATTATATTTTATTTTAATAACTAAAATTCATGTGACATGGGTTTTTCTTATCTCATGGTTTTGGCATGCTTTTGGATTTATGGGAGGTTACATACTTTACATGAGATTTTTGTAATAGATTTATTTTGTAAGGTCTTAGTTTTTATAAAATGAGCTAGTTGTGTTACGATGGATTTTTTGGCTGATTTTTCATAAAAATCTCACATTCCATTTAATTAGGTAATTTGACATCCAATTTCTTAAGTGTGGAAATTCTTTTTGATTGAAGGCTTGTAGCAGTGCATGGATCTTTGTTGGTCCATAAGCATGACATCATAAGAGTTCATGGTTGAGTTTCATGTGTTGTAGTGGATTTGTGCTTTAATCTTTAGGATGAATAATCTTGGAACTTTTCCTGTTCATTTCAGATCATACGATTTTACGTATATTTAGCAAGGGTTATGTATTATTTAATTCTCTGTAATCTTTAAAAATTTATATTGGGATTTGGGTAATTATTTACACGTGCTAATATTGCTTAATTTTTATGCATAATTTTTTATTCCTTTTTTCTATAATTTTATGTGATTCATGAATTTTGGGTTTTTAGGAATTTTTAAGAATTAATTTACCAACTATTTGGAGGCATAGGTATCGCTCATTTGACCAATGTTAGGTTTCCATTATGTTTGTCTTAACATAGGTTCTATCAGCTTCTAGCTATTTCATGATATCACCATTTTGGAAGCTTTTATATGGATCCCCTTAGTGTTTGGACTCAATTGTAGTGTGAATGCCTTATTGATATCTTTTGAATCAATTTTTGTGCTTATTACACTTGCTAAGCCTTACTTTCTATGTCCCTAGTCTTCTTTCTAAATTGGTGATCATTTATAGGTCTCTTTTTCTTATTTTTAAATTTTTTCAAAAATTTTTAGTAAGCATAATTCAACAAAAAACATGGTATGATTTTTGGCATTGATCATAAGTAATGGTCATCCACCATGATTCATGGTGAGATCATGGTATCCCTTTAGCCATGCTATACTTTTTTCCATCTCTATTTCTAAAAACCTAGAATACAATAAGTCATGATCTGGTCGTGGTCAATCATCATGAGTTATGGTGAGCTCAGGGTTGAGTCTTTATTGTCAATTTCACAATTTTGCATTATTTTGATAGTTTTCCTCACAATCATAATTCACAGTGAGATTTTGGTCTATCACCATGATTTGCAGTGTATCTTTCCTTTGTCATTTTTATCAGATTGAGTTGTTTGTGTGAATTCTAGTTAACCACGTGTCATGGTCAAGTTTTTGTCTATCACCATGAGTTATGGTTAGGTCATAGTTACATTATGACCAAGAATTTTCTTTGTGGTTTTTTTTTAGTTCGTATTTGTGAATACCATGAGTTATGGCTAGGTTTTAGTAAGTCACTATAAGTCACGCCATCAAAATTTTGTCATTTTTGGTCCTTTCTTACTACTAATTCTTAACATGTTTTAATAACTTTTGAACCACCATTCAACTTAGTTTATTAGACTTGGCCTATGATATCTTTTCAATTTTGATTTGAAGATGATTGTTGAATCTTTTAGATCATTTCGACATGTTGAATGGTTTTTATTTTCCTCCATCATTAATATTTGGTTACCTTTCTTGGATGCCCATTTGGATTTTTGTTGTTAAGAGATAGCTCTAAGTTATGTGGCCAATTAGAGATTGGATTCCTAAAGATATTTTGTATTTGATCCTCACTAAGATGCATTAGTGTATTTTTTATTGTAGGCTCCATCCTACAGGAGATGGTGATCTATGGCTCATTAGTCCATTTGTTCAATAACTCCAAAATATTAGAGGTGAGTCCTAGGTAGCACCTCTAACACTTGTAGTTTATTTTAAAACTAATAATAAATCCATGCACATGGTATTTTAGCATTTTTTTGGAAATTTGAATAGGTACACATGATAATAATTCACACATTTCAAACTAAGTGAGGTGTATTTTAGTCTCCTTGTTTATAGGTTGATGAGTAGAGTGGGAAATTCAATTTGGTAGATTCATGAGATGTTTGGATCAATGTTTGATGTGTGATCTTGAATATTTGATCTTCTATGCATACTAACATGTTTAGCAAGCCAACATGCCTTCACCTAGCCACCATAAGATTTGCCCTTCATTTAGCCAAAGGCAGTGCTAAGGTTTTTCACTCACTATATACTAACCTCCTCTCTTATTTAAAGGTTTCTAGGGATAGCTAGAGTAAGGAGATCATTAGGTATTTGTTGCTAATTTGGATTTCATGCACATTTTTTCCAACATTATTCTTTTATCTCTTGATCAAAAACCTTTCTTCTCGATGAATTAAAGATGAAAATGCAAATATGTTAGCTAATGTTATTATGTGAATGTGATTTATCACCTTTAGAAGCAAAATATTTCTATTAGTTCATTACATACACTCATAGCTTACATATCACAAGGCAAGATAAATTCTCTAGAGTATTTCTTGAGGATTTGAATGGTTGCAATTGGTATTTTTAGGGAATATAATTGTTAAGAAAATGGAATATCTATTAGAAGAATGTTTAGTACAATCCTAAGCATATTCAGTAACTAGTTAAGCAAAAGGTTTTAACATATATGTAGTGTAATGTACAAGATAAGATACAATTTTATTTACATTATGTTCTATTGAATAAAATATATGCAAAAGCTCACTCTCTTAGATGTTATTCCAATCAGGTATTGGAATGCTATTAGCATGCTTTTCTTAAGTTCTCATCATCTTGGAATTGAATGTGGAAGATGTATTTAACTCTTCCAAGACTCACATTTTTAGGTTTTGTTACTCAAGAGCCCTTGAAGATGAGTTACATATGTTTCTTTATTTGTGATATGACTACCTATTTGAGGCAACATTATAATGTTATAAAAAAAAACTTGTATGATTTGTTTTTGTTGCTCCCATTGGTGCTTGGATAATTTTTAGAGTCTATCTTTGTTTTTTATGAAAATGTAATATTTGTCCAATAAATCCTATGGGTCTTCAAAAGTATTAAATCTTCAAGTTCTTAAAAAGTATTAAATCTTCAAGTTCAATTTCATGTATGAAATTTGAGAGACAAGTTTCAAATGATTATCTCTTTAATGTTTCATATATTTTCAGTTGATTTTAGTCTCCCACCTTATATATATTATTATTAATTAATTATAGTTATTTTTATTTTGTTGTTACAATCTCTTCTTTTCCTTTTGGTCATGGCTTCATCATAAGTTTTCCTTTTTATAACTTGTAGTTAAAAGTCTTCTTTGTTGTAGGGTCACTAATATTTTTATGGCCAATTTTAGCTTTTTTATATTAATTTTCAAACATGTATGGAAATGTTTTTGATCCATTCCTCCTTAAATATTGGAAGCATTCACGTAGACATATTTATTACTTTTTCTTAATGCCTCATTTATAGGATTTCTATACATTTATATTTATTTTTATGGTCTACCAAATTTTTTCTTATGCTTATCATGGATGATTAACTAATTAAACATAAGTGGGATGTTATAATTATAAATTTAATTGATTGATTTTTTCAAGCTATAAAAGGTAGGTTTGAATTTGGAAATAGCCACTCAAAAAAATAATTAAGCTTAACAAATAAGCATTGAGCATTCAAATGATAATCCTAAATTAATAGGTTCAATAAATTTTAGTTTCAATTTGACCAAACTGCTCCCTCTTATGGTTAATCGATAATGTGATAACTACATTTATTACCTTCTTAGTAAAATAAAATATATGTCAAATAAATTTATTCAATAAATAATAATACCTCTTAACAAATAAAGTATCTATCATTATTTCATGGTTGGAAAGATAGAAGTAGCTTTGTTCATGAAGTATATGTAGAATGAGGTGGTGAAATGTCATTGAACTGAAAGGAAACATATGGAAGAAAAATTGGTAGTGAATTAATTTGTTGAAATATAGTATCAAATCTACAACCATTTGATGAAGTGTTGCAAAGGAAAATCTTGTTGATACAAATATTTATCTTTGAAATATCAACTAAGGTGGAGAAAATTTGGAACTCCTTGAAAGAAAAATTTCAAACTAGTCTAGAAATTGTAGAAGGGAGTAGAGACTAAGGAGATAGTGATCATGAAAGAAGGAAGAAGGAGGAGGCAAGGCTACAACATTGGAGAAGGTTGCATATTCTGAGTTAAATGATTATGGATGTGACATATGCTAATATGAACATCCCAAGGGATGTTGCCCTACTATGTCACACTTGCAAGAAATTGGGGTGTATTCTCTAAATCCTAAATTGGAAAAATGGAAAGCAACTAAAAGGTTGCCTTATCCACAAGGCAACTATTGGCAATAATTCCACTACCAAACTTTCTATTCAAGTTTAGTGTCATTGCAACCTCATGAGCAATATCAGTAGTGGTAATATCCATAGTCATGGGGGATGCTACCTCCTAGGCAGTAATGCCCTTAGCAGCAAATAGATCCATATGGGTGCTACCTTTAGTAACCCATTTCTCCATGTAACTCTTCTAGTTATGTTTCTTTCCAACACCACTACTACCCTCCTAAAAATCATAGAGCATTATCACCAAAGGGGAAGTTCCCATTTTCATACTATCCTCCTTCACATCATTCCATGTTTGCATCCCCATCATCAACTCCTCTTCCACCTGCTCCATCCTTTTAAGATGAAATACTAGCCCAACCATAGCAAAGAAATGCCATAAGGGCTATTAACTTACATATAACTCCTTAGTTGAGTGGTTATGAACCAAAGCCTCCTAAAAGATCCTTATTTAGGAGTAACAACCCAACAAAGCCCTCATAGATACCTATGGTTATGAACCCTACTCCTACCTCCTTTGCAACATCCATTGAGTTTCCTTCAAATCAAAACACTTCCTAGTTGTACATCATCATGCTAACCCATGTGGTCACTGATTACATTAAGGTCAATCATCTTTCCAAGAAGAGATTTGATCCTGAGAGTCCCCTTATATATATGCAGATTACCAAAAATGAACCATGTAAAGCTCTTTTTCACTTAGGTTCCAAATTTAATTTGATTTCATAGGAGATGTATAAAGCCTAAAGATTGCCTCCTTTGATAAAGAACAATATTAGGTTATATTTGGTAGACCAATCCATCACTATTCCTTTGGAATTGGTTGAGGAAATCATGACCACCATCTGTGGGTGGTCACATCTTGTCAATTTCTTAGTAACCCATGTGGAGAATGCTAAGTAGGACTTTCCTATTATTATCGGAAGAGCATGGCTATGTACAATTCATGCAAGATTTGGAATCCAAGATCTCCCCTTTGAAATTTCTAAGAAGAATGAATTTGGAAAGATTTAGAAAAAGCATGTTTCATGCATCACATATAGTGACATAGGGTACCACTCTGTGGAAAGACTATGAATTATGAAGAGCAGATCCCTTAAAACATGTAATCAATATGTTAATTTCATTGAAATTCAAAGGTTCCTATACATGAAAACCATTAAATAGAAGGATGGCCAGTGGTTGACAACCAAAAGGAAGGTAAAATCAACAATGTGCATGAAACCAACCAAGAGCCTCATAAGATTTTATGGGGAGAGCATGGATCAACTTGACTAGATTCATCACCAACTTTCTAATGAATAAGAAGAAATTAATTGGGAAGAGTTGGAGACCTTAAAGACATTCAAGATAGAGCCCCTAGAGTTAAATACATTACTAGAAAGCATGGAATATGCATTTGTAAACAATGAAAAGCTTGTTATCATCAATGGCATGCTTGCTCTTGAATAAAAGAAGAAGCTATTGGAAGTTATCAAAAAATGACCAATAGCCTTTACCTACTCATATCATGAGCTTACTAGAATTGATCCAAGGATATTCCAACATAGAATCTATATAGACCTCTCCATCAAATCAAAATGTAGCTACAAAGACACTTGAACACCAAGCTGAAGTAGATCGTTGAGGAAGAGATTGAACAACTCCTCAAGGTAGGGTTCATTTATTCAATTGCAAATAACAAGTGGATTAGCCAAATTGTTACAGTACCAAAGAAAGAAGAAAAGTGAAGGGTCTATATTGATATTATACTATTGAGAATGGCTACATGAAAAGATCACTTTTCTTTGTTATTTGTGGAATAGGTGTTGGATACAATTTTAGGGCATTACTATTACAGCTTTCTAGACAGTTATAGTGGCTATAACCAAATCTAAATTTCTCTAGAGAACCAGGACAAAATAACATTCATAAGTCCCTAGGGGATTTTTTCATACAAAAAGATACCTTTCAGCCTATGCAATGCTCCTACTACTTTCCAAAAGTTAGTCCACAATATCTTTCAATAGCAAATTGGTAAGGGGGTAGAAGTATTTCAACCATTAGGGATAACTTTTAGTAAGCCTTCAACCATTTTGAGTAGGTGCTTCAATGATGTGTGGAAACCAACTTGAGGCTCAATTTGCAAAAGAGCCATCTAATGGTCTAAGAAGGTATTATCTTAGGGCACCAAAATTCAATAAAAGGGAACAAGGTAGACCCAAAAACGATAAGGGTTATCTAAGGAATCACTAGACAACCAAAGACTATGGAAGATGTATGGTCATTTCTTTGACACACTAGTTAATATAGGCACTTCATCAAAAACTTCTCTAAGATCATGAAACCATTTTTGGAGCTAACAAAGAATGATAAGCCAGTTTTCTAGAATAAGAAATATGAGTAAGCATTCCAACAACTCAAGTAAAAGCTTGTAGAAACTCCCATTCTATGAGCATAGACTCATCTAGACTATTTCATATCATTAAGAATGCATCAAACTATGCCTTGGGTACCATGATGACATAGATGGATGATTAGAAACATCCATACTACATCCATTGTGTGAGTAGGAGCATTGTGGGTGCAAAACTTAAGTATACCACCACTAAAAAAGATCTGATGGTGGTGGTGTATGCATTGAAGAAATTTAGGCACTATATGCTTAGATATAAAGTGTTTATATACAAGGATCACAATGCTATCTAATTCCTTATGAATAAACTAATGATGAGTCCCCATGTCATACGATTGCTAGTGATCCTACAAGAGTTTGATCTAATGATGGTGGATAGAAAGGAAATCAAGAATGTGGTCATGGACCACTTGTCTCAGTTATAATGAAATTGCAAAAAGGATGAGAGCCCACTATTAGACTAGTTTCCTAATGAACTCATCTTTATTGGTGCTGTCATTGAATATGACCTCAAAGAAATCAGCTAGTACAAGTACATCTTGTTCTATCTACCCACTCAAGATATGCCATAGGGATGGGAGCATAAGAAAAAATAATAGTTTCTTCACCAAGCCAAATGCTTCATGGACATCAATGAAAACCTTTATAAGGTTTGCATACATGGCCTAGTACAATGGTGTGTTCATGATGAAGATCAACTACAAGTTGTCTAAGATGCACATGAGGACCCTTGTTAAAAAATGACAAAAATTGCATGTTTTAGCCTTTGTAATCCCCATTTCATAAAACCAGGGGCTAAACTTCATTGTAAATGTAAATATTACAACATAGGAGGTGTAATATCACATACTTTATACTTTTGGTACTAAAAAATGCTTCATAAGTGATCAAATTCACATCCCCAAAGTGAAAAATGTCATTTGATGTTTATATTTGGGGTTGGGAGGGTTAAAAATGCCTTTTGTGTTGCCAAAAATGGAATTTTGATGGGTTTCATGGGGGGGGGGGGGGGGCATATGAAATTTTCCACATTCTAGATACCTATTGGGGGTATAATTCACCTACTGGGAGGTGTGGCCCACATACTCCCAACATTGAAAGGTAAAATAAAAGTTATACTTAGCATGGAGGGGTATAACCCTTACTCCTAGCATTGAGTTTTCATCCCCCCAACATTGCATTTTCCCCCTAGCATTGCTCTAGCATGATCAAGATTTCAATACTACACCAACTCCAGTGAGGGTCTTGCATATCAACATTTCAATTGGAAGGCCGAATGTGGGTGGGAAAAGCCAATGTGGGTAAAATTTCCATTGACTATTTTTAGTAAATGGAATGGCCATGGGGGTATGACACTTACCATACCTATTAACCCCTTGGATTTGGACACCCGCCACGCCTACATGGACAAAAATTAATCAAAATTTACAGTCAAACTTGTGGTTAAAAACCTATAAAACATAAGCACCAACATCATATATAGGTTCCACGAATTATACAATCTTAAAATTTTGGAATTTTAAGACATTTGACATTTGAGAGCTTTTGCAATCTTGCAAAATCATAGTCTCTTAAATTACCCTAGAATGGAATTCCCCTATAACCATTATTACCCTTTTAATGCCTTTGAGATTTCTAAGATTTTGGTACCAATGTTATGCACCTGGGAAACAAAACTCTTAGTGTTGTCCACTTTGGTTATCCAAATCCCTCACATCTCTCATCCCCTTATACAAACAACATTGTAGATCTAATGTGGCAGTAACAAGGGCTTGATAGCATTGGGAGTGGTAAAACCTTTGGATTATGGAGCTAATTATAGTAGTTTCAATAGATTCTAAACCCCTATCCAAGTGAACCCCCTGATCCTACATACCATTTTGTTCACATTTTTTGTACCTCCTTTATTTTTATGGAAGTAAAGTTGTCACAATTTCATTTGTCTGTAGTTTTTGTTCATTAAATTTCTACATATTTATCTTTTAGATTTGCATTTCATTATTTACATTTTATTATCATGTTTCTCCCTCTTTAAAGGCCTTGGGTGATTTTCTAGACCATCTTGGGCACCTCAGATGCTATTTTTTCTATGAAAGCCCTTGGGATCTAGGTTTGAGGCTGTTACATTAGGAATCTCTCAGTTTCTTTAAAAATCAATGTTTTTGGTTGCTACAATTTTTTGGCATTAGGAGGGCCTCTACCCAATTTCTCTATCCAATCCTATATGCCCCATTGCCAACGTTGCATACCTTTTCAAAATCTACAATTTCTTTGGCAATTTTTATTAAATCTTTACAATAAACAATGCTACCACTCATACCCTTGCAACAAAAAGCTCAGCATGGAAGTTGCAAGTGTTTGGATTTTAGATTTTCACAACACCTACTATGAATTTCAAGGTCAAATATAGGTTTTTTTGTCTTGGTAAAACCATTTCCTTTTTTTTTGTTACCAAAATTTTCCTTCTCAGCATTGATAACCTTACCAAAACCCATTTCTGCTTCATTTTAGCAACAAAACTTAACTTCCAAAAGTAGACCCCTTTCCACCAACATTACTAAGAAAGATGTGAGATCTCCCCATCTTACATCCTTTCATTCCAATTTTTCTTCTCAGCATTGGTGTGGCTACCAGTTTAGCATGGTTGGGATTTGATACCCATAGTTTTCCATTTTTAGTAAAGTGGGTATACCCCTTTTAATAGCTAATTACTATTTATAGCCAATCACCTATTTTTAGCCATTTTTACCTTTTTCTAGCCTTTTATAGATTCCACTTGCTAGAATTTGCACTTTTACTCAACATTTTATAATCTTGTTAGGCAATTTCTAGCACTTTTTCATCATGTTGTTCCAAATATCAACCAAATTTCACTTCGACTTCATTGAAAATAGGTCCAACCAACAAGCTATGAGGGTCTATGACCCTTAAGACCCACTGTGGATAAGTGTAGGAAATTCTTGTAACTTAGGGGGCAAAGTCCTAGGTTCTTAATGATAAATAAAGATGACTACAACTTTATTTGTGCCAATATCTAGGCTAGCATGTTGATTTCATGAATGAAAACAGAAGCCAAGAGGGAGTACGAACTTATACATCATAATGGGAAGGAATATATCCCTTCCTTGTATGACCAAATAAACCTCACTAACACTTATACATGCTTTCTATCTTAGTTGATTGAGATGGATGAAGAGAATGTGAAGGGTAGCTTGGAGGAGTAGCAAGAGGAGGAGGATGAGTTTTGGGAAGACTTTGAGCATGAGAACATCCTATGTGAATTGTTTCAATAAGGAACCCCCAAGGCCACTGAGCCAACCTCCACTCTCCTTGTCTTGTCCATGGAATAAACACCATCATTTTTGATCCCTTATTATTACTTGACCATTTTTGGGTCTACACCATTCATAGCCATGCACCAAACATAATTGGTGTTGCATTCTATTATGTTGCACTTTTCCATGTCATTTTCCACCTAGCCTTGGTCTATACAACCATCATAAATGATGTTCACCATCACCAACACTCTAATCACTTAGGTGAAGCCCACCATGGAATCCCAAGCAATCCTAGGATCACACACCCCCTTTGCTTCCCCCAAATATTGGCAAAAATGTCATTCTCTTTATTTAGCCCATCAACCACTATAATAATGCAACCTCTCTGCTTTGTGCAACAATTTATAGTAAGGTCATAGGGCTTTGAATAAATGCCACAACCTTTTCTACAAAACTTGTAATTGACAAGGGCACCCTAGGACCTAGATTAGGCCTTCTAAATGATCTAGAACATGATAGAGGAGTTGAAGAGGCTCAAGGCCTCTACCTTTTAAAGCATCAAGATCATGTACTTTTACTAGGATGATACCATCAATCATGTGGTCCCACCTTTGATTCTTCCTTTAGGTGTCCCCATCACATAGTTCATGAAATAAAATGATGAAGGTGATCCCAATGCTCACCTCATAAACTTTTAATCTGAGTGCTTGTTGCAATCATGGTTGCACATACTCATAAAGATATTCCCTATGTCCCTTATATGGAAAGTGCTTGATTGGAATTGTGCCTTACCTAAAGGATCTATATCCTCTCTAGAACACCTTATATTGCAATTTTTAACTACTTCAAGTACAACTTAAGGCCTAACACCACCCTTAACTAGCTAATGAAGGTTAAGCAGGGACTGCTTGAACTGGCGTAGAAGTTCGTCCAATGATGGAACAATCTACTCAATGAGATACCAAAACCTATAGTTAAAACCCACCTTTTAGCTATATTCAAGAGGATGGTCAATGATTTTATCAAGTTCAAGTTGTACTAACTTGATCCATGGTCACTCAGTCAAGCCTTCTTCTAGACTAAGAACATATAGGATGTTGTGGAGGCTAGACATGACCTTGCCTACATGGCATACAAAAATCAACACATGTCAATGGAAAAGGAGAGAGGTAAACAAAACAATGTGGCAGTGGAAACAATGACTAAACAAACCAAAATGACCACCTAGGTGCCAAGAAATAATTAACCTAAGATACCTACTAACAAACATGAAAACTAGTCATCAACTTCTAATGCCACTACATTGACTGGTCTTAGGCCTAGCTTTGAGTAAAAGGATAGAACCAAATATACTATGTTACCTCTAAAACCATCTAAACTTTTGGACCAACTATTAAAGAGTGGAAGGATCTAATACAAGTAGATGTTTGAAACTACTCATAAAAAGCATGAAAGACTATGTGAGATAGCCAAGGATCCCACTTGAGTAACTAATGATGACCCTTAGGTACCAATTATTTTAAGCTCGATTGCTTCTACCACTATCATCAATTACTTGGTCATGACATTAAATTTTACCTCACACAGAAGGACAACCTATAAAGGATGGATAGATAGAGATGAGTTGGTTCTAGATGCCTCTAACCTTGTCTGACCTTAGAACCAAAATATGCATATGTATAAGGACCTATTGAAACAACATAAAATTTTTCATGTTATAGCCAATCTTCACCATGTACCTTTCACCTCATGGAACCTAAGGCAATTTCACATACTTTATACTTTTGGGGCTAAAAATTACCTCATATATGATCAAATCCTCATTCTCCAAGTGAAAAAGGCCACCTAGTATCTATATTTGGGCTTGGGGGTTCAAAAATGCCTTTTGAAATGCCAAAAACAGTAATTTGATGGGTTTTATGGGGGTTAGACATTTCTCTATGCTGAAAACACATGCATGGTTTAGATCTCACCTACCCCCAGCATGGAGAGGAGTAGTGGAGGTTTGAAAACTTTTTTCCCTTCAACATGAAGACCAAAGAGACATTTTGGAAATTTTTCCATCAAATAGGAAAGATTCCCCCTTGCTTGAAAAATTTTCTTGTAGGTTGGAAACCTTTTTCCCCAGCATGGAAAGTTTTCCCCCAGCTTCGAAACTTTTCCCTTAGCCTATAAAGTTCCTTTCCAAAGCATGAAAAATTCAAACCCTTAGCATGGAAGACACAGAAAAACAATTCATCAAGTTATGCACTTCAATGTTGACCAGCCACTTCAACAAGCATGGTGAAGAGCTTAGCATGGAAGATTCATCTATAGCATGGAAGGGCTACCTAGGTTACTATTTTTAGTAAATAGAATGGCCATAGGGAATCACTTACTATGTTTAGTAACCCCTCAAATTTGTGTTTCTATTTCACTTGAATTTGGTAGCCAATTTGCAACAAAATTACATCAAATTCGTAGCCATTTTGTAGTCCAATCATAACCAATTTTTAGTCCCATTCATGGTCCTGAGATCCTAGAAAAGGCAAACTCCAACATTGTTTATAGGTTCCAAAATTTTTTCTCAAGGTTTTAGATTTTTTGATAATGTTTAGAAACCTTTGTCCACATAAGTAATTTACAGCCATTTTTCACAACTCCACACTTAGGGCATTTTCAAGAATTTAAGAGTTCTTGTAAGTTTCCATACTTGTATTCTCTTGAACCCCATCATGAAATCATTGTAGGCTTGAGTGATCCAAATTGTAGATCCAAACTTGTAGTAGCAAAGAGAGGTTCTATAGCATCAAGAGCAGCTAGGCATCCTTGTATGAAAAACTTCCTCTAAATGATGTCTATTCTAGCATCCTAGCCCAATTGATTATCATACAGGAGGAAGATGACCAACCTACCTCTCAATAGCAATAGGAAGAAGAGGATGAATTTAGAGTACAAGCTGAGGTTAAAAACATCCTTGGAGGGATATTCAACAAAGCATCCTGCAATGTCACAAAACCTTCCCATAATGCTTTTGTTTTTTCCATGGGCATGGTGCCACAATCTTCCACTCCACCCATGCCCTATTACAACAAATCCAACATCAGTTGTACCAACACATCACAATTAGTCAATGCCAAAAAAAACAAATTATAACATATCAATGGCATTTGCAACACAACCACTATATACAAAACCATCAATAGTGCCTTTTACCACAAAAAATCCTTTAACTACTCACATAGGATCCACCATGAGACTCCTAGCAAAACAAGGATCACACACCATGTTTGTCCCATTTGTGTCTCAAGTGCTAGCACAAACATCTTTGCCTTTATTTGGCACACAAGCCACAACCATAGCACAACATTTTCCTTCTATCATGAAATCCATAATGAGGCCACAAGCCTCACAACAAATGCCATAACCATTTCTACACACCTCAAAAAATATGTGACCATTGCAAGGCTTGGGTCAAGCCTTCCAAATCATCCAAGACCTAATAGAGGAATTGAAGAGGCTTAAAGCCTCTACCACAAAAACTATCAAGATTATGAACTTCTACGAAGATGATTCCATAAGTCTTGTAGTCCCATCCTTGACACTTCCTCCTAGTGTAACCATTTCACAATTTAGAAAATATAACAGAGAAGGTAATCCTAATGCTCATCTTATCACCTTTTGATCTGAATGTTTACTCTTGTAGCCATGGCCTCATACCATCATGATGATTTTCCTTATGTCTTTAATAGGAAAAGCACTCAATTGGTATCACACATTACACAAAGGATCTATATCCTCTTTGGAAGACTTAGTAGCCTTGTTTGTCAACTACTTCAAGTATAACTTGAAGCTTGACATAATGCTTGACCAACTCATGAAGGTCAAATAAAGGCCCTTAGAACCTATATGGAAACTCCTTTAGTGGTAGAATGGACTACTAAATGAATTAACAGAGCCTGTAGCCAAATCCCACTTGTTAGCCATATTCAAGGGAGTAGTTAATGACTTCATCAAGTCAAAAATTTACTACATTAATTCATAATCTCTTAGCCAAGAATTCTTGCAAACCAAAAACATAGAGGATGCCACAAAGGCTAGCCATGATCAGGCCCATATATGATATAAAAACCAACACTCTTGAAGAGACAAAGAAAAGAGAAAATAAGGCAACACTAGTATAGCAACCATGACTAAGGAAAATAAGACAATGAACCAAGGGCCGAAGGTCAATCCACCCAAGGTCCCTACTAATCATCATTGTAACCAATCATCAACTTTTGGGACTAATACATGAAGAAAAAATAGACCTAACTTTAGAAAAAAGGATAGGTCTAAGTGCATTTAGTTGCCACTAAAACCATCCAACTTGCTTGATTAACTATTAAGAAGTGGACACATGCAACATAAACAAATGACTAAAGCTAATCAAAATAAACATGAGCAAGTATGTGAAATAGCCAAGATCCCTCTTGGGCAACAAAAGATGATCCCCTATTGCTTAGATATTTCAATCTATATTGACTTTTCCATTATCATCAACTACTTGGTCATGATACAAACTTCTATTTTGCACTAAAGGATGACATAAAAGGAATGATAGATAGAGGGAAATTGATCTTAGATGCTTCTAACCCAGTTTGACCACAAAACTAGTTAGTGTAGGTCTATAAAGATCCATTAAATGCTAATGATAGGCCTTATGTTATTTTATCATTCAACATTGATGATAATCAAAGACTTGCAAGATAACCATTCATGATCCAAGTACTCCCTTACAATGAGAGAGATTCTTTAGCTTCCCATAGCTCAAGATATCCCTTTGTTTTGAGAGTACAATCATGCATGCCTCCAAAAGAACATTTTTTCATCAAGGTCCCCCAACCCAATACAACCCAAATAGTTGTAGCCCAACCAACTGCACAATGATCTCCTATGGTATCCAATGCTAATACCTCTTCCTTACAACCAATAATTGGCAACCAAAAAATTTGAGCCAACCAAAGGAGGAAATATAAGTAAAAGCCTGACATTAGGGAGATAAGAAAATGGAGGCATAAAAGGAAGTGGGCCCATTAAATTCCACTCCCATCTTGGCTATACCTATGACCTTTACCCCATCTCCTTCAACCATAAAGCCATAGGATGATGCTAAAGTCGACAACCAAAATAAAGAAGAGGAGCCACAATAGCCGTAGCCTAAAACTATAGTTCACCATTTGGGATGTGTGGTGGAAGTAAAGAAAAACCAAGGTGACAAGCCCATTTCCAACAACAAAAAATTCCTCAATGTAATGGACCAAGTTAGGTAATCACTCAAGTAGAAAAATATATATTTAATCTTATATGACCAAATCATGACCTCTATCATACATCATGAGAAACTAGTCAGAATGTTGACTTTCATACCTATTAGTGAGGATATTCCTGCTAATGAGGAAGCCATTAATGTAGTGATGATTCCTCCCTCACCAAGGAAGGACAAATCAACACCCTTAAAATTTCAAAATAGTGAAATTAATGTTAATCCATAGAATGGTGAGATGACTACAACCCCTCTATTGATAACCATATGCATAGGAAAATTTAAATTACATTTGGTGCATGTTGATGATGGAGCATCAACCAACGTCATTCCATACACTATCATTGAACACTGGGGCTTAAATCAGAAAGTACAACCAGTGACCACCGTAGCTCTTATCTCCTTTAATCAATCAAGAGTTTCCATAAAGGGGTCCATCTCCTTATATTTTTTAACTAGAAAATAATTTCCTACAATCACAAACATCTTGGTGATGGAAGAGACACTAGGATTCAACTTGACCCTAGGAAGATCTTGGTTGGCTCAATTACAAGCTATATCCTTGTTCATCCATCAAGAAATTTACCTTCCTTATGAGGGAGGTGAAATCATTATTCATGGTGACCACATGGATCCCTTAACTATTAATAACATTAGCATAGAATAGGGTTCCAAAGTGGAGCTTCAAGAAGAAGCTCCTAGTAATGAAGATCAAATACCCAAGATAACCAATGATAACAATGAAAAAAAATGTGATACATTATGGGATGAACTCCCTTTAAATATTTTAAGTGAAGGGGATTGTAAATACAAAATTGCGTAGAGTAGGCCTTATTCACTCCCTAATTTTACAAAGATGAGGAAGAGTTTGCACAAGTAAAGTTCGCATTAACCTTCCTATACCTCTATCACCAGATGCCATGATAGCCAAATGACCTTATTTTTCTTTTGCAATTTATTATATCTTTGATATGCACATAGCCTATGCATGTAATCATAAATTTGTTTTTCATTATGACCTATTTGTTACAACCTTTGTTTAGTTTTACTTATTTTTTAAACAATGCTTGCTAAGGCCTAAAACTGGCACTAAGGCTTGCTAAGGCTTAAAATAGGCACTATGGCCAGCTAAGGCCTAAAATTGGCACAAAGGCCTACTAAGGCCTAAAACTATCACTGTGTCTTGCTAAGGCCTAAAATTGGCACAATGTCTTGCTAAGGCCTAAAACTGGCAATGGTTTGCTATGACCTTAAACTAGCATTGTCGTCCACTAAGACATTAAACTAGCAAAGTAGTCATAATTTCACAATATGACCCATGCTCATGATGACATAAAACTAGCCAATGTTCCCTTCATTATGATATCTCTTTTTGTTGAACCTATTATCACATTGATTTAATGTTACAAAAAAAACATCAACATATCCATTTACAATCTCTACAACATTTACAACTATAGATGCATATAGAAAAAAATGAAACGAAATGTTTACATTTAAAATTAAAATTTCCATGAATACAATGTGTAGAAATGATGCCAAAGAATAACCATCCATAACATAGTCTTGGCTAACCATATCCATCAACATAAAAACAAGAACAAATAGCTAGCAAGCTAAACTAAAGGAGGCTACTACCATTGGGGCTACCAAAATCTCCTGAGACTTGAAATGAAACAACATATAGTGAGTTAGTAATCAATATCCAAAATAATGACTTAAAACAAAGACTAAGTTATAGAATATCAAACTTGGGGTGATTCTAGCTTCATGACCTACAAGGGTAGATGTGGAAGGCCATTCTCCACAACAACCCCAACTACATCCATAGACATATATGACCATACTATCACACTAAAGTTCCTAATGAGGTAGGTAAGGAAGTCCCTTTCCTAAGGTTAAAACCATTATGAGAGCTTCCCAAGACGCATGTCATGTGGTGGAGTATTATTTTTTGGATGACCAATGTAGCACAAAATGCCTACTAGCTCCACTATATTGAGAATAGTCCTCAAGAAAACCTTGCACAAAACAAAGCAAAAACATTATGACCAATTAGAATTTCTTAATAGATTAGAAAAACATCTATTTAAAGGTGAAATTAGCATCTATAGAAATCTATAAGGTGGGTATCTAATAAGCTTAAGAAATTTCATAAAAAAGAACTATTATAACATTTCAAAGTAAAAGCATTATGGTCTATTAGAGTTAGTTAGCAAATTTAGATAAGACATTTAGTTGGAGGTGAAATTAGCATCTATAAAAGCTCTAAGGTGTTTTTCTAAAATAGCCTAAGTAATTTCATCACAAACTTGCATAACCTTGCATTATGACCAATTGGAATTTCTTTACAAATTTAGAAAAAACTCCCTAAGTCAAAGGTGAAATTAGCTTATGTAAAAAGCTCTTAGGTGTTTACCAAAATTAGCTTGAGAAATTTCATCAAAATATTGATACCATATTTTATAGTCTTTATAACAAAAACAATTATGGCCAAAAGTATATATTATTTTAAATTATGCATAAATTTAGAAAAAACATTTAAATTATGCATAAAATTAGGAAAAATCAAGCATAAGTTTAGAAAAAGCATCTAAAATTATGCAAAGCATGCACAAATTTGGAAAAAACCAACTAAACTATGAACAAATTTATAAAAAAGAATGATAAACTTAGAAAGATCCATGAAGCCATAACAAAAACTTATTTAAAATATAAAAATATTTTGGTCTCCTAGAAAAAGCAAAAAATCAACCACTTCTATTTTGGACAATGTACCACAATCCTAAGTTTTGCCATCATCTACACAACCTTAGCATAAAATTCATTGTAAATCCAATTGGATTCATTCCACCTCATTGTAAAGTTGAAGCAAAATCCTATGTAGCCATGACCAGAAAATAGCAAAAAATATTGGCCATTTTCTTATGAAAATTTCACAAATGTACATGAAATTACAAAAGCTACACAAACAACCTAAGTACACAATGTTAGAAAAACAACCATAACTCCCTCGTTTCAAAGAAAAATTAAATGAGACAATAATCATTAGGAAGCTTAAACAAAGGGATACAAACCCATAGCCTTTGATTTCACAAATATATAGCTATTTTACTAAGAAAAAATACATGACTTGGCTTGCTTTTTTATAACAAAACTTCAAAAATTTCAAAACCTAAACATCATATAGCCATTAAACTAGTCAAAATAGCCAAAATCATTACAACCCATTTAAATTCACATCGAAATAATGTGGTAGAAATTTGTTAAAATTTAATTTTAAAAAACCCTAAGGCCTAGATCTAAAAAAACTAACCATACACCAAGGTATTGAGAAAAAAGCACAAAAAAACAAGGCCTATTTTTAAAATCAAATCTACAAAAGCTAAAGCAATAAAAAAACCATAGATCTACATGGGAGTAGCCAAAATAGGACATGGGATTTTGTTAGAATTCTAATTTAATTCCCCCATTGGAGTAGATCTAAAAAGGTGGCCCTAACACTTGGAAGGAAGAAAACAAGAAAACAACCATGAAAATAAAGGAAAAAATAGTAGAATTTCCTACCTTAGAGAAATGATAGATGGAGCCTATATGGAGATAGGCCTATGAACCTCTAAAAACTTCCTTTAATGCTCATCCATCCTTTGAATTATGGGATTTTTTCTTTTCCCACCTCTTTGTTTGGGTGCCATGGTAGGCTCAACATTGAAAAAAGGAGGAAATTTAAGAAAGATGATAGTTCTACCCTGGTTACAAGGAATATGGAATGATTTCACACTAAATATTGGGGTGGCTACCATAAGAATTTCTACCAGAGCTTTCCTCCAATGCACTATTGCTAAATAATGATAATTATGTTCAAAAGTTACAAATTTTAACTTATAAAACCCACCTAAACTTAAACAAAACCCTAGCTGCTAATTTAGTCTACCATGAACTAAAGAAAAAGGGGGAAAAGTCTAGTTCATCTTGGTTTTAGTGGGGGGAACAACTTCGCTTTTCAAAATTTAAAATTTTTGGATGATTTGCCCCACCCTACACCTTCCATTTTGACCAAACTTGCATGAATTTTACTAATTTCAATACTTAAGACATCATGGTAACCTTAGCCCGATGGATCCAAGTTGGGAATACCATGCCTAGCATGGAAGCATGTTTATCATTTTTCAAATTTGTTAGCATTACTATATCTTTCTATTTTTAGTAACCTAGACTTACCTTCTTCAACCCTAGGTTTCCAAATTTAGGCAAAACATGAGCATGGGAAAGCACCATGGATTTCCACACTATGGAAATAGTGCCTAGCATCAAAGAAGAGGGGTGACAATTAGTCTTACCTACCAACATATATTTAGCATAAAGTTAACCCGAAAGTAGGCCACACATGATCTAGAACCCCTCCAAATACCTCCAATAGCTTCAGAACCTCACCAAACTTAGTCAAAACTAGTCAAAACTAGTTAAAACCTAGGATTTGGTGTTTTTCTTTCTAGGGAAGGCTTCTTCCATGTTCATCATTTCACCCTCAACGTGGAAAGAGGAGGGGAAAGCAATAACTAACCTAAGTTGATGACTTAACAACCATTCCTTGATGCATACTAATCCGTAAACCTTGTCAGAACCCTCCGAAGTTTCTAGAAGCTCAAAAATGGTTCAAAAACAGCATAAATCTACCATCCCATTCTCAGATATGTTGGGGCCATCATTCCTAGCATAGAATAATGGGGGAAGTTTCATGAGTCACATAGAAGCCTCCCAACTATCAAATCTTGACACCCAACATTCATCATTGACACTAGCAATCCTAGAGATTGACATGCATGGTCAATTAGCTGTATATCTAGCCTAGATTTGACTTTATTGATTCAAGGGATCTATTCCATACTAAGCCTTCCACCCTACCATGGAAAAAATGGGGGAAGCTTGAAAGCCGCCTGACAGCCCCCAAAATAACTAAATCTTGACCTTAGGCACTAATGATCAACACTAGGAACCCTATGAGCACTCATGCATGGCCAAATTTATTAAAAATGATCAAAAAATATTTCCCACAAATTTTACATGCTAAGAATGGAAGCACCAACATGGAAAAAATGGGGAAAGTTTAAAAAATAACTCATGGCCATTGAAATAATCAAATTTCAGCATTAGATGATAGTAGGTGACATTGGCAAACTTAAGGGCATACATGCATGACTAAAAATGATCAAAAGTGACCGAAAATATTTCCCCCAAATTTTTCACACTAATCATAGAATCCCCAGTGTGGAGAAAGAGGGGAAGTTCAAAAAATTCCTTTCCACCTTGAAATAAGTGAAATTTAACATCAAGTAGTAGTCATCATCACTGACAACCTAGGAAGCCTGCATGTAAGCCCGAGATTGGTGAAAAATCACCAAAAATATTTCCCCATAATTTTTCATGTTGACCATGAAGTCCCTAACATGGAAAAGGGGAGCGGAGTCCAAAATTACATTATGACCTTCAAATAACCAAATTTTGACATCATAAGTTAATAGTCGATGTTGGTAACTTAGGAAGCCTACATGCACATTCAAAAATGATAAAAAAATCATCAAAAATATTTTTTCCCATTTTTCCACACTACGTATGGATGCCATAGCATGAAAAATGGGAAGAAGTTCAAAAAATTCATTGTTAACCTTAAAATAATGAAATTTTAACATCAAGTAGTAATAATCGTTGCCAATAACCTTGGAACCTACATGCATGGTCAAAATCAGCTAAAAATCACCAAAAATTTCTTAACCCATTTTTCTATGTTAAGCATGGAAGCCTCAACTTGGAAAAGTGGGGGAAGCCAAAAACCCACTTAAAAAACATCTAAAACAACTAGTTTTAGCTCCAAACTAATCCTCAACCTTGGTAGCCTTGGAGGTTGACATGCAAGGTTGATTGAGGTTAAATTTGGTCAAACATATATTTACCCTTATTTTCCATACTAATATTTACATCCCTAACATGGAAAGAAGGGGGAAATTCCAAAAAACACTTAGGGATACTCAGAATTACCAAAACATGATACTAGACCCTAGTCCTTAACCCTAGTAGCCTTGGAGGTTGATATGCAAAGTTGATTAAGGTCAAAATTGGTCAAAACATTATTCCCCCTTGTTTTCCATGCTAAAATCTATATCCCTAGTATAGAAAGAAGGGGGGAAGTGTAAAAGACACTTAAAGATACTTAAAATTACAAAAAATTGACACTAGACCCTAGTCCTCAACCTTGGTAGCCCTAGAGGTTGACATGCGAGTTGATTAAGGTTAAATTTTGTAAGAAATCCATTCCTACTTTTTTTCTATTCTAAGCTCTCTATCCCTAGTATGTAAGAAAGGGGGGATGCCAAAAAACAACTTATGAATTCCCAAAAAAATCAAATTTTGACATGGATCCATAGCCCTTGACCTTGACAATCTTAGGAGGTTACATATATGGTCAGTTGTCATCCAAATTGGCCTAGATCTAGGATTCTTACTTCTTACACACTAGAGTAACCTTCATAGCATGTAAAAAAGGGGTGGAAGTTTCTTTTCCACTTTTGTAGACAAGATGAAATTTGTAGAAATCAAAGATCTTTACTGGAGAAGCCCAGGACCTCACAACCTCAATATTTTACTTTATATGTTGGAGTAACTCCCCTAGCATGGAAACATGGGGGAAGACCTTATGTACCATTAAATAGCCTTTAGACATGCCCTAAATGAGCTAGAAAATTTTAGAATTAAAGTAAGTAGCCCTAGGGGCCTAAAAACCTAGTCAAAATGCTCCAAAATCACTTTGAATTCATCAAAAAAGTGTTCCCCTAATTTCCATGCTAAGGATACTATGCCCAATGTGATAAGGGTGGGAGTTATTTCAACATCTATAAACCCTCAAAATATCCTCAAATTTCCTCAAAATGAAGTTGAGAGATGCATAGGTTTAAAGTCTATGCTCTAGACACCTCTTTGATCATGTTTGATTTTATTTTTGCTTGGATTTTGGTTCCCCATGATAACTCCCCTTTTTTCCATGCTAGCAAGTGTGGGAACAAAGCGGAAAGGCTTCAAAAACTATTTTTTTCCATTTATAGATAGACCCCCAGGGAGCCCAATTTTGATGGATTTGACCCTAAGCTACCTTGGGAGAAACTGTAATTTTGGACCTCTGAATATTCCAAAATATATTTTCCTTATTCTCCACACTAAGGATCCTTGTTTCAACATTGAGCCTATCGTGGAAGCCTTAAAGAACTTGATTTTTTGGTCTAGATAGCCCATAAACAACCCTAATTAATGTTTGAACTCACCTAATAGCATTGTATCCTAAATACATGGCCCCTAAGGAATAAAACTAGCAAAACGTAATCATTTTTGACCTATATTAACCAAAGTTTATCATATATGGCCTACTTTACTTGGTTTGTGACTTATTTTTTAAGACTTATATTGCCTTATGGACATAGTTGACCTTCTATGGCCTCTATACAAGTCTATATGTTTTTTGATTATCTTATTATAGCTCTATTTGCCTTTTTTGGCCTTTAAATGGTATCAAATAGTGGGGTTTCACGTTCCTTGACCATCGTTTGACACCATATGACCATGGCTTGCTAAGGCCTTAAACTGGTGAAATTGTGATATTTAGTAATCATTTGTACCCTTACTCCTAATATTTCCCCTTGTTTCATCTTTGTTCACCTCAATTGCACTTTTCCAAATTAACATTATCTCATTGATGACCTTGGATGGCCTTGATTACATTAAATTTGCATGTGTCATGAAATTTTAACATTATTGATTCACTTTTATCCACCTTCCACTTAATATGCTTTTGGTTGATATGCAACATCAAAGTATGAGTACTTAGGAGCAAATCAGTTTGCCTTTCGGTCTACATGGACCTCATGGTGATGTTAAATGGTGTATCAACAATGACTTCCTAAATTTTGAGCTTGAGAGTCTTGTAGGCCACATAGACTTAATAGAAAAACCTCTAGAATGCCTTGAAAAAATAGTCCAAACCCTTAACATAGAAGCATGAGACATAATTAAATACCCTTTAGTTGAGGTTCCTATCATAACACATAGTGGTGAGGAGAAAACTTTTAAATTAAGTTCCTTACTAGAGCCTCAATGTGTCCAAGACATCACTAAAGTCTTAAAAAATAAAATTAAGGTATTTGCCTAGTCATATGAAGATATGCTAGGCTTAGACCCATGCCTAGTCTAGCACAATATCACACTAGATCCTAGCATTAGACTAGTTAAGCAAAAAGTATGCAAGATTAGACTAGATTTGGCATTCATAGTCCATGATGAAATCAAAAATCTCTACAAAGTAGATTTCATTAGGGCTATTGATTATGTATAATGGGTATCTAACATAGTGGTAGTACTTAAGAAAAATGAAAGTATCCATATTTGCATTGATTTTTGAGACCTAAATAAAGCCACCATCATGGATGACTTTCCTTTGCCTAGTATTGATCAACTTATCGATACTATAGGAAAACATGCCTTGTTGTCCTTTATGAATGGATTCTTAGAATATAACCATATTAGTATCAACCTAGAGCATCAACTTAGCACAACATTTATGATCCCATGGGGTACATTTTGTTATACCATGATGCCCTTTGGCCTTAAGTACATGGAAGCAACATACTAGAGATCCATGACCTATATCTTTAGTGATTACATGTTAGGTTTGCTTAATGACTATGTTGAGGAAAAAGTTGTGAAGTCTAAAATAGCCAATGATCATGCCAATGACCTAGAGCTTGTTCTTAAATGATGCCTCAAAAATGAGCTTAGTCTCAATGCTAAGAAGTGTGTCTTTGTTGTCAAGACTAGTAAGATGCTTCTCTTTGTGGTCTCTAAGGAAAGGATATGCATAGATCCTAATAAAGATAAGGCCACATCTAAATTGACAACACCTACCAATTTTAAAGAGCTTCAAGGATTACAAGCTAGATAATAGCTTATTCATAGGTTTATTGCTAGGCTTATAGATAAGTTACATCCCATGCAGCACTTGCTTAAGAAAGGAGTTTACTATGACTAGATGGCTCAATGCAAAGAAGCCTTTGTAAACCTTAAGCAAGAATTAACATAGCTACCTATAGTCTATCTTTTACAAGAGGGTAAATCATTTTACATTTATCTCACCATTTCTGATACATCCATTGCCTCTTTACCTTGGCAAAAATGTGATGATAGAGAAGAAATGCCTATATACTACGTTAGCCATGCATTAGTAGCCCACAAGACCTGATACACTGAAGTGGAAAAGCATTGTCTAGCACTAGTCTTGTCTATGAATAAATGAATATACTACCTCTTTAGAAGCCAAGTCAACATAATTTGCAAGGACAACATACTCAGAGCCATAATGACAAACATCTATGAAAGTAGACATATAGCTTAATGGAAAGTTATAACCATAGAGTTTGACCTCCATTATGTCTCAATCCTTAACAAAAGATCAATCTATAGCCATACAGCTCACAATTTCAATATTTCATGACCAAGTAGCCATAGATCTTAAGTTTCCTAATGAAAAAATTAACATATTTAGGCAAGTGCCCAAGGATTATGAAGTGGTCATGAACTTCAACGAAGCATCAACTACCCTTGGGGCCAATGCTATTACCATCATAACATTTTCATCTGGTGAAATCCAATCCTTTGCCTATCGTTTTGGGTCCCCATGTACCAACAACATAGAAAAATATGAGTGTTTGATTAGAGGAATTATGGTAGCTCGTGACCTAGGAAATAGATGTCTAGCCATCAAACGCAATTCACAACTCATAGTTAAGTAAGTAACTGAAGTCTATGCATGAAAAGCTAAGCACTTACAATCTTATTTTGACCTAGGAAATTAATTATTACAACAATTCATAGACATTGATATTCAAGACATACCTTGAAACAAAAATTCCATGGCTAATGTAATTGCAACATTAGCCCTTAGTGTGATGTCAAAAGTGTTTAGCAAGTTGCCCATATTAACTGTGGACTAGGCTACCCCCATTACACAAAACATGGAGGATACCTTTATTGTCATTGTTCATACTACTCCTTCCAAGGAGTGCTATGATGATATTAATTTTTACCTTATCCATGGTGAATTTTAATAGGGCCTAACTAGTTCTTCGAAGGATGCCATACATAAGTAGTTGAAGTAGTATGTTATCGTAGGTGATAATACATTATGTCGACGGTCCTATGATGGTATACTCCTAAAGTGCTTAGGGAAAACCAAAGATAGAATAGTCCTAGAGGAGGTTCATGAGGGTGTTTGTGGTGGACATATAGGACATAGTGCAATGGCCGCTAAGATTAGATGGTTAGGATACTATTGGCCCAATATGAAAAATGATTTCCTGCAAAAGGTTAAGTGATGTGACACATGCCAAAAATATAGAAACTTGATACATGTATCACCAACTAAGTTGCATACAACCTAAATAACATGGTTGTTTCAATGATGGTAGTTGGATATCATTGAACCCATAATGCCTAAATCTACTATATGACATAGCTTCATCATCATCACAACGAAATACTTTATCAAGTGGATTGAATATATTTCCTTAAGAAAGATCACATTTTAACAGTTTTTCAAGTTTATCCTAGATAAAATTGTATTTCATTTTGGCATACCCACTTCAATAAGCATGGACCTTAATTTAGTAGCTACCAACCACTTCAACAAGCATGGTGGAGAGGTCAATGTGGAAGATTCATCAATAGCATGGAAGGGGTACCTTGGTTACTATTTTTAGTAAATAGAATGGCCATGGGGGGAATCACTTACTATGTTTAGTAACCTCCCAAATTTGGATGCTCATTTCACTTAAATTTGGCAACCAATTTTTAGAAAAATTACATCAAATTTATAGCCATTTTTATAGCCATTTTGCAGCCAAATCATAGCCAATTTGTATCTTCATTCATGGCCCAAAGACCCTATAATAGCCAAACTCCAACATCATTTATAGGTTCTAGCAATTTTTCTCATGGTTCTATATTTTTTACAACATTCAAAAAATTTTGGCCACAAAAGCAATTTACACTCATTTTTCACAACTCCACACTTGGGGCATTTTCAAGCACTCAATAGTTCTTACAAGTTCCCATACTTGCATTCTCTTGATCCCTAGCATGGAAGCATTATATCCTTGAGTGACCCAAATTGTAGATCCAAGGCTGTACTAGTAAAGGGAGGTTCTATACCCTAAAGAGTGGCTTGGCACCCAAATCATGGAGTAGATCGTCTTGGGTTCAATGGGCTTTGAACTCTTGTACAAGTGGATCCCCTATTTTGCTCATCCAAGCACCATTTATATACATTTCTCTAACTTATTTTTATTCTTTTCTTAATAAAGTTCTAATTTTTTAGTTTTTTGTTCAAATATAAATTAATTATTTGTGCATTATTCAAATCTATTCATATTTCTACATTTTTCATCTCTCAATTCCCTAGTTGATCTATTGGACTAACTAGGGTACCTCGAATCCCATTTTTATCATGAAGCCCTTGGGGCTTTGGGATTGAGGAACTATTTGCACTAAGGATCCTTGGTTCCCATTCTAGTAATTAAGGTTTTACAATACCTGTTGTACTGTTCGAAATCGTCGGTCTCCGATTGGAATGAAATAGAAACCTAGAGATCCCTGGACATGCATTGAAGACCCTACCTTCGCTTGAGGGCAAGCTGGAATTAACAAAGGCAGAGTACCTTGAGTGGTCCGCATGCAAATCAGGCAAGGATTTCCCCGAACGTACACCGATATACTGTACGCTGGGTTATACATAAACAGCGCAACTAATGTAAAACGGAGCATAAACGTATAGGAGCGTAAGCGTATAGGAGTGTAAATGTACAGAAAAATAAGTAATAAGCATGAAATAATTATCGAAAAACTGTAACAAATCTTAGCAAAATAGATGTGATAGTAGTATTATTAGACTGAAAGTTACAATGCACCAGTCTAACACAGTTGTGAATCTGACACAAGGCGGACGAAGAGCCCCGGTGGATGTGCAAGGAAGGTTGTGTACTGGTTTAACTATAGGCACAACATGAAGGTTGTATTCTCAGTGTGTAGGGTTAAGGTCCAGTGTACAGGGTCTCTTCTTTGCTCTCTCTGATTTCTCAATGTCTTTGGTTCTCTTTTTGTCTCTGGTTTGCCCCAAAATTGCCCACTTCATCCAGTGAAAAATTCTAGGTTTTTATTAGATCTTGGGCATTACATTCAGATCTAGAAGGAGATGAGTGGCTGTAAGGTGAGAAAAATTTGGATCGGGAGACAGGTGGTGCATTGAACGAGTGCAGGATATGTTACAATTGTACAACGTGCTGCATGCCAGCATACAACATGCCAACGTACAGGATGCCAACGTATAGGATGCCAGTGTACAGGATGCCAGGGTACAACATGCCAGCGTACAGGATGACAACGTATAGCATGCCAGTGTATAGGATGCCAGCGTATAGCATGCCAGCATATAGGATGCCAGTGTACAACATGCCAGCATACAACATGCAAGCATACAGGATGCCAGCGTACAACATGCCAGCGTATAGGATGCCAACGTACAGCATGCTAGTGTACAGGATGCCAGCATACAGGATGCTAGCATACAGCATGCCAGTGTACAACATGCCAATGTATAGGATGCCAGCATACAGCATGCCAGCGTACAACATGCCAGCGTACACCAAAAATGTACCCAGCATACATAGATGAAAATGCTTCATTTTAAGGTCAAAACTTGATTTTCAGGTGCCTGTGATGATTTCCAATAGTTTCCCTACCTTCAGAAGTTAATTTTAGGTAAAAATATCACTGTTTGGTGCCTGTTTTTGGCTATTTCTGGTGGTGTACACTAGGCTGCACGCTGGGCGTGCAGAGTACATATGCTCAACGTACAGGTCATGGAAGTGCATCATTTCAAGGTTGAAACTTGATTTTTGGGTTCCTGAGAGCTACTTGCGACCTTGGGGAAGGTCTTGGGGGGTCCAGATGCTTAATTCTTGCATGTTTTGACTCTTTTTTGGAGCCCAAAAGTTGCTGTATGCTGGCTACACGCTGGTCGTATAGGAATGAAAGACCATCATTTGGAGCCCAAAATTTGATTTTCAAGTTCCTGAGAGCTACTGGGGATCTTGGAGAAGGTCCTGGGGGGTTTAGATACTCAATTCTAGCATGTTTTGACTCATTTTTGGGGCCCAAAATTTGTTGTATGCTAGGCATGTATAGGCCAGCATATAGTATGCATACTTACTGAAAACCAAGTATTTTGAGCTTAAGATTTGCCAAGTTTGATGTCAGATGTCATTTTAGTCTTCTGTGGATCCCAAGGAACCATTTCTTGTTGAGTTTGACTCTGCTTGAAGCTGTCTGTGAGGCTCTCAAGCTTCAGTCATGCTAGGGAGCATCATGACTTAGCTCGATTCTTGTTGGAGAAGTACTAAGCTTAGAATTTTGTGGTCTTTCATTGGCCCCTCTTTATTGATGCTTGGAGGAATCAACCTGAGAAGCATCGACAAAGAAGTACAAAACACCACATGAAACTTAGTAGCATTGTCCTTCGACACTTGGCCAGATGTCATCGCACCGTGTTCAGTAGTACATGGGATAGGGGAAATGAAGTTTATAGCTGGAAAGGGAAATAAAAATTGTGGGGATTGGGACTTGATCAAGGGATTGTGCATAGTAAAGGGGATGCTCTGGTGTGTATACAAGTCATGCTGATCCTTGTCAATGGTGATTGTTTAGTAGACTCAAAATCAAGACATGAGATGTGCGTCCTTTGGTGGAACAAGACTCTTGTTTAGTGTTTAAGAGGACTTGTTGGCCGCGTGATGGTGGGTTGCATTCTCTGGAGGAACAGGCCCCTTGTTTGGTGTTAAAGAGAACCTATTGGCATGGAGCCAAAGCTACACAATGAGATCTTATTTGAGCTTTTGAGACATAAGTGTTTGTTTCCAAGACAACTACCTTCCCGCCTGAGGCTTATGGGAACTGCCAAGGGTCTTGTGGTTCATTTTGCTCTTTGCTCTTTGCTCTTTTCTTTTCTTTGATTTTTTTCCTCTTTTTTTTTGTGTTTTATCTCTTTTTTTTGTTTTGTATCTTTGTTTTTTGGAAAGAGCTTTCTTTCAATTTTGCAGTCATGCTCATGCTCCATATTGTGTGTTGCAGTTGCTTGAGAGTGTCGCAGCGTGTAACACTGTGCTCAAAGTTTTGGGGTGTACTAGGTGTATCTGGGAATTGTATCTCGGTAGGAAAGGGAACAAGAGTGTTGGGAAAATAGAGAATGTATTGGGAATTGGAAATGTACTTTTGAATAGATTGATTAACCTGGTTGCGTGCGTCCGAAACAATGTGGCACCTTGTCACTGTGATGAAGTATATCCGTGTACGAGCACCACTGGGTGTCATCTTGCAAACACAACTCAAAGAAGACAAGAAAATCACAAGTGAATCAGTTAGTGAACACTTCAGGCATGAATGTCACTAATGCAAATGGAGGCACGATGTGAAACTTAAGGCAAACAAAATGAGCAGCAATAGTGTTGTCAGAGCTGGTGTGATGAATGATGCAGCAGGCATTGATGAAGAAATGTCATGAATTATAGTAGCAGATGAATGTGCTAGAAATAATCTAGCTAGTTTATAGTCTTAGCAGACTATCATGGGTTATTTTTACGTCATAACCCATTGGACGTTTCCAGTTTATCATTGTAGCAGATGGTACGATGCTAGTCTATAGTCGTGGCGGACTATGAAGAGGCAAGCTAGTTTATAGTCTTAGCGGACTCTGGTGAATGAGTGTGACAGTTTAGTGTCATGTCGGATAGAGCTCTATGGTGTCGATTTACCGTCATGACATCAGGACATTCTATGGTATCATTTTTAGGTCATGATGCTAGGACTGCTCTATGTGGATGCATGCGTGCGCGTCTGTATGATCCTATAAACAAAAGCTACTAGAGAAAACAATATCAAATAGCAACTGCAGAAAACATGAACTGAAATGCACCAATAAATAGAAAATAATGTGAAATGGTGGTAGTTTAAGGCCTTTTCAGGCCATGGTTTAGTTTAAGGCCTTTTCTGGCCATGAGAGAACGCGTAAGCTAATACAATACAAACTAAGGTGACGTATGCACAACGAACAAAGGTGAAGAGTGGACGGAGATCAGACGTGTCCTTGGCCATAGGGGAGTCTTGATTATGCAATTGTTTCTGAGTCAGACATGGTCTAGGAGGCATGCTAGTTTTCTCTGGGAGGCTTTCAGTTTTTACCCCTCATTCGGGCATTTTAGCTCTAGGTGTTGTGTTTGTTGTTGTGGGTGTTGCTTCAAGAGGCTCCTCTCTCAAGACCTGTAACATGTCTATGTTGTGGTCAGCTTGAAAGGGAGTGTTGTTGCCATGTATAATGACTTTTCCACCTTCGTATGGAAGGCATATTTCTTGATGTATCGGTGAGGAAATAGCTCGTTGTTGTGCTAGCCAAGGTCAACCAAGAATCATGTTGAAACTGGGCATCTCTTTTATGACAGTGAATTCCGCGCTAGTGGGGAATTTTTCTNTATTGTGACTTCCCCTCATTTAGGGTTACGTTTAACTGCATCATCATGAAAGGCTAAGGTGTTTGAACCCAATCCTTATGGTGTGTGTTGTGAAATTGTTGCACGGATGAATTCCATGTTAGCAGGGATGTCCTCTTTAATAGGAATGGATGCTAACGTTTACACTAAGGCTTCGTGATGAGCTGATGATGTCATAACCAGATCGTACAAGCTCATGACTGTGTTCTTTTGTTTGAGCATTTGTTTCACCTAGGCCAGTGTAGCTACAGAGTCTATGTTATCTGCCATTGTATTGGTTCCCTCTATATGGGTTGAGGGCTTGGGCCTGCTTTGTTTGGGATTAGGGGCAAGGCCCCCAGTGTTCAGTTTTTGTATACTAGGTGTGTCCTTTGTTTCAGCTATGGGTGTTTTTTGTTCTTAGTTTGTCCTCTTCTGCTGCCATTTGGTAGGCTTATTTATGTTTTTGGCAAGGTTGACTCTTGAGGGAGGAGAGGTTGAGACGTTTCCTACCATTGGGCTCAGGGTAAGTTAGGGGCCATCATGTGGTGGCACTTTTATGACAAATGGGAGTTTAGGAGGTGTTGTTGTTGTTTGACTAGCCTGTTGTGGCACCTTGATAATGAAAGGTTTCTTTGTTGTTATCGTTGGTGCAACAGGCCAGTTTAACGTCTTAGCGGACGACTGTGGTGGTACTTTGACCACAAAGGGTGTCTTCGGTGCTTGGGATTGCATTGCATTTGTCCAGTTTAACGTCTTAGTGGGTGTGTGAGGTGGTGGTACTTTGACCACAAAAGGTTTCGTTGGTGCTCTAGGTGTCACCTTGATGACGATGGGAGGCCTCTTGCTCGTGGAGGCGGAGGGAATTGTTGCTTTGCTAGGAGGCACATGAATCACAATAGGTTGCTGCACAGGTTTAGGCTTACTATCTATGCTAATGGAGTTTATGAAATAGGAGGCATCGTTTGTGCTGGGTTGATTCAGGGTGTTGACGTTCAGTTGGCCCCGTTCTATCATTACTTGTAGATAATCCTTTAAAGCACGACAAGTGTTGGTATTGTGACCAGACATCTGGTGGTAATGGAAGAATTGGTCTAACTTGAAATGTCATGGAACCGGGGGCTCATTTGCTACTGCTAAGGTGGGGTTTCTCAGTAGCTCACAGTACCTATCATGTCGACAGTGAGCATTCTCCGCTACGTGTTTGTATTGAATTTTCCCAGCTTTAAGAAGTTTCTCTAGTAGTTCGAAAGTTCGCGCAGGTAGCAGTGTGTACTTAGAGCGATCCTTGCATTGAAAATTGGACCTTAAGGTGGCCCTTGTTTTCATAGGTAGGTTGGTACTGGTGTTTGTTGTTTTTGTGCTTGTGGCTATAGTTTCTGTTGTTGTCTGTTGTTTGGAAATGTGTTGGTTCTTGTAAGCCACATAGGCGGGGTCATTGCTAGTTTGTGCAGCTTGTTCAATGTTCTTGATCTATGTGAATGCTTGGCTCAACATTTTAGCACTTAGGTAGTACATTTTTGACTTAATGAAGCCATTCACAGCTCCCTTCAGAATCATAAGCAAATACTTTTCAGGGATGGGCTCATGAAGTTCGTTAAGGGATACACTCCATTGTTGGATGAACTTTTTCACAAGCTGAAGTGGTGCTTGTTTCACCTTGTTTCATGTGTATAAGATTCTCAAGAGAGGATATGGAGTTACGAGGTAAGGCTCAGTACTAGTCCAAAGCTACGCTCGTTAAGGACATAGCAAACACGCGCAAGATTGCATGGGGCCAAGCTTCAAGAAATAGAGTTTCTGATCGAAACGTGACTAAGTGAGCATTTGGATCTCCCTTCCCATTGTATTTGGTTAGCTGTGGAAGTGTGATTCCCTTGGGCAAAGCTAACGGTGGCACTGAATAGCTAATTGGATCATCGTGGTAGAAGTCTAGTACTTTAACTTGTTCAGTGTTTGCCGTTCTGAGGTGCTTTACCTCTTCAGCTAATGCTTGCATCATTTGTCTGGCTTCTGCCCACTCTTGAGTGGTAGGTAGATTAGTTGGTTGGGGAGGTTGTTGGGTTGTCATTTGTTGCTGTGGAGCAATGTTCAGAGTTATGGTTGTGGGGTGTGGCACGTTGAAGTGAGTGGGTTGTTGAACAAGGGGTATGGTGCCTTGCCTAGCCACAAACTATGAAGTGACACCCTGGATGTGTAGGTCTGATGTAGTGAAAGTGGCCCCATGCGTTTGCACATGCGGTATGTATTGGGTGGAGATAGGGGTGGGCAATCTTAGTTGGGATACTGGTGCTTGTGTGCTTGTTGACACTTGGTGAGTGGCTATCTGTCCCATGCGAGGATGAAGTGATGGGTTCACGTAGGCATGGGGACTGAGGGTGTGGTATGAATCCTTATGTTCATATTGTGCCTCAAAGTCATCTACATCATGTTGATTTTGGGGATCCTCATTGGGTCACCGTGTGTTTTGACTTCTTGCAAGAAGGTGCTGGGAGATGAGCCTATGATGAGGATCAGAAATGGGGATGATGTCATATACAGAGGGGATGAATTCATGAACTCCCATGTATATGTGCTCGAAGTCTCATTTTGCCTCTTGTTTTGTGTGGTCAATGGGAAGGTTGGCCTGAATCTTGACACAGATGTAGTTATACTGTTCTTGTGTGGGGACTATGAAGGTGCTTGTGCTAGATTTTTGGGATGATTCCATGGTGATCTGTGCTTGGGAAAGGTGATCCATGTTGGTGGTAGTCAGTACTTAGACCGGCTTGATGTTAGGTGCAAATTTCGGTGAATTTGGCTTTAAAACGGATGTGTTTTGTGTGTTTTTGTTGAAAAAACACTGTAGTAGTACTGTAGCAGCGTGAACACTATAGCAGTGTAAACAGTGTAGCAGCGTGAACACTGTAGCAGCGTAAACCCTATAGCAGCATAAACACTGTAGCAGCGTGAAGCACTGTAACAGCGTGAACACTGTAGCAGCGTAAAGACTATAGCAGCATGAACACTGCATTTGAATAGGTAACATGATCAATGTTTCGATTAAACAAAAAATAAGTCAGGCCATCCTTCTAGTGTCATTTTCTGTACTATCCGAAATCATCAATCTCCAGCTGGAATGAAATAGAAACCAGGAGATTCCCGGACAAGCACAGAAGACCCTACCTTCACTTGAGGGCAAGTTGGAATTAACGAAGGCAGAGTACCTTGAATGGTCTGCATGTGGATCAGACAAGGATTTCCCCGAATGTACACTAATATTCTATACGCTGGGTTATATGTAAACGGCATAACAGATGTAAAACCGAGCGTAAACATACAAGAATGTAAACAGTAAGCACACAAGAACGAACGAAAACTGTAACAAATCTTGGCCAAAAATGCAGTAATAGTATTGCATAATAAAAATTACAATGCACCAGTCTAGACGTAGTTGTGGGTCTAAAACAAGGCAGGCGAAGATCCCCGGTGATGCAGAGGGATGATGGTGTGCTGGTTTGTCTTGTAGGTACAATGTGAAGGCTGTACGCTCAGCGTGTAGGGTTGAGGTCCAGCATACAGGGTTTTGCTCTGGTTTCTCAGTGTCTCTGGTTCTTTATTCTATCTCTAGTTTTTCTCCAAAATTTCCCCCTTCATCTAGTGAAAAATTTTGTGTTTTTATGAGATCTTGGGCATTAGATTCGGATCTGGAAGGAGATGAGTGGCTGTAAGGTGAGAAAAATTTAGATCGAGACAAAAGTGGTGCATTGACCGAGTGCAAGATATGTTACAATTATATAGTGTGCTACATGCCAGTGTATAGGATTCCAGCATATAGCATGCCAGCATACAGGATGCCAGCGTATAGGATGCCAGCGTACAACATGCTAGCGTACAACATGCCAGCGTACAGCATGCTAGCGTACAGCATGCCAGTGAACATCATGCCAGTGTACAACATGCCAGCATATAGGATGCCATCGTACAACATGCCAGCGTACAGGATTCCAACGTACAGCATGCCAGCGAACAGAATGCTAGTGTACAGCATGCCAGCATACAGGATGCCAGCGTACAACATGCCAGCGTACACCAAAAATGTACCCAGCATACATAGATGAAAATGCTTCATTTTAAGGTCAAAACTTGATTTTTGGGTGCCTGTGATGATGCCCAATAGTTACCCTACCTCCAGGAGTTAATTTTAGATGAAAATATCACTATTTGGTGCCTGTTTTGGGCTATTTCTGGTGGTGTATGCTAGGCTGCACGCTGGGCGTGCAAAGTACGTATGCTCAGCGTACAGGTCATGGAAGTGCATTATTTTAAGATTGAAACTTGATTTTCGGGTGCCTGAGAGCTGCTGGGGACCTTGGGAAAGGTCCTGGGGGGTCCAGACACTCAATGTTGTCATGTTTTGACTCATTTTTGGATCCCAAAAGTTGCTATATGCTGGGCATGTATAGGCCAACGTACAGTATACATACTTAGTGAAAACCAAGTATTTTGAGCTCAAGATTTGGCAAGTTTGATGCCAGATGTCATTGTAGTCTTCTTTGGATCCTATGGAACCATTTCTTATTGAGTTTGACTCTACTTGAAGCTGTCTGTGAGGCCCTCAAGCTTCAGTCATGCTGGGGAGCATCATGACTTAGCTCGATTCTTGTTGGAGAAGTACTAAGCTCAGAATTTTGTGGTGTTTCACCTGTTGAATGCAAACAATAGTTCATACATCATATTAGCATTTAATGTTGATGAAAATAGAAGGCCCACAAGGAAACCATTTGTCGGTCAAGTACCCCTTTACAATGAAATGGGCTCTTTGCCTTCCACTAGCTCAAGGTCCCCTTTTGTTGTAAGGATACCACATTTAACATTCCTAAAGAAGCCTTTTTTCATTAGGATTCCCCAACCCATTACAATGGATTCAACCCTTATAATTTTAGAACAACCCCATGTGGTAGCTAATGCTATAGCCTCTTCCTCTAAAACAACCAATGATAGTGAAAAGACCTCAACCATGCAGAGGAAGAAGCTTAATCAAAATCCTAGCAACAAGGATGACAAGTAGGTTAAGGCATATAAGAAAGTAGATCCATCGAAGTATACTCTCATATTTTTAGTACACATGATTTCCACAATCCAGGCTACTTCAACAAGCAAACCATGGGAGGAATCTAAGAGCCAAGGAAGAGGAGAAAAGAAAAAGCCACAACAACCTAAAACTGAAGTACACATTTTGGGGTGCATGAAGGAAGTTAAGCACAACTAGGGTGATAAGCCCATGGCCAAGAACAAAAACTTCCTAAGTATGATGGAGCAAGTCAAGTTGTATCTTAAACAAGAAGATACAACCTTAAGCTTATATTACTTGATCATGATTTTTGCTAGACATCATGAAGTACTAGTAAAGATGTTGACCTCTATCCCTATTAGCAAGGACATTCCCACTAATGAAAAATCCATCCATGTAGTGATGGTGCATTCTTTCTCTAAGGAGAAAAAGTCAACATCACCAGTATTTCATGATAGTAAAATTAAAACCAATCCTCAAAATGGTGAAGTAACCAAGGTTCCTCTTTAAATCATGATATGGATAGGGTAGTATAAAGTTCATCAAGTTCATGAGGATGATGGGGTTGCGAAAAACATCATGTCATGTATCATAGTTGAATATTTTGGCTTGACAAAGTAGATACAACATACAAAAAAATTACCTCTCAAGTCCTTTAACAGATCATAGGTTTCTATTAAGAGGTCTATCTCCTTAGACTTTGTGATAGGGGAGTAATTCCCCATAACTATGGATTTCTTGGTGATAGAGGAAATGCTAGGGTTCAACCTCATCCTTGGAAGACCTTGGTTGGCTCAACTGTTAGCCATATCCTCACCCATTCACCAAGAAATTAACCATCCTTATGAGGGAGGTGAAATCATCATTCATGATGACAATGTGATTTCCTTGATTTTTAACAATGTAGACATAGAGTAGGGGTCTAAACTGGAGTTTTAGGAAGGAACTTCCAACCAAAAAATGAAAAAACCAAAGGAAGTTGAAAAGGATACAAATGATAATAATGGGCCATGGGAAACACTATAGGTAGAGTTTCCCTTCAACATCAATAGTGAAGGAAATGGGGAGTAAAAATGTATGCAAAATAGGCCATACATATTTCCTAATATCTCAAAGATTAGGAAGCATTTGCATAAGTAATGTACATGCCTGATCCTTTCACCCTATGCCCCTATGACATTGTAACCATTTGTATTTATAGCTAGTTACCCTAGATTTTCTTGTTAACTGTTTATACATTTATACCTTCTTTATTTTAACCTTTTTTTCAAGTAGTCTAAGGATTTACTTTTGTTTTATTTATTAAATCCCTTTTATTTCTTTCTTTTCCCTTGTTAGCATGATTTAAATTGCAAAAATGTCATAAAAATTATAAATTAGAAAAACCATAAAAATTTTAGAACATAAAACAAACAAAAATATACCTTTCCTTGTAAATTGGGCTTTTCATGGCCTAAAATTGGCAACATCATAGGGCTTTCCATGGCCTAAAACTTGCAAAATCCTTTTACAATTGCACAACACATGGCTTGCCATGGCCTAAAACTAGCGAGTAATCCCTACACTATGGTTGTTTATTTCCTTATAGCCTAGCCATTTTCAATACTTATAGCTAATATAACCAAAGTAGCCAACTATAACATAGTTATATACAATATTTATAACCTTACAAATTAAAAATAGTAAATTCATGATAAATCTCGAACATTAAAAATATACAGCTAAAACTAAACTAAAACATAAAATTTAGAATGTTTAAACATACATAGCCATAGGAACACTGTGTGGCAAAAATGTTCAAACAATGAACAAGAAGTTTAAAACTATCTCCAATTGAAACATTGGCCGACAGTGGCCATACAACATAAAAAAAATCAAAATGAAAAATAAAGAATATCACAATAGACATCCAGTAGCACTAAGGTACATTTATAGGAGGAAGTGGAAGAACATCATCATCAACATTGCTGCTAGGGCCACTGACATTACCTAGTTCTTGTGACACAATAACATAAGATTGATCAGTAACCAACAACCAAAATTATAATTTAAAAAAATTAAAATTAAAGACTTAAATGTCATTAAGCTTGTGGGGAATCTAACTTGATGAACTCTTGGGGTAGATGTTAAAGACCAGTCTCCAAACGATGGAGGGTCTAGTCTTTCATCGTGTTGGACTAGTTAACATCCCCAAAATTAACACTTGTGAGGATGTTTGTTGGGTCCAATTTGGTCCAATTAGGTAGGTCCCATGATACTATAGCCTTAGAATTCTCACTCATAGTTGTGGTGATCTTAGAAGTAGAAGATTTGGTTATTGTGAGAGTGCATTAAAGAGCTTGTAAGTATTCTCAGCCTAAATCCCCTAAATGAACAACTCTCTCTTCCACTGTTTAGTCATTTCCTCCTTAAGCCACTTAAGGTATGCCTCCTAATTAGCCTTTTATTTTCTCTTATGATCCTTTTTTATCTAGCCCCATTCTAGGATGTAGGTACAATAGTTTTTTCAATCTTTGGCCTTTCAGGAGATGAGATTCATGTACATCCACTACTCCAACATATCCCGAGAAAGTGCCACCTTGTCATGAATGAGGTTCCACTACCAGGCCCACATGATCTCTTTGGTTCATATGCTTTCTAAGTTAGCCACTTGGGCTTCCACAAAGGCCTTGTAATCTTGAAGATCCTTAATTGTCTCAACCTACTACTTGATCTCCTTCCTCAAGGCCACAACTTGCTTCCATAGCAATTCGTTGGACCTTTGGAACTCCCATGAAGTTTTTATGCATGAAATTATAAGATCATTGGTAATTTTGTATATATTTAGGGGGTACATTTTGAACATTAGAGGGAAGCTTTAGCAAGAAGTCAAACTCCATGTCTCAGGTTAGGTCCCATAGTATTGATGGAATTGTAAACAACTTATGACCATAAGTACAACCATACGCATAATTCACAACCAAATATACCTCTACAACATGAAAAAATAACTAAGGTAAATAAAACATAGTTCTTGCTGATCTCTAGTGCATCTTGTTATAGCCAATCAATGATTTCCTTAGCCACTTCATGCATGCACTCCATCTTGTCTAGTACCTCCACCCATGGTTTCATGTGAAACTTAGGTGTAGAGGCATCTACTTGTGGATCAAAAACTACAAAAAGCATAAAATTTTCAAATCTTCTTTGTTAGTGTAAAAGTGGAATCATCAATTTGGACCACCTTCAATCAAGGTAATCCTCAATGATGTGCCACATAAAATCAACATGCCTCCTCCTCATAACATTTAGGACCTCTAGTGATGATGAACTCTAGACAATGTTGAACAAGCATGGTGGGCATCTTTGGTCAAACTAGCTATAGTAAGGAATGAAAGTTTCTTAAACTTAGCAAGGGGACTGATATGAGTTTCACCTCACTTTTTTGCCACACCTTTCATGCTATTCTCTCTTGAGCATGTCAATATTCCTCTTACTCTCTAGTAGTATCCCATGCAATATCTTGAGAGCTTAGCTAATGTCTAACCTATGCCTGTCTTCTCTCTTCTTACTCCTACACTTTGCTAGATCTCCTCTTATTATCTACTTATGATGACATTCCTCTCTAAGAACACAAAAGTATAGTATAGCACCACTGTTAACAACTACATCATTTTTGGCTAACAAGATTTAAAGATAGACAATTTCCAAAATGTGTAACTATTATAGAATCTATGATTTACCAACGGTATCTCAATTGTACCTTTAAAGAAGAAAAAACTTAAGAAAAGTATCCAAGTTCTTCTAAAATATAATATTGTAATTAAAATATGAATTATTTTTTATTTATTCTCTAGTTCTTATTATAATCTTGCTATAATTTTCAAACAAGGTATTTTATAGAAAAAATAATGTAATGAAAATACCTCTCTAATGTGCTTAAATGCATGGTGTTGTTGGAAAATGTGGTATTCATTTTGAATTCTTTAATTATTGCAAAATTAAAAATCTTGTTTGTACTTTAATAATTGTGCATTTCAAATAGTGAGAAATTGGAATTTTTAAATAGTTTTCTTTTTAAGTCTTTCCTTAACTCTAAGGGATCAAGAATCATTATCCAAAGCCTAAATTCTCATATTGCAGAGTGGGCTTCTAGGAGTATTAATAGATGAGAAAAATTCTAACCTCCTTTCAAGTACCTATGCTCAAGTCTAAATCAATATCTTCTAAATTGAGAAAGAAGCATGTTACCATACCTATAAATTATGGTTCCCTTAATACTATTATGTAAAAATATTTATTTTTGTATCATGGTTTCCTATGTTAAGTACAATTGGACTATATGCCTATCTTATTTTCAGCATTTTCATGTTTCTTCACTTTATATTTGTTAGACTCATGACATGTTATGGTATAAGTCATTAGAAGTTGACTGAAGTAGAAAGATAAGTTCTAGGTAGTTATAAGTAATGTATTTTCATGTTTGTTATGATGAAAAACATAGGAAAGAGAGCATATCCAACAAAAGAAAGAGGGGATTAATGATCATTCATATGTGAGCATGGAAAATATGGCAAAGGTCTTTCATCTCCTTAGGAATAAATACAAGTATACCCTGCTCATTGAAAATGCTTGAGTTCTAAAGTAAATGAAAGCTTTTCCTCACTTCAGTACTTGAATTCACACTAGAGTTAAATCCTCTTTTGGTTCTCTAGCATATTTTTTCATAACCATTTCTCATACAGTGATTATCAAAATTTCTCATAAATTTCTTATAATTGGGGCTCTCAAATTTAAGTCCCTCATTTTCTCTTAGAATTTACATGTTTCATTTCATGTTTTGGTTGCATAATCATAATATATGATATTTTATCCATGTTTCAAGGGTTTGATGTTTGTGAATGCATATATGGATGAATTTCCTATATTTTTTTATTAGAATTGATAGGTTTGCCTCATCATTGAACTTTAGTTATTGTTTCTAATCTTCATAATTTGCAAGTATAAAAGGGAAAAATAGTTTTCAAACAATGTATAATTACCATTTTTTTGTTGTATCTTGTTTTTCTAGAAAGGATAATTACTTGTCCATCTACTTAAAGGTATAAAAGGTCAAAGAGAAGAAAATTCATAAAATAGGCAAACAAAAAGATAAATAATTATATAGACTACAGATCCATTAAAATATTTTAAATGTCAAGTCCTAAATCATCTAAAGAAATCATCCTTTAAATTGAGTTTGCATGACTTACTAATTTCTTCAGCTTAGCATATGAATTCATTCAACGATATATTCAAACAAATATTAGCAAGAAATTACCTTGAATTCCTACTAAATTCAAACAAATATTAGCAAGAAATTACCTTGAATTCCTAGGAATTCTATTTAGAAATGAAGACTTAAAGATAACTGCAAAAGAAGCAATGAGGATGTAAAAATAATAGTACATATAAGTAATTTCATCAAGAGGATCATGTTGGACAAAAGATCAAAGATGGTGCCCATTACGAAATCTTTTGTTCAAGTCTTACTCCTTTTAAACCAAACTAATGTTACACAAAAAACTTACATAGGGGCCTATAATGATACTCAAGTTTCCTTTGAAGCCATGATATAATTGAAAATAAATGTGGAGCTAAAGGAAATTATAGTCTATAATTTTATACTTGATTCAAGAGCACTTAAGATATTTCTTAGAAGATTCTAATCCTACAAAATGAAGGTGATGAATTTTCCTATTCATCAACAACTAATATTCAAACTTAAAAGGTATGTTATCCTAGTTATTATGAATATAAAAGTATAAAAAGCCATCAAACAAGTATTAGTTGAGAAAGGTACAACAACAACAATAGTATAAATAAATGTCAAAGATGAGACTTATAATGGAAAGGCCATAATAAAGTTAAGAGGTGGGTAGATTATCCCTTAACCTTAGAATTTTAATTTGATTTCCTTGACACTTAAAATATTTAAAATAGAAAAAAGATAATATCTCATACATAACATAAATAGTAGCAAAAACAAGGTAGATTTTGAGAGGTAGAATTTGCATACAATTTTCAAACAAGGTACAACAAAAATAATGTAATGAATCTTTCTAGAGAAATATAATCTAGTAGTTGTATTCTCTTGAGGAATTTTCCTTGCATGTATATTTTCTCACTTGATGGATCAACTACACATTAAGAAATTTCCATTACACTCAAGATACAAAAACTGTACTGAAGCAAGAAATTAAATAAAATGTTGGATTGACAAATTTCTTCATTGTATACTCTCATAGAAAACCTTAGTGTAATAAAAATCAATGAAATATAGGATTGTGATTTGGTTTTACTTATTCTCCTAGTCATTACTAATTACTTTTCCAAAATCATAACCTTTTAAGAGAAATCATGAGTTCTAATCCTCCTTCATCCCTTCCTTACCCTGCTTTGTGGCCTTCTGTAATGTTTCTATTCTTCCACTCTTTGAGCTCTATGGTGAAAGTCAAAATAGAAAATGCCAATGGCAAGTACCTCAGGTCATAGTAATTTTTTTATTCTTAGCTTTCAACTTGTGATGTGAATGTATGAAAGGCACATAATAATAAAAATTAAGAGATGCATGTAATACTACTTCTCATAATTTCATGTTAAATATGCAAGATGCATATTTACTTGAAACTTGCACATTTTTGTCAGGGATGTGAACCATATATTAAATTGCTACACATACTTTACTGTGAAGTATGCTAGTTGTATATTTAACTACTACTTGTTCTTTACTATCAAAGATGTGAGTTGCATATTTTGCTGCATGTTTCACTTTAATCAAATAATTTGCAAGTCATAGTTAAAGGTGAAAAATACAATTTCAAAGAGGTTCTATGACTATCATTGAGATGCACTATGGAAACTTTCTTTCTATAAATGTTGGCACTATAAATATATGCATCTTGCATGTACTTGCATAATTGTACTACAAGTATCAGTGCCTCAGAATATTTTTATGTGATATAATAGCGATTTTCATGACATCAAAAACTAAATACTTTGGTAACCTACGAGTGTTCACACATGTTTTGAACAAAATAATGCGAGCTCATGGTTCTTGCATGTTCTTGTACTCTTTTTCACTCAATAATTAGAATTATGAATTTAACAAATGCATCAATTATGAATCATTTTTTAACATAGTAGTGGTTTAAATATAGCAATGAAACAAAATATTAAGTTAGAGATAAATGATAACAATAGTTACAGTGATGTACTTGGAAGGTCTTTCCATAGTTATTGTTGTTTGATAGTTATAGTGATGTATATGAAGGGTTCTTTCACTATTTCCTACTTTTATGAAATTAAAGGTATCAAAGTTGATGGAGAAACATAGGAATCATTGTCAAAAATGTAATTAAAATACACCACATTCACATATGCAACACATATACAACATGTAATCTTTAAATAACTTCTTAAGACATAGAAAACATAGTTTGATCCAACAGAAGAGTGTAACAAACAAGTTGTCTAGTAATCTACAATAATTACATGATATCTTCCAATTTTAGTTTCTTATTCAAGGATGTTAAAAAAAAGACACATTCACAAGAATGTCATCAAATGAGCTACTAGTTCAAGGTAGATAGAGGATCAAAGGACTAGCCATGTTTCTCTTGACCTTCTTCACTCCAATCTACAAGCAAAAGAAAAGAGATTAAATAAAATAGAACACAATGTACATTATTTTAATAATCATAGATAACCAATGAAATACTATTATTACCTTCTATAAAAAATTTTCTTACATAATTATGGTTAGAAAGCTTTTTTGTAGTAGTTTTGTAAGGACTATTTCAACCAGACAATCTTTTTTCGCTCACTAATCCATCTACATTACTTCAAAACAAAAACTTTGATTCCAAAAATTTCACATGTTTTTTTGTTTCTAAAATACTCTTCTTGTCTATAGGCAATGTCTTCACCAATTTTGTCAATGTCTTGTTGAGGTTAGAAAGTTTAGTTTTTCACTATGCATTTGCACTATCTTTGTCTAGCTCCATTTGCTAGTTTATATTGTCCACCATGTTGAGCTCATTAGTGATAGACGTTTGGCTAGTTGATCCCAATGTCTCCAATGTCATTCTAGGTCTTGAAGCATCTTCCTAGCCAGGGAACTAATGTGGTTGGAATCAATTTAGTTCCACATGCATACAAAAATTATAAAACTCATCTTGGAAGAAGAACTTGAATGCATTAATAAGACCCTTCACCTTAACAAGAACTTTCATTGAGTGCTTGCAAAAATGACCAAGGAAAGATCATTTTCATGAATTGGACATAGTCAACAATAGATATTTGTAAAGCCTTTTCCGAGAACTTCTTATTAAAATATTTATCTTTCTTATTTACCAAATATCCTATAGCTCTAATTCTTGAATTGTTCCAATAATATAGTTGTACCTTTGTCAAGCTGCATAGAAGAGAATCGATCAATTGATATTTCCAATTTCATATATCGCTTAAAAATTTCCCTTTAAGAAATCCTTGAAATGACTCAACAACATTGTTCATATGTTGTTGTGCATGGGAAATATCATAGAATGCTTTAGCTGACATTCCTATCAACATATGATCAAAGACAAAAATCAATAATAAAAGAATGGGCAAAGAGTTCATGACTATGAATATGAACTTTTATGTAATGATAATAAGGAATATAAACAAACTAAATTTGTCTCCATTTAATCACTGATGTTTTAAGTATTTAATGCAACCTAAGTTCTCTTGAACTCTTTGAACAAATTTATTTATTTGCACAACAACATCTATAATAGTTTGACAATCATTTATAATATGATTAAGATGATCATCCATTTCTTTGGAGATGATTGTAATCTCCAACTTTGGTAGTCAAGTTCTTTCTCCATGCCCTCTAAACATGCCAAATGCATAGAAAAATATTCCTTCCAAAAATAGACCTAATAAATCATCAAATTTTACCACATGTTAAAATATATCAAACTAAGGTAGCATAATTTCCAATATGTTTTTGAATGACTTTAAATTTATCTTACTACATTCATTTCTACCTTTGAGTCATCTAGCATGAAATAATTCATTGTCCAATTAGGCTCCTTAGCCTTGCCTCTTTGAAGTAGCTCTGAAAGCTAACTTGTGATATTAGTTTTGGTGCACCATGAGGAGATCACCTTTGCAAATAGAAGTATATTATATTATGAATCAAAAGCCATTACTATGTGAATATGAGACTGCAAAGACAACCACACATTTATAATAAGATAAAGTCTTACTCCATTATAACATCAAAATTTTTTAAAATGGAATAATAGAACCTATTATTTAAACTTACACCATATTTCTTAGTGTTAAAAGTGAAATCCATTGTAAAGATACTATATTAATTTAGAGCTATCATCTTTTTGAGAATCCAAGGTGATTGCAACTCGATGATTAATGGGACACCTTGTTCTTGGTTTCCATCTTAGTAGTAAAAGAAAAAATCACTGGTCATTTTGTACCATAGCCGAGTACTAACTTTATCATGCTCACTCTTCTTGTGATTGGGGTAAAATTTTTGAAAATGTTGGAAATGTTCATTTTAACAAGAATGATATCCCTCTTTCTATTATTACATATTCACCATGGTTATGGAGCAGTTATGATTCTTGGAAGGCTTTTAAAATAATAAAGTTATGATACTTTGGTTTTATAAAATACATATTTGAAGCTAGCTAGAATTAACTATAAGAAAAAGGTATTAAGAATAATATTCCAAAGAAACATTATAGGAGATTAAGAGATATACGAAAGTTATGTGCTCAAGCCAAGTATATTATATTTTAACCAAAAATTGATAAACATTAAGAAAAAATCAAAAAAAAAATTAAATACATACATATAATAAAAATATAATAATTCTAAAGTTTCAATTATTGTATCCATCAAAATACTAAAATTTGCTAAAAACAACAACCATGTCATGGTGCCTCATATTCGTTTGAATTATCAATGTTGAATGGTCTCCAATAGCATAGGATTTTAGGATCAAACCCTTCTTTTCTACAGAAGGTAATGTAGCAAATATAGCCTAAAACATAGCTAGATACATGGCTAGAAATGTGGTAGTTACCTATGGGCACCACGATATATCCAAAGGATTATCCCATTCGCATACCCTCACCGATTTTGCCTACAACAGAAGGTACATCTAAACTAATGAAGTCATGAAACAAGCACTGAAATGAGTGCAAGGTAGGCACATAAGTATTTCTAGTAGTTCTAGAACTACCAAGGCACAATGTAGTAATTTGTAGAAACCCTTACCTCTACATATTGAGCACATGGATGACTTATGGAATGTGGAAGAACCAGAGGCAACAATGGTAGCCACCCTAACCCTAAGTAGCACCAACGTAGATGATCATGATGACCAAAAACATGACCATGAGACTCCATCACACAAACATATGAGAATGGCTACCAAGAAAGAAGGTATGCAAGATACATAGGTTACCACATGATGGTCATGAAACCCCACTTTGCTAAGATCACATCCATACTTCTATTCGAAAGCATAGTAAGCATAGGGTAGTATACATGGCTTTGGTTTTCACTGAACTCATCAAATATAATAAGTGATTGTAAGGAAAATGTTATGCTCCAAAATTTTCTCAATTGTATTATGGTTCCAAGTGGTTTTTAACCCCATAAAATATCATAAAAATTTAAATTAAAGCCCCATTATGAAATGAAGCCAATTTTTGCATAACATTATTAATACTAAAGGGTATAATAATTTCATTCCATATGATATTTTATCTAAAGGTTCTAAGTAAGATGTTTAATGGACAATTTGCAACACATACCTCTATATTATATAGCATTGACACTATTCATTAGAAGTTATAACCTCCTATGGAAGGTACAACTTGTTTTCCTTGATATTTGTGGAGTTATGCTTACGAAGAGTATAGTTGCCAATTATGGCAGATGTTTTTGTAACCTCCCATGATAATATCCATAATATTTATTACCAAGAAAACACTTGGCAACCATATCTTAAATTTATAATAACTTCCTTTGAAAGTTATAACCTCTATGGTGGTTATGAATTAATACCCCTAGATATTTTTAATAACGTTAGCCTATCATAATTATTGTAACTACTCTAAGGTCACTATAAAATGACCTTCAAAGGTATAATTTAAAAAGGAGGATTTTGGAAAAAATATAATTGAAGATTACTTGTAACATGGCATGCTAAGACATCAATTTGGCTAGTTATTTTAATCCTATGAGTTCATTGCTTTTCATTTTGTTTTATTTGCTTAGCTAATGCTTAGATAGTATAGTACCTGGCATTTGATTTTGAGGATTTTCTAGATTGCTTTTATGGCTCTATTTTCTGTGAAATATTAGACTCCTATTAATATTTTCCATAGAAGAGCTTATTTTGTTGAAAAGCCTCAAGAGCAATTTAATATTAATGTCTTAACAAAATTTCCTGTTTTGAGCATAGAGAATCTAGAAAAATCTTTGGTATTTTGAGATGACTAAAATAGCTTCATTGTTTTAAATCCTATTACATTGATATTTTAATTAATAAATTCTCAAGTTTTAAAGACTCTATTGAATACAATATTTAACAACTATTAACTAGCTAAAATAGAGACAAATACTTTGTCATTTACATAATAATTTTTGGTAGTATAATAAGATTTTCTTTATGAAATTGCTTTTTAGGATTTGAAAATTTAGACAATTTGTAGTTATTGAATTGGAATAACTTTATTGAGAAGTATTTACTTGTGTCAATTTATCTTGCTTAAATATTTCAGATTTCACACAAATCTACTTTCATTTCTTTCTCTTTCTAAGTCCATTGAATCTTGTTCTCTCTCTAGTTTTCTTGTAGAACTCTCTCTATGGAAAATTAGGAGTAGATTGGTAGAATTGTACTCAAACATTTTTGCAAAATTTTATTTATTAAAATTAATTTACTATAAGGACTATATATACTAAGTGATTGAACAAAATAGGAATCTTGAACAACTTTGTATTTGACAAAGTTAGCTAAATCTCTTTTATGATAGTTAATTACAGTTTTATACATAACCCAATCATTTTAACATTCGCAACAACAAACACATACTCATGTCTAGCATGTATCATAACTACTAAGTTTATTTGGAGGTATTTGGGCCTTAGTTTAACTAGAGAATAGGACACACCTAAATCTTGTTTAAAGAAGACCTTCGATCCCATGATTCCAAAAGGTCACAAAATCGTGAGGCCTCCAACATTGGCAGTCTGGTTCCAAATGGTCACCAATAGTTCTTTTAGCACAAGAAGGAGGACTAAAAATTTTTCCTCTAACCTCATAAGATTGATAGTCCTAGCACAACAATAGCTCTTTTTTCTAGAAGGGTTATAAAAATTAGATACTATTTTCAGTTCATGATCAAACAGGCTAATAGTTTGGAAGATTTCAAGGGTTCCAAAGAAATTCTTGATTATAAGACTAATTATTCATTACAAGAAGAATAGAAAAATGTTTTTTAGTTTGGAATAAGTAGTGAAGTAAGGACCAAAAGGATAAGAAGATCAATTAGAGCAAAGTACTCAAAATCAAACTCTTAATAAATGGATGAAGAAACTAGTCCTTTATAAAGATAGAGAATACAATTTGATTGTGGATCTTCAAAATGTCAGGGAAAATATTAGCATGTATAAATTACTAAAAATAGAAGACCAGCAAAAAAAGGCTTTAGAGTTCATTAGCAGTAAAAACAAAGTTCGAGAGTTAGAGTTAACCTATGTATCTAACATTAACAAGATAATAAAAACTAGCTTTGAGTGTACTCTTGATAAAGAATATTCTCCTTTTGTATTGAAAATGAAGTGAAAGGATAAGTATCTTCACAATTATTTGGTTGATTTTGGAGCTACATCTAGTATCATGCCATTATCTATATGCAAAAACATGGTATGATTCTAGAAAAATCAAATAAAAAGATTGTTTAGGTGGACAAAAGCAGAGTGAAGATTATGGGTTATTTACCCAATATTCTATTATAAATTACTTATAAACCTCATAGAAAAAGTACAGTAACTATGCAAGTAGTAGATATACTATATTCACATATTCTTTTGTTGTGCAGAAGTTGGAGTAAGAATTTCTTAGGATACATATCAACAAATTATTCACATATGTGGCTACCTTTGAAAAGAGAACCAAATCAAATATACATTTATAATGAGCCTTTAATGAGTCAAAACATTACTTCAAGTCGAGAGAAAAAATTTATTAAAAGAAGAGCTTTTGAAACCAGAATCTACACACTTTAGGAAGATGATGACTTAGAAAAAGAAGAATTTCAATATGAGAAAAAATGGGAACTATAGTTTTATGGTTCTTATAACTCGAAAGGTGATGGATTTGGAATAGTTATAGTAAAGGATGATTCCCCAAAAATATTCAAGGAAATTCATTTATCGTTTTCTTATATGAATAACAAGGCCAAATATGAAGCTTTTTATATTAGAATTAAAACAACATTGGAAAAGGGAATCAAGGAAATCATCATAAAAGAAGACTCAAGATTAGTTTTGAACAAGTTAAAGGTAATTTTGTGATAAAAAGCTCATTCTTGTGACCTTATAAATAGTTCATTTGCAAAATGTTTGATAAATTTCATCACTAAAAAATAGAACATATAGATATGAAAGAGAACTATATAGTAGATGATTTAGCAATAGTAGTTTCATCATTAAATGTAAAAATGATACAAAGTTACAAGGGTGTAAAAATCAAGAATGAAAATCAGCCATCAATACCAAATAACATAAAGCATTTACAAGTTTTTGAAGATGATGATCAATTGCTTAGATTCTTAAGGAATAAGAAAGAATTTGAAAGTCAAATAATACCTAAGAAAACATCAATTTTTAAGACAAATTATATTCATAAAAATTGATTGATTACAAACATGACTTTAACAAAAGATTGCTTATTGAAAAACATATACAAAATCTAGATGATCAAGCTCTTGAAATAGTAAATTTCGAATTTATTAAGATACCAAAGGTGTAAAATGTCACAAAGGAAAAAGATTTAGTCTTCAAGAAAACTTTATTATTAATCTTGACAAATAATTTGAAAATTTTTTCTTGGTCTTATGATGATCTTAAAACATTTCAACTAGAGGTGATGACACATAAGATCCCTTTGATAGATGATTGTAAGATAAATAAAAGCAAAGAAAATTTAATCCATCATTTGAGCTAGCTATGGAAGCTAAGATCAAGAACTCATTACCATCCTAAATCATATATCCAATTTGACATTCAACATGGATTACTAACCTTATTCTAATAAGAAATAAGAATGGTGATATTAGGCTTTGTGTAGATTTTAGAAATTTGAATGAAGCTTCAGAAAAAGATAAATACCTGCTTTCTAGACTTGATGAAATGATAATCAAAGTATCAAGATATTAATTATATTTTTTCTTAGATGGATTTTTAGGCTATAATTAGATCATGGTAGATAAGGGTGACAGATATAAAACAACATTTATCACATTTCTGTTTTGATTGTCAAATGCTAGAGCTATTTTTCATAGAGTAATGGATTTAGCCTTTAAAGATTTAATAGGTGAGTCCATTATGGTTCAGATTAGTTGACATCCAAAACATATTTAGAGGAAAATTATTTAGACTTACAAAAATAAGAATTTGTAATTATTAAGGCACTTCTACATTTCAAATATTACTTGGAAAGCTCCTTAGTTCATATTATGCTAATAGAACCTACAGTTAAACAATCCTTAGCCAAACATGAAACTAAATTGAAGAGAGGAAAGTGGATCGTAAAGCTTCAAAGTTTCAAATTTTCATTGGAAATATGAAAAACTATTAAAGGAATAAAACTAGCCAAGTTAATGGCTAGAAAAAATGAAGTATGTGTGATAAAGATTCATGAGAAAAATTGGTATGATCAAATTCTAGAATTTCTTGATACAAAAAAGATTTCAAATAACTTAACTCCTAGTAGAAAGAGACCTTTCTTCAAAATAGAAAATAAATTAGTGGTTAAAATTGAATTGATGAGTAGCAAGTAGACCCTACATCCAACCATACAAATCACTAAGTGTTCATGCATGATCTGTTTGAATTTAATGGACTTATAGCCTTCTCATCACACTAGTCTCTAAGAAGTGAAACTAATCACTACAATCATTATCTTCCCAATTACACTTGTGAAATGCAAAGGTATGATTAAGTGCAAGTGAGGCATATGATTTTTATCATTTTTTATGTTTTTTGTTTTAAGTTGGCTAAGGGTAAAGAATAATGAATAAAAATAAAATAATTAAATTGCTAATTTAATCTAACTAGCTACATCTAAATAATCCTAACATAAGAATCCATTTCCACTAGTCATCCATATTCTGAACACATTTAACATTTTTGGGTTACCAAACATTAAGGGTTACTAGGATTACCAAGTGCCAAGTGTATGCTTGAAGTGGTCATACTTATGTGTTTAATTAATTAGTATTTAATCTAGCTTAATTTAGCCTAATTAATTATTTAATTACTTAAATCATTAAAGAAAATTGCATAAAACATTACAGGCATAAATGAATAATTAATCTATTTCAAATTGCTACAAGGTTTATCAAAAAGTTCATCTTTATTGTCGCACACACACTACCATGCTTAGGTATACCAGTGCTCAAATAAAGATCTATACACTCTTGACTCTTATTGTGGGCACTTAGAAAAATTATCTAGCTTTCAAATGACAAAATTGCAAGAGTTTTACTATAACTATGATAAGATATGTAATAAACACAGTGGATGCACATGTATTTATAGAAAAAAATAGACATGTCATCGATGGGGCTACATCAATGTATCAAATCATGTGTCGATGCAACCTAGTTGACAACCAATTTATGATTCATCATACCCCCACAACTGAACAAAAACTTGTTCTCAAGTTCTTTACAAATTTAGGAAGGTATGGAATTATTAACTGATGATAGACACATAACAAATACAAAAAAACTCTAAGTTCCCAAGTATACAGATATACAATCATTAGAAAATTATTTTGGTATTCAAGACTACAAAATTAAATACTAGAACAAAATTAACAAACATAATCCCTTTAATAATTTAAAGATGATGAATAATATTAAACAATCCTAGGTATTAGAGGTTCTGAAGGGCCTTCTCTTACTTCAGGAACATGTGGTGTTTGAGGCTATTGTGGTTTTCCTACTATAGCTGAAAATTTCAATGGAAGATGAAAAGCATCCAAAAAATGCTTTCATCTTCTCCTCGTTACTCCTAGGATCATGCATGGTCCACACAACTTTACCAATGTGGGCTGCTGTGAGCTCATCCTAAGGATATGGAATTATTAGGAACAACTCCTTAACATTTATGAACTAGCCAAAAAATTGTTTGCATTCACATTAAATGCCCTAATTACATTCTAAAATTCATAGTAATCATTCATTGTTCTAGCCAGGTTTTCAATAGTTGATCTTTGATTAGTGAATCTTGCCTAGAGAACTTCAAGTTCAACATTTGTAGTCTCAAGCTTTTGCTTGGTCTCCTTGTGGTGGTTGAACTCTACTTTGTATAGCTAAGACAAGTTGCCCACTTATTTCTCTAGAATTAACCATGGTAATCTAGAAGTTAGCATTGTCAAGTTTGCATATTAGAGATTGCAAGCTCCATGCATTCTATCATCTTTTCAATCTATAACTCCTTCATGTAGATCTCTCCTTTGTTGTAGGCATTCATCCCATCAATGATAGGTTGCCACATCTCTTTTCCTTGGTAGAGTTGTTGGACGGTCACATTAACATTTTCCTTAGCCATCTGAATGTGTTTTTTATTAACTTCCTTTTGTAGGCCAACCTAATCTCTATAGTGATTCTTGACTCTCTCAAATTTAAGAGCCTCATTCTTCTAGTTGGTAATCTTAATTGTATATTTTTGGTGTAAGGCACAGACTTCCTCCATAGAGAGATTTTCATTTTTGGCAACTAATTTTCCAAGTTTATTGTTTAACCTAGCTAGATGCTCCTACTATTGATAGATGAATTCTTACATCTGCTATTTCTACACATCAACATTCCATAGATGATGATTCTCTGTGATCAACATTTCATTCTCTTGCTGCATCTAGACCAAGTTCTTTTGAACTGAATATGTCTTGGCCTTTGCCATGGATTGGTTAAAGATGTCTATTACCATCCCTATCTCAACCTATTTAATTCTTTTCTAAATCTATTGAAAAGCTTAATCTCTTTTTAGTGTAGGGTTAAGGAGCACAATATTAGTAAACGGGGCTCTTAATTTGGCAACCTTCATGGCCAAGTGTTGGCTTTGCACTTGAGCCATTTCATGTTGTCCTTCCAAAATGATGAATTTGTCCTTTACTACAAGTAGCTTTAGCTAGGTTATGGTGATGTTATATAAAAAATCAAAGATATTTGAAATTAGTTGCCCAATTCCCACTAGTTTATCTAGCAACTCCTCATTCTTGGCTAAACTCAATCAGTTGCTAATAATTCGTATAGATGTTTGCACATCTTTGAGTGCAAAAATGTTTGGTACAGAGACTACAAGTGTGTTTATTTCTTCGATAATTTGATCAACAAATACGTCCGCTGCTATCTCTTAACCTTAGTACTATATCATCAAGATAGTTGCCCCCACGTCCTCCTCTAAGTACATTGAAAAGGTAGTGGCATTTCCAAATATTTCTAGGAATTTTTGTTGTTGCAAGAGAGACACCGTTACCTCTTGAGTACTAAGATTCAACCTTGTGGGTAGCTATGTTTTTTGGACTAAGAATATTGATCCATCTTCCTCTATCTAACTGATTATTTGAGTCACTCCATTGAGGTAACTCTTGTAATATGGTACACAGATGGATCTTGATGGCTAGTTCTTACTTGCTACTCCCACTCATGCAAGATCTACTATTGGATTTCATGCACACACTTAATGGAAGCGTATGCTTTTGGTGTTGTTTCCTATGTGAATGGTGGAGGTGCTGGTTGCTGCTTCTCTTTCTTGGACATGGTAGGGATCTAATCCTCCATTATTTTAAACAAGAAGTTAATGGTAATATGCTTGATTATGTCATTTGCATAGTCGACTATCCCTACCCTTTTATGGAGTTTCTTCATAATGCATTGAAAGGATAGGGTTTTCATTCCACATTCATTTTCATTGAAGTGCTTTTGCATCTCTAGATAGATTAGCTATGGAAGGTTTATATTTAATTTCTTACTTAAAGTTTCACATGCACTACTGGACAAAGTAGTTACCTTGCTAGGCCTTATCATTAGATTGAGGTGATAATCCATTATCTTGAAGTATATGCACCATGCTAGTGTGAGCACACCAAACTCCTTGCGGTCAATCGCATAACACCACTGGGTTCATTCCTTTTATGCCTCTAGGTCTACTTGCATGGAGATCTCTACTAGATGGGTTCTAGAATTAGGTAGACCAAGAGCTTGCACAGTAGATTCCACTGAATAGGACACATGAATGTCCTTAATTCTCATATTGGCTCCTACCTTTCCACTATCCTAGAAGAGATATTTCTCTCTCATGTACCACTTCCCACTAGAAGTGATGATTGGCCACATGGAAGACTTTTGTAGTTACATCTTAACTTTTGGTGGAGCATGTTCTAAGAATGGTCCAAAGTTCAGTTCTTGGAGGATGGAGCATTGGACATCATGAGGCTTGATCATATTAAGGTAGGCTTATGTTAATGTGACCTCAAGTCTTGGCATGGACCCTAGTGGCTTTTCTCTTTGAGATTGTTCAGTTGAAACCTCTTCTTCAAGAATCTATTAGATAGATTCCATTTCAGGCTTCTTCTAAAGAGGTCTTGTTGCATGAGTTTCTACTACCTACTCCAAGGCTTGTTCTTACTGGTCCCTTCTAGCTCTAGGTCATTTGTCCCTTTTTTGCGATGGTCCCCCTTCTTGTAGCTATTATAGTTTTGGTAACATCTATAATCACATCATGACCAAGGGTTAGCATTTAACATGTAATTTGAAACAATTGGAATACCTTATGTTTTAGAAAAGTTACACTTGTCTAAGTCGTAATCATGGATGATTTGATCATTTCTATTATTATTTTACTCTTGTTTTAATATTAATAAGTAGTTTTAGGTTTGCTAGAGTTTTCTGGAAAGGTTAAACTCTCAAAAATTGATGGTTTAATATTATTTTATTCATTAACCCTTTGGAGAAGTTGGAAAAATTTTGAAAAATTTTTGTTAGGAACCTAAGGATTGTGGCCACCTCAATTAAGACCTTACCTTTAGTAGCCACAAGATCAAAGAATAGAGTGATTTGGACAAATGGTGTAAAAGTTATGGGCTCTAAAAAATTACAAAAAAACCCCTCCCATTTTGAAGCAAATGACAAGAATTTTAAATTTTTGGGTGATATCTATAGAATTTTTATGCTGTGTCAATGGGGCCTAGTCAATGTGGCTATTGACCATTGTCAATGTTGTCAAAAGTAATAAAAAACAAAGAATTTTTGAATGAAATAAAGGTCAAATAGTCCAAAAAGCCATGAACATGATGAAAATATTAGAAGAGTATTTTAAAGCTTATAAAATTGAGAAATAATTGGAGAATGAGATCTTATGAAGAAAAATACTTTAAGGAGCACACAGTTGGATGCATGATGAAGTGCATAAAATATTTGATTGCAACAAACCAAACCGTATGATATGCAAGTGGATCCTCCCCATAGTGACACATGCCCTTTTTTCCTTTGCATAACCTCATCTAAGAAGTCTATGGACCCCATAGTTGATTAATGGTTATGAAGCATTAAGGACGAAACCTAGAGAATATATTTAAAAATTTCAACACATCAAACTAAGACATTGGATGAAAACATGGATAACTAGTAGTAAGGAGAGTTATGGAATCATTAATGTATGATAAATAGAGTAGAATGATGTTCCTAATCTTGGTCACATGAAGTCCCTTATGGAATTCATGGTTAAATGATCCAATAGTGTCCATCCTTTGTCTAGACCAAAACCAACCATGTTTAGTGACTTTGAATTGCCACTCTAAGACCAATACATCCCTTTGAGATATACGAATGATCCCATATATCAAACATCATTACTTTAGAGAAGAAAATAGAAGCAAGAAGAGAGCAAGGGATTTAGTTAGAGGAGACCTTTAGGTATGGGTAGCATGTCTTTCTAGTCCCATAACCAATTCTTGTAACCCATTTATTATGTTCAAGGGATGTGCTTTGAATTCTGATCACTTTTTATAGATTTTTGAATGGGAACCACACCATGTAAAGGATTATTTGACATCTTGTTATTGGTTAACATGGAATGTTAAGAGATCCATGAAAAACACACTTACACTCAAGATGGTAGAAGTCATAGAGAGCTTTGAATCCCCTTGAAGTCATACCCTTTTCAAACGTTTGAATCTTTTGCAAGACTAGAAACTACCAAAGATCATAAGTTTGTTAAGGTTTAATTAATGAGAAGGAACCTCATGTTTCCAAAACAAGAAAAACCATAAATGTTTTGAATATATGGATGACATCGACTCACTACCTGTTCCATGAAAAAGAACTATGTCTTAGTTATCAATCATCAAAATTCAAAAATAGAAACTAGACATTAGTAATCAAAAATGTTAACTACAGACCACCATTAGCATATAGCTACAACACCACTGTGTCCTATTGGAAATAAAGTAATTTTATTAGAAAATAAGGAAAATTCATACCAAAATAAGAGAAAGTATAAAAGAAATTTTAAAACATTCAATAAAATTAAATCATTTGAATTATGTTGTTAAACAAAAATTTGGAAAAATAACAAAGTGTAAAACAAAAAATGATATAAAAAAAAGAAAGTATAAAATAAAAGAATTTGGAAAAATTGAGGGGCCACATTAATTGATTACCATGGATGATCATCTCCCCCATGAATAATTTAAAAGTATATCCAAAAGATTGAGTGAAGTTGTTCATTCATTGTGACATTGCTTCCATTGGCTGGCTGAGGCTCATGGAAAGGTTTGACTTATTGTGTGTTAACCAGTTGCTTTTTGTTCAAGCTCTTAGGTTTGTAGATCAAGATGGCCTTAGAAAAAAAGGTTTCATAAATGATATAAGGCCCTTTCCACAATGTTTGAAACTTAGTTTGTTGAGGTACATGTGTGGTGTTCTAGTAGAGGACGTTATCTCTAGGTTGAAATTTTACTTTTCTTATCCTAAGGTTATGGCATTGTTTACATAATGCTTTGTGCACTTCATTCAAGGATAGGGATACCAATCAATTTTCATCTTGTGAATTAAATTTTATTAATATTTTTTCTTGTGCTAGGCTAAGGTCAAGGTCTAAGTCATAGGCTATTGAAAGTATATGAAGCTTAGATTGGAGAGGTAGAGTTGGTGATTTTCCATACACCGGCTCATAGGGAGAGTAGCCTATAGGAAGTTTTCATGTTGAGTAGTATTCTTAGAGGGAATTATTTAGTTTTTTCCTCTACTCTCCCCAATATGTTCTAATAGTTCTTATTAAGATCTTCATGATCTCCTTATTAGTGATTTCTACTTGATCATTGCCTTGGGGATGGTAGGATGTTGCTAGTTTATGTTCAACCCCCAAGTGTTGGATAAGCTTGTGAAAGGTAGTTCTTGTAAAATAAGTTTTGTTGTTAAAAATTAGTACACATGGCATCCTAAATTCATTTATAACATTTTTTTTTACAGACCACGTAGTAGTAGATGATCTACAGTTGATGAAAACTACTACTTCTATCCATTTTGTGTAGTGATCATTGATGATAATCATGTACACCTTTCCATTTCACATGGGCATGATGGAACCGATGAAGTTGATGCCCTAGATGTTGAAGGGTTTCAATGGTTGAATTCACTATTAAGATCCTTCCATTCAAGTGATCATCCCATCATCTTATTGATAGCATTCACAAGAGTGAAAAAATTAGTAGGTATCCTTGATGATGATTGGCCTGTAATACCCTACCATTAGGATTTTAATGATCATGCATCTGCTAGCATAGTGACTCCTACAAGAACCTACATGAGCATCCTAGAGAATGTGCAGTTGAATAGCATTAGGTACAGACTAATGAACCAGGCTATTGGTACACACCTTATAAAGGTGTCCATTGATTTCCATCAAGCATTTGGCTTGATAAAGAAATTGTAATTTCTTCCTGTAGTCTAGATCTTGTGACATCTCTTGAGTGAGAAGATAAGTAAGAATGCTATCATACCATTTTGGTTCATTAAGAAATTTTTCATTTATTCCACCTATAAATAGCAGTTCATCAAAAAATTGGTTAGAGAGCAGGCTCTCCTCCTCTTTGTTATCCCATCATAACTAAGACAAGTTATCAGTGATCACATTATCAATCCCCTTTTGATCTACTATTGTAAGATTGAACTCCTACAAGATTACCAACCACCGTATGAGACGAGGGCTCACTGTTGGCTTGTTCATGATGAAGCAAATGGCACTGTGATCAATGTGCACAAACACTTTGTATCCATGAACATATTGCCTAAACATCTCTAGAGCATACATCATTACCATTATTTATTTCTCCATTGTCATGTAATTTATTTGTGCATCCATAATGCTTCAACTTGAATAGTATATGTAATATGGATGTTTCATGTTGTCTACCTATGTAATCCTTGCTCCCAAGGCATAATTTAATGTGTCTATCATCATATGAAATGGTCTAGACCAGTTAGATGCTTGTAGAATTGAAGTTTATATAAGCTTCTACTTAAGGCTCTGAAATGCATTTTCGCATTCCTTGGTCTAGATGAATGAAGAATCTTTATTTGAAAGCTCCACCAATTATTTTACAATTTTAAAGAAATTCTCTCTAAAATGCTAGTAGTAGCCATTGTGTCCAAGGAATGACTAAACATATTTAACTATTTTTTTTGGGTAGTTATTCCTTGGATGACCCTTATCTTTTCAAGGTCCACTATGATCCCTTCCTAAGAAATTCTATGTGCTATTACAATGTCCTTCTAGACCATCATATGGCTCTTCTAATAGTTAAGCTAAAGATTGTCTCCACACACCTTTTAAGCACTTACTCAAGGTGGTGCAAGGCTTGCTCAAATATAGTACCGTAGGTGGAGACATCATCCATCAAGACTTCCATCTTGCTACTAATTTTTTGTTGAAAATTGCTCAAGACCAAGTGTTGAAATGTTACAACAACATTGCATAGATTGAAAGGCTTCTTTTGATATGCAAAATTTCCATAAGGACTTGTGAATGTTGTTTTGAACTAATCCTAATCCTAGCTATTTCATATAGTCACCTTTTAATATCTACCTCATTTGCACACTACTTGCACATAGAAATAGATGCTCTTTTCATAGACTAGAGTTTCTACATGTAGTTGCACCTTGTATCATTGTATGTGATGCATTGAACTTGTTTCTTCTTGATCTTTTTGAATGCATTTTTCTTGGAAATTTTTAGGGAAAGATATCTAATGTCTATTTTTTCATCAATAGTACTTAACCAAGCCTTTTTCATAATGATCAAGAAATTCCCTTTGCAGTTCTCAACTTTGATTACTAGAAATTGGTAGGATAATACCATCCATAGATAGTGGTCATAATGTTCTCCACTAGTCCTAAAGGAATAGTGATGGACTAATCTACCAATTCTAAATAGATGTTGCACTTCTTAAGAGGAGGTGAGTTCTAGGCATTATACATTTCATGATAAATAAGATTAACTCTAGGACCTAAGTCATGAAGAGCCTTGCATGGATCATTCCTAGCAATCTACAAATAGATTAGAGGACTTCAAAGATTAGCTCTTTTCCTACGAAGGTTACCATCCTTGATGTAATTAGATATGACATGGATTAACATAATTCTGTAGATCTTGGGAGGTGTTTGGTTTAAAGGGCTCTCAAAAGAAATGAATGCAGAGGATGAAGGAGATATAGGGCAACCAACCACATAAGTAGGTGATGGTTTAGTAGGGCTATTGGTTCAGAAGAATGATCTCTTACAAGATCTTGGTTCTAAACCACTCAACTAAGGATCTAGCTATAAGTTAATGGCCTTGGTAACATTATATTATTGTGACTAAGCTAGAAGCTTACCCTGCAAGGATGGAGTAAGTTGTAATTAGGTTGAGGATAGAGAATCATGTGTTGAAGGATGAGGAGGATGATAGGGATAAGGGGTTTTCCCTCTAATAGATGGAGGATGAGTTATATAATACTCTAGAGGGTAGTAGTAATGCTAAAACGAAGTGTGACTAGAAGAGTCATGTGAATACATTGGTTACTAAGCATAGTACCCATATAGATTTGGTTACCTATAAAGGTATTGCTACCTTGGTGGTGGCATCCCCCATGACTATGGATGTTTCCACTATTGATATTGCTCATATGATTGTGGTGGAGCTTCACCTAAATAATAAGCATGTTATTGTTGCTGGAACTGCCTTGTGTTTCCTTGAGGATAATCCAACCTTTTGGGTGCTTGTCTTCATGCTAGTCTAGGATTTATAGCATACACCCTAGATTCTTGTAAGTGTGATTGGGATGTTCATATTGGTAGATGTCACACCCACCATCATAATTTAATTTTGATTCTACAACCTCTTCTACTAATGTAGCCTTTCTATTACCCCTTTGGTAGGCATGTTCAACTTCTTTCCTTCTGCTGTGATCATGATCACTACCTTGTTCTTCAAATTATTTTATAATTTTTAGAGTATCTTGAAATATTTCATCCAAAGACTCCCATGTTTTATCTACCCTAGCCAAACTATTAGATACATATTTTTAAATTGGCAAGGTTTTCTACTACATTAGCTCATTCAGTGATGCTTCCCCCTCATTGTCACAGAATTAGACCTTCCTTTTTTTGATGGAAGGATCTCAATTATACTCCTCAGCACTTTGCCATTTTCTCAACTCACCTTCTTCTTTTGCAACCTACCTAATTACTCTTTGAATCTGATGGACTCTTAGTTCTAAAAATCTCCCTTGGGTGTAGAACCCAAGAGTTCTCATTCTTTCTAATTAGAGCTCATCTATGATATTGTGAAGTTTCTCTTGTTGAGAATCACCATGGCTAAGACATCTATGCAAAATAGAAAAATGTCCATGGCTATGTCCAAGACTGCAAGTGTTTCTTTTCACTAGCCTTGGATTTATTTTCTCAAATTGGATGCTTTGGATTATGCTTGATATTTATCATTAAAGAGTTTTAGCATTGTACTCCATCAATGAATTAATTTTGGTTTTAGAGATAGCTACTAGATTTCCACTTCCTTGATGAGTGTAATAGGAAATAGCTTGAGATTTTACCAATCATTTTTAAAATTTTGTAAGGCACAGGAATTGTGAAATTCTTGTAAACATGTTTGAGGATTTGAGTTATATCACCCCTCAAATATGGGGATATTATTCATGTCTATCCCCTTGATTCTATTATCTTTTATATGCCTAGTTGGGACCTTGACTACCTCTACGATGTTCATCATGCTTTGAGTTGCTAGTAGAGGTTCATCATCCTAATCTTGATGATGCCTATGATGTCCTCTACCATCCCTTCATTCATGGTGATCTCTATGATTATCATTTTTATCCTGTCATCTATGGTTTTGCTCAAATTTGGAGGAGAAAGTTGAACCAGATTAAGAGGATGAAGAGGGAGGAGGACTACCACCACCATGGTGTCTACAAATTCTCCTTCATTTATCATAGCCATGATCCTTAGAATGATCATCATTATGATTTTCTAAGTTTTCACTTTGACTCCCTTTCTTAGAACACCCACAACTATGAGGCTTACTATTACCACATCTTGAATTTTTGATTACTAATTTAAGATTTGGGGTCAAATTTCATTCATTAGAGTCAAGAGTTTGCATGTTGAGAATCCTCAAAAAGTGATTCCTCATTATCCTTTTGATCTAGTAGAAATAAGGGATTAGTGAACCATTTTCCCTTCATGTCTTTGCAACACTTTTCTTGTTGCTGATCTCATTTGCATTGTGTCACAAACGGATGGTAGTCTTAGAAGTCATGATCTTTCACAACATACTCTCCATGAACCTCCTTGATGTCCAACCTTGTAAGGGTTTGGAGTAGCATCTTAGGAATAGATCAATTAGGTGGAAATACAACATTCCCCTACATGTCTCACCACTACATTTTTTCATCCTAATGGAGGATGTAAGTAAAATTTGGTACAAACTCATTAGGATGAGTGTACACCATCTTGCATTCTTGTGGTACTATTAACTTAGAATCATCATGCATATGAGAAGAAGAAGCCATTTTTGTTAGAATTAATTTCTCAATGTTCCTGTAGTATAGTTTTGATTAATTATTATGTATTTAATTAATAATTATTTTCAAATGATTACGACCATAGGATTCAATCCAATGATTCTAAATAATATTCACTAAGTCCTATATAGTAGACGTATCAAACTACAAGTCCCTAGCAACAAAGCTAATGATGAGTGGTGAATAGACCCTACACCCAACCATACAAATCACTAAGCATTCATGAATGATCTGATTGAATTCTATTGACTTATAGCTTTCTAAGCACACTAGTCTCTAGGAAGTGAAACTAACTACTACAATTTTTTTCTTTCCAATTACACTTCTGTAATGCAAAGGTGTGGTTAAGTGCAACTGAGGCATATGATTTTGATTATTTTTTATGTTTTGTGTTTTAAGTCTACTAAGGATAAAAAATAATTAATAAAAATAAAATAATTAAATTTCTAATTTAATCTAACTAGCTACACCTAACTAATCTTATCATAAGCATCAGTTCCCACTTGTTGTATACATCTTGAATACATTTAATACTACTAGGTTACCAAACATGAAGCATTACTAGGATTACCATGCATCAAGTGTATGCTCAAAGTGGTCATACTTATGTGCTTAATTAATCAGTATTTAACCTTGCGTAATTAAACTTAATTTAGCCTAATCAACTATTTAATTACTTAAACCATTAATGAAAAATGTATAAAACATTAAATGCATAAATAAATAATTAATCTATTTCAAAGTGCTACAAGGTTTATCAAAAAGCTCATCTTTATTGGCACACACATTACTATGCTTAGGTACAATAGTGCTTGAATAAATATCAATACACTCTTAACTCCTACTCCAAGCACTTAGAAAAATATTCTAACTTTCAAATGACACAATTGCAATAGTTTCACTATAACTATGATAAGATATTCCATAAACACAATGGGTGAGTGCATATTTAGAGGCAAAAATAGATACTATGTTGATGAGGCCACATTAATGCATAAATCATCCATCAACGAGGCTTAATCGATAAGGCCTAGTTGATAGAGGCTATTCAATGCAACCAATTGACAATTCATCAAGAATCCTATACCAAAAGGATTTTAGAGGAGTTTTGTTGGAATGTGTTCATAATGATCAAATTTGGCCTATCTTAGAACAATTCCATGATCATTTTAATTTGTTCTATGAATATTCTAAGTTCACTATGCATCATATAGTCTGCTATGATTTTTATTGGCCTAGTATGTATCAAGATATTAGTTTGAAAATTCAAATATGTTATAATGTCAAGTTCATGGACCAAAAATAAAAAATGCTAGAGCTTCTTTAAAACTAGTAATTATGGATAGATCATTTCAGCAATGGGTCTTATATTTTTTTGGTATAATTACTCGTTTGAGAGCAGGACATAAGTTCATTCTCACAACTATCAATTACTTTATCAAATGGTATAAAGAAAAAGCTCTAAGAAAAATTTTAGCATCAGATGTGATTAAGGTCTTGGAAGATTAGATTTTAAGTTGTTTTGGTCTACCATAAGTGTTGGTATCCAACAATGGACCAACTTTTCAATGTAAATAATTTATAACATGGGCATCAAAAAAATACATATTTCTATTTTTATTTTCAAATTATTATCCTTAAGGGAATGACTTAGCTAAATCTACAAATAAAAATCTTATTTTCTACATTAAGAAGTCAATGGATGGAAATCTAGGAAATTTGATTGATTACTTACAATCTAGATTATGGAATAACTATATCAGATTTAAAAAGGCTATTGGAATATCAACTTATAACTTAGTATATGGTTTAATTTCTAGAATTATAAACAAGATTATAAGTTTTGCTTTAGATTTTGTGCAAAATTGCAATTAGAAAACCAATAAAGATAGAATTTTCTTGACTTTACTCATAAAAAGAGAAGCCAAAATGGATAGAGCTAAAGATAATTTATTAAAGAATGCTTCTAAATTTAAAAGGTGGTTTGATAGAAAGAATTTGAAAAGGACTTTCAAATTTGGTGATCTTGTATTATTATGGAATAGGAAGAAGCCAAATAAATTTTTGACAGTATCGATTGGTCCATTTCAAATCAAGAAACAGTTACCAGAAGATATTTATTAGTTATCAAAACTATATGGAATATAATTGCAATTTCTATATAATGGTATACACATAAAACATTATTTTAGAAAACTACATACAACTTAAATCTATATATATAAATTAATAAATGTATGTAGTATAGTGTTATATATAGGTAACTATAATAATATTTAGTATACATAGTAGTAAGTAGTAAACCTTTATATATAAAATTTAATATATGTATATGTTTAGTAGAAACATATATCATATATAATATATAACCATAATATATATATCTTATTTTTATGTTTAAGTAATTCTATATATAATGTTATAAAAAATGTATACGTTAGAGCATTAGTATTTTTAAAAAATGTGCTTAATTCAAAGTGTTAGTTTAAACAATTAGATTTAGATTATTTTAAGTAATAATTACTTGTGATAAGTGTAAGTGGGAGTGATGGTTAGATAACTACCCAATGGTGAATTAATTTCAACAACCAAATAGTGGAATTTAAATTAACCAACTTTATGATGATGGAAGTTAAATGAGATTTGGCTAAGTGGCAAAGTTGATTAGTAGAATTAGTGGGAAACTCAAATTTATTTTACACTATATAAAGAGATGATAATTTGTTAGAAATGCATCATTTCTCAATTTAGGGTTAGGAAAAAAGCAAGGAAAATGTTTAAGTGTAAGATAGAAAATGGTTCTTGGAGAGAGGCCAACAAGAAAACATTTTATCCCATATGTTACGGGATGTTTTCCTAAGCATATATTGAGAGCCTATTGTAAGGAAACTGCCTATGGAGCATACAGTGAAAGCCCTTTCTTACTTTGGCTTTTAGATGGGTTCAGATTTCTCACTAGTGGACTTTCTATACATTCCAATGTCTGGGGTAGCTTCCATGAATGCACTACCTAAGTTGAATATCAAGGAGATTCTAGTAAAGATGATTCTTAAGGACAAGCTTTTATGTCTCAAAACACTAAAGCAACTAGTTGGAAAGAACCTCAGAAATTAATAGTCAAGGAATTGGATGCAAAGGAAACAAAGATAATTGTTGAAAAAAAGAGTGAAGATTAATTTTAAGCTTCAACTTGGTAAGAAGAGGAAATAAAAGCATTCATTACAACTAAGATTACATATAAAAGGATTCATGATATGAGAATTCCCAAGAGAGTTACTTTAACTATTCTTTTTCGACCCATAGAATAGCTTGTACAAAATTGTTCTTGTATAGTTTCCTAAGTTTTACTAGGAATGAGGTTTTTATTTTATCAAACCTTAAGTTTGATGGAATTTTTCCTTAAAAAAGATTTTTATTTTTGTAACAATGCTCAATAAAGTCTTTTTTCAATATTCATTTAGTCGATAAATAAAAAGATTTGAGGGGGAACGAAATGTTGTTACATCTCCATCATGATTTTGGAATAGTGATGATTCTTAGAAGGCTTTTAAAATAATAAAGTTATGATACATCGGTTTCATAAAATACATATATGAAGTTAGCACAATATGAACTACAAGGAAAACATATTAAGAATAATATTTCAAAGAAATGTTAGAGGAGATTAACAAATATACATGAGTGATGTGTTCAAGCAAGGTATATTATATTTTAACCAAAAATTAATAAAAATTAAAAAAAAGTCAAAAATTTATTTAAAAAATAAATATAATAGTAAGATAAAAATTTTAAAGTTTAATGATGACATTCGTCAAAATGCTCAAAGTTGTTGAAAATATTGCCCATGTCATGGAGCTTGGTACTATTTTGAATTATCATCATCAAATGGTCTCCAATGATACAAGCTTTTAGGATCAAAACATTATTTTTTCTAAAAGGTAATGTGTCAAATGTATCCCAAAATGTAGCCAAATCCATAGCCAGAAACATGGTAGTTAGGCATGGACATTGTGGATAGGCCAAAGGATTATTACACATAGGATACCCTCACCAATTCCACTTGTAATGACAACTGCATTTGAACTAATGAAGTTACAGAAAATGCACCATGACTAGCATGAGGCAAGCACACTAGTATTTCTAGTAATTTCAAAACTATCAAGGCACAATGCAACAATCTATAGAATCCCTTACCTCTACATATTAACCACATGGACAACATATGGCACATGGAAGGAGTAGAGGTGGCAATGATAGCCATCCTAGCCCTATGTGGCACCATCACAGATGGCCATGGTGACCAGAAACACGACCATGAGAGTACATCACACAAAGATCTAGGAGTAGCTACCAAGAAAGAATGCATGAAAGACATAGAGGTTACCACATAGTGCTCATGAAACCCCACTCTATCAATATCACTTTCATAATTCGATTGGTGAGCACAATAATCATAGGGTAGTGTACATGGCTTTTGTTTTTAGTGAAGTCATGGGATTCAATGTGTGATTGTAGTGCCAATGTCGTGCTCCCAAATTTTCTCAATCATATTATGATTCCAAGTGGTTTTTAACCCCAAAAAATATTGTAGAAAAAAATTAAATTAAAATATCCATTATGAGAAGAAGCTAATTTTTGAATAACATCATTGATACTAAGGAGTATCATAATTTCACTTCAAATGATATTTTATCTAAAGGTTATAAGGAAGAGATTTAATGGATATTTGGCAAACATAACTTTATTTTCTATAGTATTGACACTCTACATGAGACATTATAACGTCCTATGGAGGCTAGAACTTATTTTCCTTGATATTTGTGGAGTTGTGATTAGCAAGAGGATACTTGCCAATTATGACATATATTTTTCTAATTTTCGTATCCTCCCATGGTAATCTCCATAGTATTTATTACCAAAAAGACACTTGACAACCATAATTCAAATTTCTAATAACTTCCTTTGAAAGTTATAACCTCTATGATGGTTATTAATTAACACCCCCAGATATTTATAATACCCTCAACCTATCATAATTATTGTAACTACCCTAAGGTTACTATAAAAGGACTTTCAAAGGTAGAATTTAAAAAAGGGGATTTTGGAAAAAATACAATTGAAGGTTACTTATAAGATAGCTTGCTAAGACATCAATTTGGTTTCTTTGTTTCAATTTTGTGAGTTCATTTCTTTTCATTTTATTTTAGTTGCTTAGCTCATGGTTAGATAGTATGGTACTTGGCATTTGATTTTAGGATTTTTCCTAGATTGCTTTTATGACTCCATTTTTTTATGCAACATTAGACTCTTATTAAGATTTTCCATAGAAGGGCTTATGTTGTTGAAAAGCATCAAGAGCAATTTAATAGTAATGTATTAACAAAATTTCCTATTTTGAGCATAGAGAATCTAGAAAAATATTTGGTATTTTGAGATGATTGAAATAGTTTCATTTTTTTAAAGCCTATTACCTTGATATTTTAATCAAGAAATTTTCAAGCTTTTGAAGATTCTGTTGAATGCAATCTTTGACAACTATTAACTAGCCAAAATAGAGACAAATACTTTGTCATTTAGGTAATAATTTTTGGTAGTATGATAAGATTTTCTTTATGAAATTACTTTTTGGAATTAGAAGATTTGATCAATTCATAGTTATTAAATTGAAATAGATTTATTGTGAACTTTTTTCTCATGTTGATTTATCTTGCTTAAATATTTGAGATTTCATATCAATATGATTTCTTTTCTTTCTCTTTCTAAGTCCATTAAATCTTGCTCTATTTCTATTTTTTTGTGGAACTTTGTATATGGGAAAAATTAGAAGAAGATCAGTAGAATTGTGCTCAAATATTTTAGAAAATTTTACTTATTACAAGTAATGTACCATACAAACTGTATAGACTACATGATGGAATAAAATAGGATCCCAAAAAATTCACAATATTTGAGAAAGTTAGCCAAATCTCTTTTATGATAGCTGATTATAGTTTTATACATAACCCAATGATTTCAATATTTGTAATAGAAACCACATACCCACGTCTAGTATGTTTCATTAATGTTCAGTTCATTTAGAGGTATATGGACCTTAGTGTTGCTAGAGACCATCAAGAACCTAAATCCTATTTGAAGAAGACATTTGATCTTGTGATCCCAAAAGGTCACAAAACCATGTGGCCCCCAACCTTTGTGGTATGGTCCAAAATGGTCACGAACACTTTCCTGATAGTCTAAACTCCTATCCTCCCTTAAAAAGATCTTTGATATACCTCTCATAGATAATATTTATTGGTAATCATTCCTTTCATAAACACACTATCTTCTAATGCACCTCAACAAAAATATGTATGAATTGTGAATTTCTTTTATTTGTCATGGAACCTAGTAAGCCATGATAGTATCCTCTTGATGTGTAAGCATGATTCATTTCCTTATATATAATACATGAAACATGTTTTTCTCCTTGATATAAAAAATTCTGAAATGACATTGACAAATAGTATTTCTTCCTATCTTATTTCCTTTTCTACCTTCCCTATCTGCTAACCTTGTAGTGACATTTTGTCCATACTTGCAATGATAACTGATAAAAGAAAAATATTCAAATAAGGATCATAGTATTCTAAATTGTGAATCTTCGTATTATAAAACATTAATGGATAAATAAAAAATAGTTCTAAATAACTTATAATATTTGGCTTCTGTAATGGTTTCCTCTTGAGCAAGTCTCCTTTCTCCATTTTTATTGGTTTTTAGTTCCATAGAAACATTCACAAGGAAAGATCTTATTCTTCTATTTGCCCTCAATAAAATCTTCCACTCTTTCTTTATATATCCAATTTAATGCATTTTCAAAGAAATAAGACCATTGAATATCATCTTTTAAAAAATGCCCTCTTGGTGATTTTTGTATTTCTTATTGCCACTTTGTTTTCTAGAAACCTACATGCTATCATCTTCCTTAGATTCTTCAAAGATTTTACACACTACATATCCAACATATCTATATTTGAGATAGCATATTTAACACATAGGCAATAAAAGATGTCTGCAATGAGAGAAAGCAATGTATCTTATTAGCAGTTCCTATTCTAGAAGTCTTACATAGCATACAACTCATTCTGCAAAGTGCATCTTTAAATCTTTCACATTATTAATGAAATCTCTTTAGCAAAATTGGCCTTCAATGAAAATGTGATTTATTAAGCAAGGCTCTTCCCTCCATTATTATGCTCTGTCTTACTAGACACTAAAGAAATGCTAAAAATGAGACAATAAAGTGTTTGTGGTGGGTTTTTTTTACCTCATATTGCACAATGCGCCCTTATGCTTGTCACATAAAGACTACAAATCATAAATAAAATTGTGAATTGCACTCTACATCTAAAGTTGTGAGGGACTACATGTAGCACTATCACACAATCTAGAAAGTGAAAGCCAATGTGTGTAGCAGTGTCACATAATTCCAACTAGAAGACATTCACACCTTCAGTAATTACCTTAATTTCTAGTTCTAATAGCACCTACTCTATTTATATGAAATACATGCATGAAAAAATTTAGTACTCTTCCAATAGATAACCATAACCCTTAAGCCTCTTACAATATATCTCAATAAGATGAGGCTAAAGCTGCATCCATAACATTAGTTGGATATGACTTAGCAAACATGAAATCTTTTATGGTTCCTACTTTGGTTTCCAAGTTATACTTAATTATCACCTAATGACAATTCATAAGTTTTAAAATTAAATACTAAATTTACATTAGAAGTGATGGTATCCTAAGAGATTATTCTGCCTTGGATGTTAATTTTTAGTCTTGGCTATTATTCCTTTAGAGGATTTTTTCATATTAGTAATTACCATAGGAGATTGTAAGATAGTGCTACTCATATCCTCTTATAGTCCATGTCCAAAAGGCTTCCAAAACATATCATGCCTTCCAGTGGATGAAAATTTCAAGCATTTTTAGCCTTCTTGAAGGTGTGAATGTCTTCTAGTTGGAATTATTGTACCAATAAAATCCAAACCCCATTGCTGGAATGGTCTATCTGCAACTACTGGCTTTAAAGGGGCTCTAGCCCTTTTAATCTTGGGCCCATGAATTTGACATTTATAGCATTTTTGAATCTTTGAACTAATGTCTTGATACATGGATGGCCAGTAATAACTATATCGAAGTATATGTTGCATAGTCTACTTAGGGGATTCATAAAATAGATTCAAATGATCATGAAATTGTTCCAAAATGAAACTAATTTGATCATTATGAACACATTCCAATAAAACTCCCCAAAAATCCTTTCTATATAAGATACCATCTTTAACAACAAATCTTCATGCTCTTTTGAAGAAATCTCTCTTTTGACTTGTAGTTAAATTATTTGGGATTTTCCTTGTGCGAAGAAATTTGAGAATATCATCATACCAATTCTCTTCATGGGTGTCAAGTGTATAAACTTCACTTTCTCTAGTCATTAACTTGGCTAGTCCCATTCCCTTAATTGTCTTGCATATTTCCAATGAAAATCTGAAACTTTGCAACTTAATAAGCCATTTTACTCTTTTCAATCCAATCTCATTTTGGGATAGGAATCACTTGACTGTAGGTTCAATTAGCATAATGTGTACTAATGAACTTTCCAAATAATATTTAAAATGCTGAAGTGCTTTGATGACTGCGAAAGCTTGTCTCTCTAAGTCTGAATAATTTAACTCTGAACCTTTCAACTGATACCCAAAAAATCTAATTAGTTCAAGTTCACCTTTGCTATCCTTTTGTGTTAAAACAACAATGATTGAATCATTTGAAGCAAATGAGTATAACCAAAAATCTTCTTTAAGCCTAGGCTTTACCAAATATGGAGCCTCTTGTATAGCCTTTTTAATTTCTAATAAAGCTCTCTCTGATTCTGGTGTTTTCTCTACTTGGACATCCTTTTTAAGCATATGCATCAAAGGTTTAGTAATTTCGGTAAACTTGGGAATGAACTTTTTCACAAAGTTTATCTTCGCAAAGAAAGATCTAAGAGATTTCGTACTTGTGGAATGCTCAATATTCTGTACTACTTGGATTCGGGAATTTTCTATGACAATTCCTTCTTGACATATCACGTGTCCTAATAAACTTCTGGATTTAACACCAAAGATACACTTCTTAGGATTTAATGAAATGCCAAACTCACAACATCTGTCAAAAACTTGCTGGAGATGGCTAATATGATCTTCTTTCTTCTTTGAGAATATCATAATATCATCCAAATAAACCATCACAAATTTGTCTAATAAATCCTTAAATTCTAAATCCATTGCTCTTTGAAAAGTATCTCCAGCATTTGACAATCCGAATGGCATTCTTTGGTAGGCAAAAGCTCCCCACTTGGTGATAAATGATGTTTTGTATCTATCATTCTTATCTACAACAATTTGATTATAACCTGAGAAACCGTCTAAGAAAGAATATGCTTGACAACTTGAGACTTTAATTACCATCTCATCAATTCTTGAAATTGGATACTTCTCTTTCTTTGAAGCATCATTTAGATTTCTAAAGTCTACACAAAGCCTTATATCACCATTTTTCTTTCTTATTGGAACAAGGTTAGCAAGCCATGTAGAATATCGTACTGGATATATGATTCATGCTTGCAACAACTTCTTAATTTCGGCTTCCATAGCTGGTTCAAATGATATATTAAATTTCTTTTTTTCTTACTTAACTATCTTGCAACTTTCAATTAACGAAATCTTGTGTGTCATCACATCTTTCCTAAAATATTTAAGATCATCATAGGACCAAGCAAAATTGTCCAAGTTATCTCTTAGGCATAATAACAGGTCTTGCTTGAAATTCGAATCTCTTTCCTTTGCAACATTCAACATCTTTGGCATCTTCTCTAACCCAAAATTCACTACCTCAAAAGCTTGACTAACTGAGTTTTGTAAATCCTTTCCAGTAAGTAAATTTTTCTTGAATTCATGTTCCAAATCAATCATCCTTTTTGGAATGAAATTAGCTTTGGAATTTGATTATATTTCAGGCATCACTTGACCCTCAAATTCTTGCTTATTTTTCATAAATCTTAGTACTTGATCATCATCTTCAAATATTTGTAAATATCTTGTATTATCTGGTACTGATGGCTGATGTTCTTCTTCAATCATGAATTCTTTGTAGCTCTCTAATAATTGCATATCCAATGTTGAAGCTGCCTTTGCCAAATCGTCTGCTATAAGATTCTCTGCTCTGTTTATATGCTCTATTTGGCAATGTTGAAACTGATCTAACATCTTACAAGCAAGTTTCTTATAAGGTCTCAAGAATGAGCTCTTTATGACACAGTTACCTTTTACTTGTTCACA